>JAFBJW010000814.1:343807-635712 GCA_016785235.1 Pseudorhombus dupliciocellatus
GGGGGGGGGATTATATTTCCAGCGTGTTGTTCTGGCTGAGATATACAGTCCAGGGGCCACACATGGGTCAACCATATTTTCCTTTTTAACTACCATCTTGGGAGAGAGAGGGAGGGGGGCTGAGGCTGGAGCGGAGCACGCAGGGCAGTCATTTCCCCCCCCATCAGCAGCAGGGGGGGGGGTGGGTGGGGTGCCATAGCAGCAGGGGGGGGGGGTGGGTGGGGTGCCATTTAGCTGATAGCAGCTGTCGGTTTGAGGATCCAGGGAAGAAAATACGCCTCCAACCAAGACGGAATCGTCTGCAGCAGGGCCACATCTCGCCTCGCGCTCAGAGCGCCCGCGATGAACGAGTGCGGAATAATCACAGATTGGCCCCTTGAGTGATATCTCCATCCCCGCCCGGGCGCTGGGCGAAGTTGGCCAGTTTATTGCGAGACTTTATAATTGCACCGTGACGGCAGCGTTTGTAGTTAATCACACGGCAGAGTCAATGCAGAGGTGTGCGGTTTATGATAAATCGGATAACCATATGGCCCCGCATGCATAAATGCGGTTCAAGTATGTATAGGCATCCGCGGCAAAATGATGGCTCGGTAAATTAGGAGAGGTGCCGTGTCACGCTGAGAGGTTCCGGGCGCGCAGCGGCGGTGAATCCTCCTGCACGCCGGTGACAATCCATCTGGCTTAGCAGGAGGCTGAAGCAGGAGGAGGGGCTGGCAAGGGGGGAGGGGGAGATAAAGGGAGATTGAATGAAGATGGCCGACAGCTCTCTCGCGCAGGAGAGAGGAAGTCACTGGAGCAGACTGACACCGCCTCTCTCCGGGCTCCTGGCTAACTGGCCGTCATTCACGCATCAGGCCGAGTCGTTTGCATTGCATTCTGGGTAATTTAGTGTGAAATAAAACCCATTTCTTTCAGCTTTTGGGCTCTAATCATCTTCTGTAACCCGCTGCACTTAAATCATTTAAAATACGCTCTGTCGTTTGGAAATGTGGCCTCGAGCTAAAACACAGCGGCGTGCTCCTCTGATCCTGTTCATTTTCCAACTGATTATAAAATTTTACTCATTACTATCAAAGCTCAGGGGCCCCCAACTCCAGATTATGCATATTTGACCTTTTTACTATCTTGTGTTTTTTCGCCGCGGTTCCCTGAGATCTTCCTGAGATAGCTCTCCTGTCGTTGTTCCAAGATCCAGACACAAAGGTTAGAGCGCTGGTCGGGCTGCGGAACCTCGGGGTATCGGATCTCTATTTAAAACCTCATGGTAATGAAGGCTGCTGCTCAGGCTTTTAAATCACTGCAGTTTTTGTTGGACGATGCTGAATCTAGTTCCAGTGAGTCATGCCAGAAGGCCTGAACAGCGCAACATCGTGTGCCATGATGAGAACACGTGCATGTGAGAAATATTGGATGAAATAATGAGAGAGCGCGTCTCTCCGTCAGCCTTGGAACTTTTGATTCGATCATCTGATCCATCGCCGGGGCTCTGTACGAAGTGACGGCGGTTAAATGTGTCACTGAAGTCGCGTCCTTCGGTTTTCTGTGAGACATAAGTGGTGTGATAATAGTGCTGGACGAGCACGCGGAGGAAAGTTTGGCACCGATGGAAATTATCAGCTAATTGCAATAAAAGCTGAGGAGAGACGTGGAAGGTCTTCAAAACGTCAAACCGAGGATGACTATTGATGAATCATCAATCAATCTACGCGAATGTGAGACTCAAGAGCGAGACAAGGACAGTTTATTTCGGTTTATAAACACACACACGTTCATTTTCAGTCAGTGTCCACCTCTTCCATAAAGAGCTGTAAACGGGAAGCCATCCAGACTCACATGTTTCCCTGCATCCTAACATGGGCCCACGGGCAAATCAGATTCTATTTATGGGAATTTATTTAATGTCCGGAAAGCTCTGGAAGAAATGTCATTTTCATGACGAGCATTATGGGAGCGTAAGAGCGACAGGATGAGACTCTGGTCGTATTGTGCTGCCTGTGGCTCCAGATCAAGACAAACATTGGTTCACATACCCGCCTGCATGCGACCCTTTGCTGAGACGGACCAGTCATCGCGTGGTCCAGACTTACCCGCCCGCCACATGCTGGACCCACCACGAGCAATCTGTTCGCTGGATGACGAGCGCCTGTCCTTGCAGTTGCGTCACCTCGGTATCTGACATTAAATCTGTGAAATCTGGCAGTGTGATTATGGTTATACAACAGCCTCCGGGGCATTTTTAATGACAGCCTGGTTGGTCCCAATTAAATTACAGAACTGAAAACATTGTGGGCTGCAACTCCGTCAGGCTTTCTCTTTCTAATTTCAGATTGGAGAAAGACATCAAAGCCCTGTTAGCGGCCGCATGTCAAACCATAAAACCTCAAATCATTTCCTGTCACAGAAAAACAAGAATCACTTGAAAGGCACTGGATATAGAAAAGTATTTATTGGCACCGCATCATTCGATAGCGTTCCAGGGGATCAAGGTCATTAAATCTCGTGCAGCAAATAAACATATTTATATTTCCTCCAAGCAGGTATCGGTGTCTAATCGTTTCATTGCGACGTGTTGAAATCAATTTGCGGTGTTTGCGAACCTGCTCGAGGTTCATCACACTTCACAGTCCCGCTCATTTCATCTTCTCTGACAAAGTGAATGAGGTCACAGTCTTAATGCTTTATAGAGGAGTTTATTCATTAGAATACGTGTGTTCGCAGGCAGTATTTGTACCAGTAACATCAGATCCAAGTCAACACCTGACATTAGAATGCATCGTCTCCTGTGGCCTCTCGTGATCACATCTCACTTCCTGGTGCTATATTCAGATACACACGTACGTCATGCCTGGCTACAGAGGCCAGCTACTGTGTGTGTGTGTGTGTGTGTGTGTGAGAAAGAGACAGAGTGAACGTTGCATTGCAAAGACAGCTTCGAATTTAATTTTACTTATTTTAAATAGAACAATCTCTAGTTGGCAGTCAATGATGATATTATGAAAAATTCTAACACCCTAAAAATATTCATAGTTGAGATTCCAGAAGCCTTCAGGAGGTTTGTAATGAGACTCTGATTCTGTGTCCTTGATGGCAGACCTTAATTCGACGGGACAACCACTGGTGTCTGTGACGCAGTGAATCTGACTCATTCTAAATTTCGTATCGAAGCAAATATTATAATGTCCAATGAATCCCAGTTAGGACAATTACTCACTCCTCCAAAGCCCTTGATATTACAAACAAACATTTCACTGTGACACATTAGTTTCCATCCACTTTTCACTACGTGAATACATTGACATTAACCTCCTCCATGTTTGCCACCTGCACATTAGTTTATTGACGTGTGTGGTTAGAGAGCCTCTACACACAATGACAGAGAAGGAGAGTGTAGGAGTGAACCATATAACTTCAGAGTTGACCACCTGGGAGGGTGAAACAAAAGATGTTGCTTTAAAGAATGAAACAAAAAGAAGAGCTGAGTTTCATCTCGTTCCTTTGCAGGCATGTGTGGATTTACATTTATAAACGTCCCCTCGTTCTCTTTGTGTCCAGAGGTGCGGACTGACTCAGTTGGCGCAAGTAAAAACGCCTCATGCTTCATTCTCGTGTGCTCTCAGTGGTGTAAACTCCAGTCCGTGGGACGAGGAGGACTCCTGTGCCCAGATTGGCAGCTTGCATATGACTGTGTGAAAATGTGTTTGAGAGAATGCCGAAGCTGTTCTGGCCCCTCAACCTACACCTTTCCTTCCCCCCGTCACTCCTTCAGGCGTGCAGGTGCTGGAGCGTGAAGGCGAGCGCCGCCTCCCTCCTCATTGTGGATGCCAGTCGTCTCCTGTGGTGGCCCGTAGGCACGGCAGCAGCCGGCAGATGCCAGAGAGAGGGGGGCCGAGGAAGACATCGGACTTACAGCAACAGCACCGGCGACAAATTGCAGGGATTCAGGCACACGTTGGCTCATCTGTATCACTCCATCTCCGACTTTAACGGCATTATGCTCCTGTCTGCATGAGCGGGCGAGGAGGAGACGGAGAGGAAACATCAGAGACAAAGAGAAACAGAGGGGGAGGCTGGAGTTAGAGCCAGTACCCACAGAGGGAAAAGGATTCCAGTATTTCCATCTTATTTTCCAGCGTACTACTTCCCCCCTCAGAGAGACGGAATAACTAATACATTTCGGCATGAATCTCAGGCTGATCTATTTGGTTTGATGAACCAGAAAAGGCGAATCACAGCTGCAGTATGCACTTTGATAAGGAACCCAAAAGGAATAATGAAGAGCCAAGAATCAGCCCGCAGCATGTTGGATACTTAGCATGTGCACAAGGCAGGGCTGGCTCCATTTAACATGACAATAAAACATGCATCATTTCTCTTTCATGATGCTGTAATTCATAGTTGATATTTCTATAAAGGAGACGCTGGGACGTGGCCGTCTGTGGAAGCGCAAGCCTGCGTGTCTGTGCAGGGTTTCGCAGGGAAGGCAAAAGGAAAGCAATTTATTTCCATCCTCTTCCAGGGGGCTGCTTCATCACTATGCAGATAAAGATGAAGAGTCCCGATTCCCTCTGAGCTGAGTCAGGATGCAGTCTGACCCCGGCCCGACATCACTAGCGCTTCTGGTTGTCAGGTGAGTCGGAGGATTTGGACGACGGCGCTTTAATACGCCGAAGGTGAAGATGTTTTAATCTGGAGAACGGGTGGTGCCCTCAAAAAAACAAAAAAGAGAGTCAACCATGATTACGCTTCCATTTCATCTCTGTTTCTTTCCCCCCTTGTCTGTCTTCATATCCTCCTGCAGTAGACGTCAGAGATAAAGGTGCGTCCCTGTCCGCCAACAACAGCTACAGGCCAATCAGATGGCTGAATATGCTTCTGCTCGGCCCCTCCTTGCCAACATTATCTCAAGCAGGAAGATAATAGTGAGCAGGGATTATGTTTATTTCCACAGTGCCAGATATCCGAGAGATATTTCCCAGCTCGACTCCACATCCCTCCTCCTCCTCCACCTCCCTCAGCCGATGGAGGGATGTGCCTAACACGCAGGAGCAATG
This sequence comes from Pseudorhombus dupliciocellatus, assembly GCA_016785235.1. Taxonomy (NCBI): domain Eukaryota; kingdom Metazoa; phylum Chordata; class Actinopteri; order Pleuronectiformes; family Paralichthyidae; genus Pseudorhombus; species Pseudorhombus dupliciocellatus. The sequence continues at coordinate 348,862 of JAFBJW010000814.1, forward strand.
TTTCTGCAGCGTCTTTGTTTTTGAACTCCACGCTGTCTCAAAAACAAACCCAGAGAGCTGAGCACTGTGGAGGAGCTGGGGGACTTTACCTGGCACAAGACTTTAATCACTACAAAACAGAAACAGGCTGATTCCAGCCAGCAGAGGAGAGGCCGCGCGGTAACATGCAGGAGAGAGGAGAACACTGAACGGGCGAGAAGGTAAACATTCATCTTGAAACTGAAGATTTAAATCTGGATCTGACTCTGCATCTGATCTCACACTGACTGGACGTCTGCCTGGATCCACACTGCTCTGCATCTGTTCTTATCAAATTAAACACTTGATCCTAAAGTGACTCAATAACACATCAGGTCCAATGAGGAGCGAGCTCCCCGTCCTTCAGTCACGACGCCACCGAACCAACGTCAGCGTGCGGCCCTGTGACCCGACCCCGGAAAAACAAGAGAAAATGGACAACAGATATATTTGAATACATAACATTCTCAAGCAGCGAGCTGATAAAACCTAATTTTCTGTGTGTGTGTGTGTGCACGTGTGTTTACCTTTGCGTGTTTGTACAAATATGTGTTGATCATTTTTCCCTGAGTTTTGCTCACAGAATTGTTCCCCGTGTGATTAATATTAATATTGACATTGGTGATAAAAGGATTGTTTTTCCAAGTCATTTCCATCTGCCCTTCGGCTGCTGAGACAGAGAGCGGCCAACACCCGGCTAATCCCCCCCCTCCCCCGATCTCTCTGCTTGTTCAGGTGATGGCGTTATTTAGGCCGGCTGACATGGCTTAAACAGCGGGCGCCCAAACCGCACATAATAACCAGGTCATTCCAAGGTGAGCGTCCCGGCGCTGGACGGTGTGAAAGGGCCTCAGAGGGGAGGAGCCTCTGACCTGTCTGTTTGATCGGGAACAACGGGAGAGGGGGGGTGAACTCATTTATTCACACAGCACTTCATCAGGAATGATGATGCACGCTCCGTGGATCCACTTGATCAATAATCAATCAGAAATGTTGAAACCAGGTTGAAACTGGTGATGGTGGGGGGGGCTCTGGCCAGCAGAGTCAGTGAAAGGTGGGATATAAATTGGAAGGGACCTTGATTTGGCCGAGGTCATCTGTCATTGTGTCAAAGCGGCCGGGCTGTAAGTTAGTGGCTCGTCCTGGTTAACGGGCGTAACTGCACGCTTCGTTAATGAAGAACCACTTCACGTGGATTCCCATTTTTCTTCAGGTGAAGGTTAAATCAGAAGACAACGCTTTGAGGTGACCTTGGTTTAACAGTTTAACAGTTTGACCCATTTTCACTCGATTCCTCCGAGCGCCGTAACGCTCCTGCAAGGCAAAACAGAACAAGTAAACACGGAGGTAAACAATTCAGGGTTTAAAATAAAATATATATACATGCATCTTTACATATGGACTTCCTTTTATGAGGAAGGACAGCAGCTATCGTCAATATTTTCACACTCGCAAAGTGAATTCAAGGACGATGTGAATGTTTGAAGGCTGTCGCTCTTGTTTCAGGCAAAAAAATGCAGCTTTAAAAATAAATACATGAATAAATAAAAAGATTTCCGTACACAAAAGATGTCGTCTGACATGCCCAGCTGCAAAGTGAAGGATTTAATAGTTAAAGAGCATCTCACATCGAATGTCTAAACTAAAAGGGACCTACGCTCCATGTTCTGCCCCCTGCTGGTGGAGGTGTCACCCTTCAGCCCACGGGCCCCTGCTCCTCCTCAGGTGTGCTGAGTTTGGATGATGACAAGGAAACTCTTTAAAAGCAAACAGGAAGCGGCCCTCTGTTTCCTTCCTCGTTGCTCCAGCCACGTCTGAGCTGCGTCACTGCTTTAACAAGACTCCTCGTTCTGTTCCGATGGGTCCGGCCGCCCAGTTTTCTCGGTTTTATTTTCATATCAGGGTTTATATTGTGATCATGCTTTAGGGTAGAGGTCTATCCGCAGATCCTACGGCCCTATGTGGGCTGGTCTGTTTGGGTTTTCCTTCTTTTATTTATTTTGGCCCATCTCTTTCTTTCTGTTGAACCTGTTTTCAGATTTTTTTTGGACTTCATTTGGTTCAAAAAAAGGACAAACTGTGCTGGAGGATGAGTGAGAAGACAAAAACGCTCACAGACACAATCTGACAATGAGCTGCTGTCAAGTAGAAGTTGGAACAATGAGAGGACTGGGAACAGGTGTGTGAGTGGGCAGGGAAGCTCCGGAGGTAGATGGGGAACAGAGGAGCAGGTGGAGCTGGCAGCCGTGCGACTGGGAGGGAAGTCTGGGCGGATGGAGAGTGGCAGGAGATGGAGACAGGAATAGTAACGGGGAGGAAGTGAGAGGAGAACGCCCTCTGAGGGTCAGGAGGTCAAAGATGCGGATGTTGGGCCTCATGAGTCCAGAATAGGTGAAAATGTCTCAAGGGAAATTGCCACATGTGCTTAAAAATCTGATGATTAATCAATTTCCTGGCCCCGACTGTTTCCACTGCTGCCCAGAAAAGTAAAGTTATTTTAATTTTACCTGGGCAGAAAATCCCATGATGCATTGTGAAGTCCACTGTCCACCTCATTCTCGTTCTTTCTGCCAGAGGAATATTTGTGTTGTTAATTTCTCTCCCCTCTGGAGGTCTCAACGTGGTCGTGGTGGCGTCGAGCGCTCGCCGCGCTCTGCTGCCTGCTCAGATTATTGCTATCCATCATTTGTTTATATTCTCATTTAGTGGAAAAAAAAAAAAAGAGAGCAGAGCGCCGCTGATACTGCAAATATAATTTCCTGGAAAGGTTACGCGAGGCCAAAGCTAACTTTTCCTTCCTCACAAACCCTGCACGGCAGCGAGCCTCGTCTTCGTGGCTGTGATGCTGTCGGTCATGTGACTCTGTCCACACGATGTGAAGCTGCTGTCTGAGCTCTGCGTGTCAGCACGACAAAAAGACCTCGCCACAGAACGCTGGGCCAGGCTGCACGCGCTCCTGTTGAGATGTGAGCGTTTCTGCGGAACGCGTCGCTCCTTTGAATGCCTTTGACTGATTTCACACTGAGGCCGTCGAAAAATAAAGTGAAAATACTTCCTTTGAAATCGCAGCGTACGTAAATAGATGAATCCCAGTCCATTTTTGGCCAGTTAGAGGCGTTCTTACAATTACTTTTGAAAAAACGGTGACGAAACTGGAACCTCTGAGGACAAACGGGAACGCTCAGCGTTCTGCTTTATTTTAGACAGCATATATCCTGCTTCAAAAGCAAAATAAGAGTAATTTTACCAGGTGGTTTTTGTTTTTTTTGTTGGATAGTGTCCTGTGGGCACAGCCTCCTGTGTGTCACAGCCGAGAGGCGGACATTCTTTAATGACACAGAAGACACAAACATCTGTTTGCTTCAGCGGTTCTGTCCCGCTGAATAAAATGTCCCTTCACAAAGTCGCACATCACGTGTATGTTTGTGTGCATGTTCTCTGCTCTGCACCATCGCCGCCATCTCAAAAACCCAAGGTCTAAAAACTCCGCTTTAAGGCCTTTAGTGAGTAGCTGCTCTGTGAGTAGTTGGTAATTATATAAGTCTTTTATGACTTCTGTGCATGAGTAAATCTCCTCTGATGGGAGACCGAGCGATATGGATTGTCCTCAGCAAGCTGCTGAATGAATCATACGTTAAGGCAAAGATATTCAGCGGCCGCTCCGCAGTCTCCGAAGAGTGTATCTGTCCTCATTATTCTGATATGATATTGCCCTAAGACAGATCAGACAGCAGATGCTAACTACTCCACGAAGCCTGAATAACCCCTAAAATCTTTGCCCAGCCTTATTTCTCGTGGCTCGGCTGATTCTGTTTTTGCAGATATATGGTCTAAGTATAGAAAGTCCTCTTGGTTTCTGCCGAGAGCCTCGAGGATCAACATTATCATTGATGGCCAGAGAGGAGCTGCCCTGCAGCTCGTCTCCCAGAGGCTGCTTAATGAGAGGCCCGAGAAAAGGGGTGGGAGGAACTGAAGAGCACCTGGGAGCCTGTTTTCCAGCGAGCCTGCAGCCGAGGCGCCCGCGGTGAAAGTGTTGACATGGCCACGGGGCCTCTGCAGACAATGTCACGACCCCGCTCTGGCTCCCGGCAGCACGGCAACATCGTTTATCCGACACGTTAGCCCCGTAGCTGCGGTTAGGCTGACTTAACTCAAGATGACGCCGCAGCTCAGGCCAGTTCCTGAGGATACGTGGCTCATCGGAGAAGACACCGGCCATTTAGCATCACATTTATTATGTTGTTAACATGACAAGACACACACATGCACACACACCTGTCATGGTGTATTCCAGAGGTGGCTGATGTTATTGCTCAGTATCGGAGCTGCGTAAATAATCCTGCAGTGGTTTTCCTCAGGGTCCTGGGTGGGTGAAATGCACTCGGATCTGCAAGGCCAGGGGCCGGTGTTTATCCTCAGATTACTGCGAGGTACATATGTGGCGTTTAAGCTCCGCCATGTCGGACCATTCAGATGATGCCGTCGCAAACGCATGTTTTATTGTGATGAAAAGGAACATGGACGTCGTCCGATGCAGAAAAATATGGTGGAAAAATATTTAAAACACTCCATTTATACCTCCCTTATAAAAGAGCCCTCAGATGCTACAGAACGAAAAAGAAATCAATCCAAAGGAAATTTCAATATCTGACTTCCACTATTTGCAAATTCAATTGAAACGAATAAATGAGCAGAATCCCGGCCGTCCGGTTTCATGAGCAGGGAAATGTTAACGGCTTCAGGAGACGTTCAGGTGAATTCCACCGAGAGAGCCTCTGGGCAACAGCTCCAGCTGCACAGGCACCCGACATTAAAGACCGAGGCGGTGCAGGGGCAGCTCCCGTGAATGTGCGGAACTATGAATGTTAAACAAGGCATTGTGGGGAGCGAGCCTGCATGCTCAGCAAACTCGCCCTGAATAAATAAAGCTTAAAATAGAGGGAGGGAGGGAGACGTGTGACGAAGGTCATGCGGCAGATTACATGATCTTGCACATTATACACCCACGCATGCTCAAACACCATGTTGGCCCATTAAAAATAATTTAATATAAAGATAGAAATAGTATTTCAGGGGTGTAAGCCAAGGCTTTGGCAGCACGGAGCTGCATTTCACACAGCGCTGTGCAACTTTGTCAGGTAAACGTGACTGTTGGCGACAAGTGAAGATTGATGGAGTCTTTTTTTCCCCTTGGCTCAGCAGTCTTTGATTTCCACAGCACATGGGAGGAAGAAGGAGAGAGGGAACAGAGGAGGAGTGATAGATAGGCGTTCATGTCATTTACATCCCCGGGTCGGTCTGTCACACGCAGAGAGAAGGAGCCAGAGAGAGAGAGAGAGCAGGTAAACGTGACTGTTGGCGACAAGTGAAGATTGATGGAGTCTTTTTTTCCCCTTGGCTCAGCAGTCTTTGATTTCCACAGCACATGGGAGGAAGAAGGGGAGAGGGAACAGAGGAGGAGTGATAGATAGGCGTTCATGTCATTTACATCCCCGGGTCGGTCTGTCACACGCAGAGAGAAGGAGCCAGAGAGAGAGAGAGAGAGGGAGAAAGATGGCGGCACCTGTGATTCATGCTCTCTCAATTAGCATCTGGTAGCTTTTGTCTGAAGGAACGAAACGAGTCGTCGAAGCACGACGGTGTGCTGCTTTTCACTCTCCACTTACTGCCGCCACGCATTGGCCCGGGAGGCGACGCACGGAAATCATTTTGGATTTACAGCGGAAGTGCTTCTTTTAATTGCTTCTGCAGAGGCGTTGATAGATACGGGCCTTCAGGGTCCGCGGGCCTGACAGCCTTTTACCAAACATGGCGGCCGTCAGAAAACACTGGCTCTCACTGCAGTACGTTGCACGTTTTGCTGGCTTCCACAATCACACTTTCCTGTGCTGCCGGATGGTAGCTGGCCGTTTGCCCCACAGTGTGATGTATGCATGCATCTGAGCGACTGGGGGAGTAGAGCTCCTGAGCTCGAACAGGCTGTGCTCGTTGTGAGGTCACAGCTGCATGCAATTTTCCAATGACACACACACACACACAGCATGACGACAGCAAGATATTAGAGTTCGAGCTGCTTCCCCACGTCTGACATGAAAGGCATCGAGCAGACATCCATCAAAAATGTGCATTTAAAAGAAAAAATCTCTCTTGCTGTGTACGTCATGGTTTTTTCCTCTCACTTCAGATGTGTACAGCATTTTATTTTCCCTGTTCACTCTCGTTTTATGTTAGAAATGTATAAATGTTTTTGGAGACCTCATGTCTTTATTCTGCAGCAGAGAACACAAAGTCGGGTTTCTTCCTAAAATCTCTGCAGAAACCTCAGAAGTGCATTCTTTTTTATTTCAGCAGTTTTGGATTCAGTTAATTTTTTCCCAATCTTAGTCACAACTTCAATATTCTTCCCCTGCATTAATCAAAACTGCTACTTCCTACTAATTCCACTTTTTAAAAATGGTCCTGTATTAAAGAATCTTTTAATTGCATTATTCGTTTCCTTCCTGCTGGTGCTGTGGGAGAAATGCTCTTCCTGCCTCTGCATTCCTTTTCTATGTTCTCATTTCTGAAGCCTTTAAACTTTAAAGTGATCCCCCCCCCCCCCCCATTCTTCCCTTGAATCAAGTTGAGAGGAGAATCATTCAACTGTATTTTTTTGTCTCCCCCTCCAGCCTTATTCTCACACTCACTTATTCTGTCTGGCTCTCTCTCCCTCTTTGTACACCCCCCGCCCTCCTTCTCGTCCGACTTTCTCTTTTGAGTGACATGACTTTCAATCTCAGACGGCTTCTCGTTCCTTCTCTGCTGTTTTTGTTTTTCGCTGCCCCCTCCTCCGACTTGCCCAGATTATGTCCTGTGCATGTGACTACTGGGCCATTAACTGTCCAAACACAGGACATGTGTCCCATCCCATCAACTGTCCGTGTCCCCCTCATGGTTTGCAGAAGGCTCAGATTCATATTTGGCAAAATCCGGTAATGCCAAAGCCCGGCTAATTCCATGTGTAAGCCTTTCAATTGGATCCGACAGTGGAGAATTAAACCCATGAGCCGTTTCTTCACGTGCGCATCCATACTCCTCGTCTGAGCATCTACAGATTCTGGGCATCAAGAATCCCCTGTAAGTGAATATTTTGTTTACATGCAAATGCTCCTCCTCTAATCCTCTGTTATTCTATATGTGCAAGCTGTTCCTGAAAATTCCTGAACCAACCCCCCCCCCCACACATGCCTTTCATAACCCAAAACAAAGGTGTTTACACGTTTGGGTGCTGCGACTGCCGCAAGATGTTTGAGGCGCCGCAGAGATGCAAACGAGACATCAGTAGGATTCTGTCGCTGCTAATCCATTAGCCATGCGTATTCACACTGTGCCATCGCTTTCATGAATCAGGATAAAATGTCAGGGCGTGATGGGGCCTCGGGAACCTTGTGTGATTGCCCTAAGCAGGACAAATGTCCATGAAGGGGTGGGGGGGATCGAGCCGTTAAATTAGCAAGTGTGGAATTAATGATGAGACATAACGTTAGATTTAACCACATCTCAGGGTAGCAGTGATTGCAAAAACATGCATGCAGCGTTCACATGCCTGTTTGTGTTCTTTATAATATCTGGGAACCTCCCGCATGCTGAGTTTCTCGCCGATATTGGCGCCTTAGAGCGACAGCTTGGTGAGAAGTTTCTGTGTACTCAGAAAACCATGAATATTTTAGCTTGTGTAAATACTGTATGGGAATTTATTACCTATGATTTTTTTTTTATTTATTCTTTATCGCCATATCAACATGACTGATTTCAATTTGTCCAGATGAGTCCACTTAATCAAGGACAGCAAAAAGAAATAAAGCACATAAAACATTAAACAAGTATAAAACAGAGGCAAAAATACAACTTGCAAAACAATCATACAAACGTAAAACTAATGGGTGAAATAAAATAAAACCCCACATTAAGGACACCATGGATAAAGCGCTCTCACCTTTAGGGGAATTGGGAACAACATCAAACGACCCACGAGACAAAGTGCTTCAAGTGCATTAAAACATCTGCGTTATTGCACAATTACTTAAACCTGAGAGTTAAGGAGCCGCACGACTTCAGGATATGTGCTATTTTGAAACCTGAATGTTCTGGTGTTAATGCTTTTTAGACTTCAGTGAGGAGGAAGGAAATTAAGCTGTTAGCCGTGTGTGAAGGGTCGTTTCAAAGTTTAAGGCCCTTCATTTGTGATGTAGCCCTATAGACTTTGGCTACGGGCAGGAGGTCGCATCCAATAATACTGCATGGATGCTCTTCACTGCAGATTTATAAAGTCGGCTCACAGTTTCTGAACGAAGAAGAGTTTTGTTTTCGGTGGACTTCTCCCTCCATCTCGGGACGGAGGAGGTCGTCTCACTAGTGGAGGTCCCTGACTCAATCTTTTGTGAGCTATTAAACTTAACTCCTGGAGTTTGTTGGGTCATCTGCGAATGTCAACATCCACAAATGAATTTGTGCACAATGAGAACATGAGTGGGCATGGTACATGTCCCTGAGGGACTCCAGAGTTAATGGCTGAGTTATCAGATCATTGTTTGTTAAGTTGCTTTATTTCCCCCAATGCATTGAAACACAGGCTGTTAGACATTGAAGATGTTTGTCAATAATGTTTTGAAGAAACGGAATTTATAATCATAATTGACCTTCTGAAAATCTAAATAACATGGACGGTGGAACATCAAGTCCCACACAGTCGGCTGCATGCTCTGTTTCGTCTTCGCTGGTGTTGGTGCACATATGTAAGCCTCTGAGGGCCGTGCCAACAAACACTCCTAATTAGCATAACGGTGTGATTGATCGTCTTAAATTACATCTCAATTCTACCGCTGACACATTTAGATTTGATGATGTGTTTAATGGACCTTAGCAGCGTGTGAGTGCTGCCAGTTTAAAGGCTCGTGGACAACTATTACCGTGGAATTGTCTTCTCTCTAATGACGGCGATGGCAGAAATGACTTCATTTGGTTTCATTTGAACCGACAGAAAGCTGTTGCCACGCTTTCACCGCCCCCACCCCCCCTCCCTATGCGCCCTCCTCGGCAGGTGTTGCCGTGTGTTCGCCGCTCCGGCTTCCTGTCAGGCAACTGAGAGGAGAGCACTTGAAGGAAAGAAAACATGCTCCATGCCAATTTGTCATCCTTCTTGTTCCACTCATCTGGCTGGGACGAGGAAGGGACGGCATTACAAGGAGGATATCTGTGGAATATCTGTTTAACATCCTAATTGAAAATGACAAGCACAGTGGCGCGTTCAGCCCTGCAGGGGCGATCAAAGAGCTGGAGCTCGGTGAGACGCGGCATTATGGATCCGAACCAAACCGATCCCCTCTCGCCTCGGCTAATTAACACCTGGCTCCTTCTAATTAGCTAAATCCACCCGCATTCCAGAACCCGAGGAAGGAAGAAAAAAGATTTACAACCTCCAGGTTAGATCCCTGGAGTCCATACCTGTCTGAGGAGCGACTGCAGGAACAGGTGTTCTCTCTCTCTGTTGTACCACACAGAGCGAGGAAGGAAAACTCAGGTTTTGCGTGTTTGGGATTTCCAGCCAAGCGTTTTGTATTGCTAATGCTGCCTGTTAAGTGGTCCCACCGGTGTTTGATGCGGCGCATGATGTGAATGACAGTTCTAGTCAAGAATAATTGCTCCTCTCGCTTCTCACATGAAAACTAACTTCATCAAAACGTGTTTTCATTTCCCACGTTCAGCCTCGACGGCGGAGTTCAGTGAACGAGAAATAAAAAAACAAGATAAAGCCTGAACGGGGGTGGAGTTTGAGAACAGTTTCTTTTCATTTGATGTGAATTTACCTGCAATTGAGTTTGCGTTGATAATCCCCGGCAACGTCACAGCTGGGAGAAGGGAGCCGGCAGCATCAACTCGCCTTGGCAACAATAACACAGGGATTATATTAGATGATGCATCTTGGGTAGATTCTTCTGGTACTGATACATTTTCAGGTTGATCACACCCCCTGAAATTATTATTATTATTAGTATTATTTCTCATTTCACATCATTAAGCAGAATCTTGGACTTCAACTCAGACATATCTGTGTATTTGTGCGTATCCACAGTATGGGTTGTGTGTGTGTGTTTGCGTCTATATTCATTTGTGTATACACAGTCTGCAGTGGTTTCCTCCAAAAACACAAAGAAACAAATCAATTCTTCTCGTCTTAACTCTGGCTCTACCTTGAAACACCGTGAGTTAGGGAGGGAGAGGAAGTGACAAACAGGCAGTGTTTACCTGAGTGATGGAAATTGACTTAGCTTTCATTTGCCACCTCAGCAGAGGAAGACGCTGTGAAAAGCCTATTGCAATTGTGGCGCTTCAGGTAATGAGTGAAAGGACAGACGTTCTGTTGGCTGATTACAGACGGTAATTAAGACACTGATCCTGTAATTCAGGAGCAGCAGGTATCTTGTGCTTTGAATGCTTTATCTTTTATTTTTTCTTTCCGTGCCTGTGGTCTGTTTTGTCACTTTTCTTCCTGCCCTTCTTTTCTCATGAGGGAGTTATTGTACCAATACTGGAGAGAGGCACTTATCAACTTGGAAAATAACTCTCTGTCCCCTGTGTCGTGGCAAGATTATGAATTTTGTCTGAGCAACTTTTTCAGCCGGTAAGCTTTCATCCGTCCCTCCATCCCCGGTCAATCTGTTGAGCTGTTTGTTTGTCTGTCTCAGGATTGTCAGCCTCATTCTCCCGTTAATCCTCTGCTGTCTCTTGCTCTTTTCTCCTCCTCCGCGTTTTCTCTCTCCACCTCTCTGCAGTGTCCAAGACAACCTGGCAGGCCTTCAAGGGCCATGCTAGCAGAGGCTCTTCAAGTGCAGCTCCTGTATTTAAGTGCAGAGCTAATTTTCACCCTGTCAAATATTTCAAATCGTTTTTTTCCCCGTGCCACTACCACTGCAGGGCCGCCACTTCTTACAGCGTATGGTTGGAGAATACAAAATGATGGGGTTGGACAAAATGTCACTCTCAACCCAGTGGGACAGGAGCTTCCTGAGTCCAGGGAAGGAAAATAAGTTGTTTAAAGTCCAGCTGAAGTAAAGAAGCAGAATGTCTGTTAACTGCAGTGAGTCCATTTTCCTCTGAAACACCACGTGATGAACGAGGAACTTGATATTAAACGGTCAGACCCCATCAAAGATGCGCTTGTATGATGTGAGTCATGGGGCATATAATAAAAGGAGGTATTCTAATTTTGATTCTGGCTCCAGGCCTTAAAACACTGGATACTTGCACCTTCCATTATGCAGCTCAACAGCGCCTGTCATTAGATCCTCCGCGCTTGATAAACCCCCACATCTCAGACTGCAGGGCCGAGGCGGGCTCAGCTGCTGCCCTCTGCTCTCCGTGCACCACGCATACCTCAATTAACCCCAGATGCATTATTGGTTTCGGTTCATTTTCATATAATGGACAAATAAAAGGAATCAAAGTGCAATGAAAAGCAAATTTTCTCTGAGCTGCAGAGACTGGGAAGATGAGGAGAGAATAATAATAACAATGAGAGTCAAACCATTATATATCATACCTCTCTAGTACTCTTACTGTCTTTAACCTGGTTTTCCTTGGGAGCAGAGATCCAATCCAAGCTTTACCTTAAGAACAACTCTAAACAAGTCAACATGGTAAATAGTATTATTAAAAATATGGGCTGTCTCAACATGTCCAGATTAGAAAGTAACTTCCACTGTTTACTTTCCTCCTTTTTCAGAGGACGCCATGATTACTTCCTTTTTCTCTGTCTCATTTATCTCTGTCTGTTCTCGCTCTCTCTTCCTTCCCTCGTGTAATTTAAAATGCTTGAAATCAGCCTGTGTGTTTCCTGCTGTTAAACCAGTGCAGCAAAGAAAGCTCTAACAATCCTCGTAGATTAGTAGTGTCGGGACGCTGACTCTGGGTCTGTGCTCCGCCCTCGCACTGACCTCCGGCCTCGAACTACGAGTTAGCTCGATGGATTACCGGCTTCTCCGGATCATCTTCACCCGTTTCGTGGGATTAATGCGCGGTGTAGACCGAACCCGAAGTGTTACGATCAGGATTCCCCCAAATCTGCTCATTAATCTTTATCAGGGTAATCTCATTCTGGGGTTGCGTGCTGGAGCGAGGTGCGGGCCTGGTGTGGTGCCAGCACACTGAAACGACACCATTGTGGCTTTAATGAGTGACCAGCCTCAAACAGACTGACTAATGAGAGACAGAGGGGGGCTTTTACAATAATAAAAAATTGAATTATAGAAGAGTGGGTTACGCCACCAGCGGAGCGTTTAATACAGGGCTCTTTTTTGTTTTGCTGCCGAGGCATCCATGAGAGGCTTTTATGGAGCCGGCTCTTTTGTTGCGCCCGGTTCAAGTGTTGCTCTTCAAGTGGAGTTGTAGCTCCAGCAAATGCCGCGCTGCACAAAAGCCTCAGAAACTCCATCTACACAGAGCGAGGTGTAGCGCCAGCTCTCTCTGTGAGCTCAGCGCACCGTGAAGGTACAGTAATTGGAAAAATTTTACACATTTTCAATCTGTGCCGTTCACAACAAAGGCTCATTAATCAATTCTCTCCATCTGGGGAGGGTGATGTATTAGAATGTTTATGTATTTGCTTAGTTTTGGATTTTTTAAATTGTGCATCAAGTCCAAAAAAAAACATGAAGAGAAAAGGGTCTCTCTCTCTCTCTCTCTCTTTGGTTTGACGACTGTGTTCACTTGTGGCTTTGTAATTGTTTAAATGCCGAAGTGATGAGAGCTGAAACATACTTGTGACTCTCAAGAGGCAAGAGGCGGCTCTTCAGAAGTTTCGCAGCCTTGATGCAAACAAGAGCTTTACCAAAAATAACATGTCACAAACTTTCAAAGCCAAAGTTTTTTCTGTGTTTTCCACTTGAAGTTCCGATCTATTTCCTGCAGTGAGCTCATTCATTTATACAGAAGTCTTTTTTCTTTTTGATGACGACAAAGCAAAGAGAGAGAGCGACGAGCACTTGGGAGCTTTGTTGGCACAGACAGATTCGGGACAATAGGGGATTTGATTCCTTTTGTGCCCTTGACGATGACCACAGATGAGTCGGAGGCTGCTATCTGAAGCCTGCAGGGAGAGATCAGATGCTCTTTCTGGCTTTTACTTTGACTCTTTGTGTTAAATTCGCCACCACTTGTCAATTAAACGTCTCTCCACAATGGCTCTCTGAGTGTGTAGAATTTACACCTCGGTGGAATCAGATCTGCCGCAGAGACCTAAATACTAACGTGAGGGGAGGAATTAAAAAAAAACTGCATTAACTGACGGCTTCAAAAGACCCAGTGACACAATTTCAATCATCGCTCTGGGAAAAGATGAAGCGTACTGTAAATTGGGGACACACACAAAAAAAACCTCCTTTTCTCCAGAGACGTCGACTAAATCTAATCCCTGCACAAAGCTGAGGATCCATGTCCAGTGAAATCCTGCAGAGTCGAGAGGTGAGCAGTGCCACGAGACGCAGCTCCCTCAGGGACTCCTTCAATCCGTCAGATTCAAAGTACATTTCTACTTCCTTTCCTGAATGTGAAGGACAGTCTTGTATTCAACTGCTACCAGTATATGGTATATATATTTATATACTTTAACTTAGTTAAACTCACAAAACGTAACATGGTACTTCATGAGCCCCCCCCCTCCCTCCTCTGTGCCGTGATACCATCCGTCCGTGTGCAGATAAATTAGCGGCGTGTCGCGGCTCTGCTCTGGACTCTGTGGCCGGTGGCTGAGGGCGAGCTGACAGTCATTACCCTGCATAACGGTGCTTTTACAAGTGCCCTCTTCTTTTTAACGCAGAAATAAAACGTATAAACCAAGGGGTGCGTGGAAATGAGTAAATTAGATTGACCCTGAGAGGGGAGAAAAAAACAAGATGTGGGTTTATACAACATGAACAGAGGCAAATGAGTGTGAGGGGATTTGTGCAGTGTATGTGTTTATCAGCGGATCCGCTCACAGCGCCGGAGCTCATTGTTTCAGCTTGATTACGATTCAGCTCCGTGCTGCTGCCGTTAGTGCCATTCATTCATTCATCTCCACACTCGGCTCGGACCCAGCACGTCTATCTTTATTGCTCCTTTGAGAGAATTGGGTGATATTGTCTGAGATAGAGGATGAATAAAACCAGAATCTGTTCCTGGCCCAGACTGGATGTTGTGTATTTATCACATTATGCCTGTGAATGGCTCACAGAGGGCGACGGCGGACACGTCACCGCGGAGATGCCAGAGACAACGTCAACGTATTCAAAAGTGGATTCTATCTCCCTCCCTGGCATAAATAACCAGTTTCAGGATGATGTCATGGTCCAAATGAAACCCAAGCAGACAATGGTAATCACATTGTTTTGGTTCTGCATTGAATTCTGTTCATTACAAGTCCAGTGGGAAACTCGACTCATCCCCTGGTCTAGAAACGTCACCGTGTCTTGAAGCTCTCCGACTGCTCCATGCAAAGAGTGGCAGCAGGATCAGAACGGACGACATTTGAAGGACGCCCCGTCGTGGTCGTGCTGTTTCAGAAGTCACTGAGTACCGAGGATAAAACTGAAATCTGAACACAAACACTAGAAAAGTCTGTAATTGAATTCCCACTGAGAGAACCAGAATGAACTCCTGGTTGTAGCTGTAAAATATTCACCACCTCCCGGGGCCTCGGAGAATTTAGTTTGATTCCAAGGTCATACATCTTTCAAAAGGCCACATCGACGTCTATCAAGACGGGATTGCTTATTCTCTCCCGCCCTCTCTCCGCTGCCCCCTTGCGTGCCTTCGGCGTTTGTAGTTTTATTCCCTGTAATTCGAGTCAAGTGCCCGAAAGACAACGCGTAACAAACAGATTGATTTCCAAGTGCTTCACCGAAGTCGAGAGACAACAACACACGGAGTACCTTCACGTTCTGGGCACTCGACCAATTCAAATCATTCTGAGCGTCGTTTTCATTTCTTTCTCCCTCTCCTCCGCCGCTCCTCTTCCTCGACCTCCAGCCGGCACAGCCCGTCTGAGCACGCTGAACTCTGAGAGATTAAATTCACACAGTACGTGATGTGGACACATGGGGAGAGAATTTATTTGACCAGGAATTCAATTATAAGCCAATAGCGCCGATTTGACACAGCGTCTCTATCACCTCGGACGGTTCAGGCAAGATGAGAGAATACTGCGGCAAACGGAGGCGGGAACAGCGTGGTTCCAAGTTGGCGGCGTGGGGAGATAACCCTCCGCCCAGCTTTGTGTTTGCTATATTCCAGTGGAGTATAATTGGTGGAATGTGGTGTTGCTTTTGAGACCCTGATGTCGCGGTCGGACTTGATTAAGGACACTTGATTTAGCGGCCACACGGAATAATGAAGCCACTTCACCTGGGAACTCGTGTATGTTTACACTGATGACTCTTATTAATCTGTCGCCGTGAAGTAAGCAAGTGAAAAGACAATTAGCGCTTGGCCGTCCTTTGCTGAGAGCATTACTGTTGGATAATGAGACTATTTCGTCCCTGATGCACAATTGCCTTGAATGCAGGGTTTGATTGCATTCTGGAGAGGAGAGCTCCACTCGGTTAGCGACGTATAGAAACACAAAAGAATTTAAAACAGGAAGGAAGAAAATGACACGGAATTGAATTCCATAAATCCTGTGATTACAAAGACATGTCATGTTTCTTCCTACTGCTAATCCATCATCGTCTACACCGGAAGTCCGCCGGTTCGATCCCCAGGTCCAAAACACTGCAGACGCACGACTTCATCGTTTGTATTGTTGAATTCTCTCATCTGCTGCACTTTGCTTTGTTGTAATAAAGTCCACTCCTCCACTCCTGCGATACTTAAAGCCCGACCCAGTGGAGGAGGAATCAGTAAATGTTCTAATAACCTGCAGAGGGATTGTGTGTCTCGGCGTGTGTCCTGCCTTGGGAGGCTGTACATCAGGGGTGAGCACCAATTTAGACAAAACTGGTTTAA
Organism: Pseudorhombus dupliciocellatus; assembly: GCA_016785235.1. Lineage (NCBI taxonomy): Eukaryota > Metazoa > Chordata > Actinopteri > Pleuronectiformes > Paralichthyidae > Pseudorhombus > Pseudorhombus dupliciocellatus. Next base: position 364,897 of record JAFBJW010000814.1, read on the forward strand.
TTTGGGGAGGAGACAGATCCAGTTCTGTGGAGTGATTGCTCCCCGTGAGAGACTGAAGCCTCCACATGAGGTAGTTACAGATGCCTGTTTACGCTTTTACAGCAAGACGGACCGAACCCTCACGAAAGACTCTGACATGCAAACATCGAAACTCAACCAGAACATGAGTGTTTAAGACAACGCAAACTGCAGTCAGTGGAGACCTGGCTGCTGGTGTGAGAGTGTGATGAACTAAAGATGAATAGAATAATTTATGTGAGGCCTCTGATTCAAAGATTGAGGGATTTGAGGAGAAGCAGCTGCAGAACGAAGGGTCACGGAGGCTTTTAACTGGGGAAGGTAACATTTTGTTCCATGCAGTCGGTCGAAATGTCAGCGCAGATATGCCTGATGCTTCCTTTTGTCAGAAGATGAATAGGAATCTGCAGTGGATGGAAACGAGAGTACAAACATAAAAGGAAACAGGCCACAGATCTATTATTTACTTATTACATATTTATATCAGATTGCAACTATTTCTGGTGCTGTGAGGTTGATATAGATCTTTTCTGAGACCTTCAATCCGTCGGCACCCATGCTCCTGGGCTGAATCCTGCAGCGAGTAGACATTCAGAGTTTCAGCATTTTAAACTAATCCTCCGTCATCGTGTTTAACTTCCTTCTGCAAACTGATTTGTTTTGCAGCACCATGGCAAAAGTTCTATTTTCTAACGTGTAGTTTTCAAACACGGCCTCCCGGCGTGCGGTCCTTTATATTTGGGAGCCACTGTGAGGAAACGCTGCATGGATGCACAAAGCAAATAAAGCAGCGAATGTAAAGTCTATTTATAAATGTGGACTGCTCATTTCAGGTCAAGGGGAAGACACGGCACAGGGTGGAACAACAGAGTGCCAAAGGGACCAGTGAAAGGGCTCTTTCTATACGGAGCAGCGATTGTGGATGAATTTTACTTAAGCGTGATTCAGGCTGCGGAAGGACGCAGCTGAAAGCCAGTGAGGTTGTGTGAGGACAAAACATTAACATCCCTGAGGAGCTCCATTACTCGCCGAGGATGGAGATCCAACAATGCCATGAAAATCTTTGGCCGGCTGAAGCGGGAAGGAGGAAAAAAAAGAAGTGCTACGGCTCTGAATCAGAGAGAAACCGCCTCGAATTCTCCTCCCAGTCTCCAGTTTCCAGCCATCTCGCTGCGTTAAAGGTCACAGGGAATCGCACACATACTTACAGAGCCACCTGACCCCGGCCAATCAAACACCAGCCGCGGGGCTTTTTCACACAGGCTGAGACGAGCCGGGCTGTGTGCAATCAGCTGAGAGAGACTGACCCCCTCAGCCGTGTCAGACCTTAACCTTTCAGATAAGGTGCGCGGCTGCAGCAGAGGAGGAAGCTGGTGCCCTTCCAAAGCTTCGCAATTTGATACCGCTCACAGCGTTTCTCATAAGAGCCACGCACGGACACTCTGGTTATGTTTCATCTTTGGAATTGAGTAAGAGTGGATACAGACTTCTATTCCAGCTTAGCTTAGCTCCAGATGAGATAATTTGCAATAATTAGCGTTATCCATCACCGCCGTCTCCCCTCTGACGGCTACCCGACGCCTGTGTCGCCCCGGCCCCCGGAAGGTGTGTGACCACTGGAGGGGAAAAGTAAAAAGATAGCGAGACCTCGTGTCCTGAAACCCACAGCGAGCGGTGTGCTGCGAGCGGGCCTGTCATGTTCCTCCGACGCGGTGACGGCGTGATGTGTGCACTTGAAGTGACAGCCGGCTGAAGAAAACAGATCTCCTGTCTCGGTGACACTGACGCTACACTCGGCTCGCTCGGGGTATTCGGTTCGCTCGGAACAAGTCAGCCGCGAGCGTCAAGTTTGTTTTGTGATCGTCGGTGTGCCAGCGCTGTCTCCAGAAAAAGTTTTGTACAAAAAAACAGTAACTATGAAATGTTTGGGAATCTGGCCACTTTATTTTGCATGTCTCTCGGGTGTGTGTGTGTGTGTTTTTTTTATCCATCTCTGCAGTATTTTGGTAACTCTCTGTGCTTCAGTTGAAACGAGACAATAAAGGCGCGAGTGCCGCCGGTTATACATTTTGTTCTACAACAGTTGGGCCAGTAAGGTGCTTCATGCACACACAAACTTTATAATATCTGTGTGAAACACGCAGTCTGATAACATATTCACTCTACGCTGCACATATCCTCATTCTTGCATTTATTTTGCACATCTAAATGTTTAATACTTCACTCTGTCTCCTCTTTGCTGTGCAGGTTTCAAAGTGTTAAGATACATCAGGGAATGGACGCTGTTTAGTTTTTTTTATACCATGCAGCATTTTATTTCTGAACTTAAAGTTCTTTATTTCCTGTTTCACCCTGAAGCTTTTTCCTTGCCACACTTCCTGTTTTTAATACTAGAACTGAAGATTCTGAATTAAAATGAACAACTTGTAAAAAACATACTGCGGCATTAATTTTGACATAATTGAAATGTGCTTCTCGTTCGGAGATGATTCGTGTCTGTGTGACACAGGTGGGCCACACACACACACACACACACAAAAGTGCACTCGGGTGTGTGCTTGACTGCACTTTACACCCACTGCAGTGGATGTGAATCAGTGTCAGAGCGAGCACATCTTCTCCTTCATTCTGGACATCCTTAGGAATGTTGTCAAACTAGGTTCAGCTGCATCTCAGCGTGACGCTAACCTCTTCTGCCGGGCGGCTGTGTGACGAACGACAGCTATTCTGTGTTTTTTCTGACAGAAACGCTTTGTGGATTGTGTTGCTATTTAAAGGCGTCCTCCGTTAGACTAACCACAGGCTGCCAGCGCCTGCTGGGTTTTGTTCCTGTCTCTTTGGACCCTTGATTGCGGTCCTGCTGGTGGTGGAGGGTTCAGATTACACTAATTAGCCGGAATATGTTTGGTCCGGCGTCGAGGAGCCATTACCCCGTCAGCTACACTAAAATCAAACACGACGTACATATTTCTGGTTCTTCTACACTGGAGCTCATAAAACCTTGAACATGGGGCAGGAAACCGAGAAGAACAAATCGATGGGAAACATTTATTAACCGCTGCGTTTACGGTAAATCACTATTCACTAACCGCCAGGTCCAGAGGGTGTGAAGTTTAATTTAGCATGAAAGGCTCGTTCTGGAGGGTTTTACAAATATTTAAATGGTCTGTTTTTTCGGGATCATAAAATAAAATGTCCTCCTCAAGAAATTGCATCTTCAAATGTGATCCACATATCAACGTCTGCTGGCACCACTTGGGTTTGGGGACCTTCAGGTTCCGAGCGTGGATTATCTACTGGACGCGGTTTTAATTCCGTGAAGAAAAGGATGCAGGATCCCGGTGATGATGTTTCATCCTCATCACTGAACTTTGTTGTTACTTTCTGTCTTCGTCCCGACTGAGCACAGAGCTGCAGTCACTAGAGGAAAACGGCGGGCCCGGATCCAACTCCCCAGTCCAGGGAGCGACGAGTAGAGCGGCAACGGAGAGAACATAAACGCTGCTTAAAGAGCGCTCAGGGAGTTGGTGGTGCACTTTCACGAAGTGTTTGAGACGCAGCAGAGACAGATAAACAACTTGTAGTCCCGACGGAACTGGAAAAATCTCAGAAACGTGGATCTGAGTTGGATGATTTAAGTTGATTTGTTTATTTAAAAGACCTCAAAAATCTCTGGTGATCAACTGGAATCTGACGATTAGCGTTTGATCAGAGAGACAGATCATGGAGACGTCACCGCTCCCATCTTCAGATGTTTATTTTTGATATCATCATCAAAATTTTTACAAAACATTTTTCTGACAATAATATACTCAAAGAAGAGCCATATTTTTGCGCTTGGACCAGGTCTCCACAAAAATGCGTAAGGTCTGAATACAGTAAAAATAACCCCCAAAAAAACCAAAAAATCCAAATAAGAAAAACATATAAACAACCAACTACCAAAGAAAAAACAATGCAGCGCATATTTACACCCTACAGGAACCAAAGCTCTCTGCAAGAAATGGACGAGGAGACGGCGGGGCGTCCTGTGGTTTGTGTGGAAAGCGTTTTAGAGGAAAGTGCTTTGAGGCTGCAGAGAAACAAAGACTAATTCTGATATTGCTTTCTGTCACTTCCTTGCTGCTCTCTTTCTCTCTCTCTCGCTCGCTCGCTGCACTCTGGGCTGCGGGAGTGCAGCCCATTTAAATGAAAGCCTTCCTTTCTTCGGTGCTCGCGTTAAGACCAATTAGGGGCATAAACGGGCTTTGTCAGACCAACGAAGAAGTGTGTTTTCCTCTGACAGAGGTTAATGACCGTGCCTCCCCCGTCCTGTGTCTCCCCCGACATGAGCAACAACAGAAAAACAGAGTCAGGACAATGCGGGTCAAAGGTTAAAGACTTCCCGCTAATGTGGAACAGCATGGAACAATAACAATCAATGGGGACCGGCCTGAACATCAGTAATGGTTGTTTCAGAGGAGGTAGAGGAGGCGTGGGTGCTGCTGTGTACACACACACACACACACTGAGGCCTTCTGGGTGCATGCAGGGTCGCTGTCTCACTCTGTGGCTTCTTAGCTCGACACATTTATTCACTCTTACCACTTTGCAGTCTGCACACACGCTAATGACACGCTAACAAAAATAGATAGTGGGAATCTGAAAGTGGCAGATGGGGAGCATGAGGCTGTTTATCCATTCACCCCCCCCCCCCCCCCCCCCCCCCCCCCCCCCCCCCCCCTCCCCCTCGTTCACGCGCTCCATTGCTGCCTGCAGGTAACACGCAGTCGTACGACACAGGAGGGAAAAGCTGCAAATCCTCGTCTAGCTTGGAATTATATTTTTTCAAATCTATTTATCAGGTAATGGATTAGAACCTGTTGAGCGCTCGCACACTGCCCGGGGAGAGCTGGAATGAATGAGGACGTCAAAACCTGGAGTGCTTATTTGTCAGGGCGTGTGTGTGTGTGTGTGTGTGTGCGTGTGTGTTGTCTTCTTATTTCCCGCTTGTGTTCTGGGATTGCAATGATTGTTTGTGCAATTAAAGACTGATGAGGTGGAGAGCATTCTGTGTGATGAAGTGCAAATTATGAATTGAATTCAAATAATGTGATTAAAGAAGATGTGTTGGTTCCTTATGTGACTCTCGCAGTGTCGCTCTTCTCCATCCTTTCTGACGTCCCTGTGAATGTATAATGTTTAGTTTCCATGTGGGTCATTTCTACTGCCCTTATTGGATGGATCTATTTGGAAAATATCATCGATTGGAAGGGTCTGTAAATTAAAAATAATTTGCTGCTGGAAAAGAACGAGAAAAGGCGGAAAGGTTGTGTGTGGGCGGGGCCTGCAGGGTGGAGAATGCCAGAAATATGAAGTTGCCTGACATTATCACATGAAACCGCCAATCAGATTTGTTTACGACTTTATCGAGGGTGCCAGTTAGTTTGCAGTTTAACCCCTGGCTGAAGCTGTTTGTGTCATTTCTTTGAGTTGAATAAAAGCCGCCCGGGGCCTTTTTATCTGTAACAAAATAGAATGTCCTTGAACTTCCCCATTTGTCCCTCTATATAACCCCCCCCAGTCTCTTCTGCTCCCCTCTCCCCTTATGAGATTTGCATTTAGCTTTTCCTCTGAGCATAAACACTGGAATAGGAAAGTTCTCACTGCGATTCTTCAGACCTTTATTCACCCCACCCGGAGCAAATATGGAAAGAGCGGAGAAGGAGGGGAAGAGGAGAGCATGCTCCCAGTGCAGACTTGAGCCCAAATCCGGAGATTGAAGGGAAGGGTCTGGATGTACGAAGCCATAAACAAACAAAAGCAGAAGAGAAAGTAAAGCCTGTTGGCGCGCACGGTCCTGGAGTTCAGCTCAAACATGCATCATTAGCATGCAGCGCCTGTGCCTCCAGCTCTCTGATGGCAAAAGAAATGGACAAAAGACGAAATAATTACTGGCGGCAGGATTACAACATTCCTCTGAACGTATCCAATTTTATCAGGGAGGTAGCTGTGACGGATCAACTGCTTATTAGTAGATTTCATTGTTAATACACATTTTTTTTGAGCGTTTTCTAATTATGCGTGAAGGCCAACATGAAGCTCTGATCGCTGTGTTCAGGGTGAGTTGAATCGGCGTGATCTCTACATGTGGGGTTGGGCGGGAGACGAAAGTCTGTGGCCCGCACGAGCCTCTTCCTCAAGTCCCACCGTCAGCGAGACAGGGGCAGGGACGGGTCAGCGAACACGCTGCCTTAAGAGCGGCAAAGTCGTTGGCGACACGTGCGCCTGGTGTCCGCGGCTCGGGCGACAGGAGACATCTCTGTGGCTGTTTTGTCTGCGGTTCAGTGCTCTTTCCTAACCAGGCGTAAGTTTCCCAAAATATCAGCATGCGGACAGAAATAGAACATCATTAAACAGGTTCACCCGAGTCACCAAGAGGCAGACATGAAATTCAGGCCAAGGAGTTAGCAGGGGTGATATAGAGCAAGGCAAGACAATACATGGGTAGAATTGAGAGAGCTTCCATTATAAAGACATTGGCACAGCTGCTATTACAAAAGTAAACTCCACCAGCACTATGAAGCAACCGCACTGAGCGAATCAACTGCTGTTTATGCAATGTCCTGTACACGAAGGGGGCCGAGCCCTTCTGGGTCTCAGACTTCTGGGTCGCTTGTCTTTTCAGGGCTGGATTTTGGTAAAAAAAAAACAAAAACAAAACATTTCACAGAGAAAAAAATGATGGCACATCAAAAAGAAACATCCTTCACAAGTTTAAACTCTCGTTATAAAGAATGTCACACGGTCGGCCCTCACACGTTTCTGGCGTCGGAACGGAAAACACGGTGAGGTTGGATGTTTAAACGACGACCTTCTTCTCTTCATGTGATTCACTAAAACAATTTGGATTTGGAGAAACAACCTCGGTAGCTTCAGTTGAATGGCGTGATGGTGGAATAGTGACGGGAGCAGATAGAAAAATATTTATCATCGAAACAGGAGCGCCGCAGCAGGAACCTCCTCTGACGGACTCCCGCCGCAGAGAGTAAGGCTCCTCTTCTGGTCACAAGCAGTTTGTGTTTCAGAAGAAGTGAAGTTCATTTCTTTTTTTTTCTCCTCCTCCATTAAAGATTCACTATTTACAGGATAAATAAGTTCTATTTGATTTTTGTCCTTTGATTAGTCTTATAGAATTTCTTGACATCATCTGTGAACACCTCGGAAAAAAAAACAAACTGTCTCTTCTGTTCAAAGCCAAAATAACAAACGGAAAACAAAACCTATTTTTTCTCTTATCTTGAGGATACACCCACATTTGCGGGGGGTTGTTTGCCCCCTCTCAGTTCCATCTGAGGATAAATCAGCCACTCTGTGGGACGACCGCGGCTTCCCCCCGCTCCCGCGAGTGTGTCCACTGACATGTAGAGGATGACCCCAGTGCTCCGCTCGGATTAAGCCGGAGATGATATTTGACAGGCCATCGCGGTCGTATCCGCATCGGCTCCCCAAGTCAATAATAGCGGTGCTCCACGTGGTTAGCAAGTGCAATAGAGTCCAGCACCGCAGGAAAAGAAAGGGGCGAGAAGTCAGGGCGATATTCCCAGTTCAGTCCCCGGGTTCGTACGCAGGTCGAGGGGAAGTCAACGTGCCGCTTCGACATGCTCCCACTAGGCACTGACGTTCCCTGTGGCTGAGACGGGAGCACGTGGCCCGGCGGGGCTTCGCCATATCTGGCGAGACCGGCGCTCTCCAAACTGTCTGGTGTGTCGGGGGGGAGTCAAACGTCGACTCAACAAATGTTCAGTTCGGGGCAGTGAGAGTGGTTCGGCCTTCAGTAGAGTGGACCTTTTTTTAAGAATATGTACAATTCGTTGCATTCATGTACTTATCATGACAAAACAACCCCCCCCCCCCATGATTACCTCTTTAAAGCATAGTGAATAACTCTGCTGGGATATAATCATGTACACAAACCTGCCGCTGTGACGTGGAAAGGGCCCGAGTCATGTGATGTGAGAAGGTTATGGATCATGCTGGGATGTTTCTGTGCTCGCTGAGAGCAGGTTCGATGTCAGTTATCTTCATAAAGACCTTTAGTGTTTGTCAGTCATGATGAGCTCGGTCTGCCTGAGACCCTGCAGCAGATTTTGGTTGTAATTGTGACGTTGAGGTTGGCAGAGGCCGGCTGACATTTTAAGAATGCCCTCGGCTGAAGTAGCACATGTGCATTAAAATGAAAACAGAAGTAAACTCTTTGGTTTGACATGCACGTTAATGGAGTTCAGCATGAAATCCAGCATCCGAAGACACGAAAACAAACTCTTGTCGTCCCTCGTCTGGAGGAGGTGACTCATCCTTTTAAAGATTAAGATATTGATTTTGTGAACGACTACTGACTATAAAAAGTAAAAATAATCACAGTAAGAAGCCGCCTGCTCGAACCGCACCGTGTTGAGCCTCTTTTACGTTGCAGTTTATGACTGAAAACTCGTGTTTATTGCACTTTCCCTTGCACTCCTGACCCGGCGCAGGTGGACTGTCCATAAGCAGGAGCCCTGTGACGCCACGTGGCAAAGACCAGGCGATGATGTTTTGACTCATTCCAGATCAGCTCGCGTCAGTCGGTCGCATTGCGTTTCCATTAAGGTGCTTCGGAAAACCAACAAAGAAATAAAAATGACCAGCGATGATGTCCCAACCTCGACTGTGTGTCGGTGTGTTTCAGATGGAAAATCCCTCCAGGCAGAATGTGATTTTGAAATGTTTTCCTCGAGTCATGTTCTGAAAACAAGGCCCCCACTGAATAACCAGCTCACCTGCCCCTTCACTTTAATGTCCGGGTTAATCAAAGGCCCTTGCCTCCATTTGTAACAACCGGGCCGGAATCGCTAGCGTCCAAATTTGAGTGTGCCGGTGCGCTCGGGGGGAGGGAAGGGGCCGCCGCTGGGCCCTTCGGTCGGTGGTCTGAGGGGAGGCGGAGGGGAGCGGGGCCCTGGCATAGGGGCGCCTATGCTGGCAGCGGAGGGCACGGCGGGCAGCGCCACTGTCTGTATGGTGCCCCTATCACATGGCCCCAGGTCCTCCAGGCCCTGTGGGGGTCCCTCATAGCCCATGTTGAGCCGCAGGGGTTGATGGGCCTGGCAGTAGTCGACGATGGGCTGCTCGTAGCGGTAGAAGGTCAGTGCACCCATCTGGTGGGGGACCTGGGAGAAAGAGAGGAAGGAGGAAAAGAGGACAAGATGAAAACACATTAAATCCTCAGAAAAACTGATTCAAGAAGTGAAATCAGTCGTTTTTATATGATTTCAGCTCAAGCGATATAGTGTGTTCAAACTAATTTCGTATATTTCGTGTGGCCATGCAGACAGTTTTGGGTTTTACGGCCCAGCTGAGGTTCCCCACCTCTCGCCCCAAACGACGAGAGGTGAGAGGAATTTAATTTGAGTCGCGAGCACCCATCCAGCTGCTGTTGTTCTCTGTGATGCAGGTGAACCAAGGTTTATTGTGTTTAAAATAAACACGGATTAAATGCAGAATACTGTCCAACCAGAACAAACAGCCCAGACACAGCTGTTTACTTTCCGACGCTGCAGACTTTGAAATGATGTTTTGTTTGGTTCATTTGTAACACAACATTTCACCGTGCATGTGCGACTCCAAAGCGACAGCACAGTCATCTTGGCAGCTCGCTCCTGGCCCTCTGCAGTCATCCTCACATGGCGGCCACCTGAGCCCGCAGCTACCCAAAACCTGCCCGCTGCAAAAAAAAACAAGAAGCATCTGCAACAAATCCTTGTTTTTCCTCCTTCTCACACATGTGAGACGTCTCGTGCGCGAATGCACAGTGCGACGGTCAAGTGACAAAAAAAAAACAAAACACAGTTCCTTCTGTGTTGAACTTATCGCACAAGCGTTTGGATGCCGCCGCGTCGCATCTGGCCTCGTGCCTCTGTCCCTAAACCTCGACATGGCTCCAGACGAACAGATGAGGCTCCTGAGACGCTCCGTCTAGTCCCGGCTTAAAATCTCGCAATTAAAAGATTTCCAGCGGGCTGTGAAGACAGCAGGGTAAAGATGGCAGCTGACCTGGATTACACGCCACGCCCTGGCAGAGCGGTGGCTCATCAGATCTGAACGTGGAGGCAACAGCGGGAGCTACAGATATGACACCAGCACGGGAGACGTGAATAATACACAACCCCTGACTCCCGAGGAGGCGATGGAGTCGGAGCGCGTGCTGCCACTGATGCACAGGTGCCACTCGGCCTCAGCAGCTAACAGAGTCAACACCACAAACCCAGCGGACTTGATTTATTCTTCTGTTTATTCAAGTAGAAGAAGATTCAGGCGCTGTGACCCTGAGTCGACGTGGGAGGAAGAGAGGAAAGTAAATAATTGTCCACGGCAGTTACTGCTAAATTCTAAATGATGTCCCAGAGAAGCAAAGCAGAAGAAGACGGGTTAATAAAGTGGATTTAAAAAAAAAAAAAGAAGAGACTCATCAGTACGAGCAATACGTGTCCGTTTATTAACTTAATATACAAAGAACTTCTGATAAGGGAAATTATATTCGAGGGAATAACAAAGAATATAGGACAGGAATTCTTAAAAGGACGACTCTGTGTCAATGAAATGCAGATATGCAGGAGGAAACAGGGGAGCAGTGTGTGTGTGTGTGTGTGTGTGTGTGTGTGAGAGAGAGAGCGTGAGCACAGATTTCAAAGTCAAATGGAAATAGCGCCGTGCAAACGCAGCCTGGCGGTTCAGGCATTACCCTGAACCACGGGGTGAGGATAAAGCCACTCTGGAAGCATTAACACCAGTTCTGTTTCAGATAAAAAAGAACCGTCGTTATTCGTAACCTCGAGCGTTACAGTAACACGCCTCCGTGATGCACTGCGGCATCACAATCCGGCAATTGCGCAAATAAACCAGCTGCCGAGAGCTGGCTCATCCAGCGACAGGACATATTTTCATAAAACCATTTTTCAGTCCACCTACGCACCTCCAGAACCACCACCTTCCTCCCCTCCCTCCCTCCATACCTCTCTCCTCCCCAAATGGACTCCATTAAGCGAGACTGACTCATTACATTATAGGCACTCAGTGGATTACTCCCCTCATTTAGATACTAAACCCTTCACCAACCCTGCTGCCGCCACACCACCGCCGCCGCCGCCTGCACCGCCATCCCCCGTCCCCAGCTCACAGCTCCCTGCCCAGGTCCGACGAATTAATTAACCAACATTAACTCCTTACCGTTTCAGTGGATTCTGTCAAATTGTCAGGGCATAAATCTGGCCTTGTGCAGCTTGCAAGCGAGTGTGTGTGTGTGTGTGTGTGTGTGTGCATGGACGGATGTCTGAATATGAAACAATGAGGAGGGTGCGGGGACAGAATGAGAATAAAGAGAGATGACGCAGCAGCTTTAATAGTTTGTGCTTTTGAAATATTCGGCTAAAGTCAAATATGCGATGTTGAGAGATCAAATCTTGTGTTGACGTTCAGCTCTTAATGCAGTCCAAAGGTACGAGCGGCTCATTAGGAACAGCATCGGCCTCTGTCTGTGCCTCTCAGCATCATGGGAATTATTCATTCCTCACACTGAACCGTCTGTTGACAGGGAAGACAGCCAAATGTGGAAATAGCCAACATCTGGCCAGATGAACGAAATAATAGAAAACAGACACTTCAGTTCACTTTCATAATAAAAGCATTAGGAGGTGAATTCCTTCTCCCTCCGACGTCCGTCCTCATCACCATGGATACTAATCCATTCTCTCTTGATTCAGTATCCAACCAGTGGAATGCATCTCATGAAAAGTACAAATGATGATTCCTCTATCATCAGCTTTTGTTGACAGACCTGGCTGCTCCTGGGTCGAGTCTGAACACGCTGCCTCACTCTATAAATTACATGCATCCGGGGGCTTGTTGAGGGCTGAGCACGTCATTTACATATCTGGCTGAATGGAGGCTCGATGACATGATCGAGCAGATGTACCGCGCTGGGCAAATTGGTTCATTTTCCCCTGATTGTCGGGTTCTGGAAGGAAACACTTGAACCGCCGTGGCTTTATGTGTGCATTCCATTTTCCTCAAGCATCCTCGTATCCGTGATGGAGACCCAACCGGTCCCGGCACCTGATTGCGGCTCTTTACATCGGATCAAGGGTGTGAGTCGCGTCTCCTGCGAGGAGGAGCGCCGGGTACAGCGAGGGGGCTAAATGTAGCACAGGGTCACGTCGGCGTGCGGCAGGTAGCAGCGAAGCAGCAGGACATTTGAAAGGCAAAACAGTGAGCGCCGCTGCTATGAATTATGTATTTCGGATCGAGATAGAAAAGGAAAGCGGTGGCAATTATCCTCCCTCTGAGATGTGAAGTAACTGTGGCGACCAACGAGGGTAGAAAGTCCATCAGGGGTCAAAGTTGAAATGTGGCTTTGGAGACACGAGCGACCATAGTCCCACAAATGTCTTTGGACATACAAATCAACTCGGATGGCGCAGGTGCAGCCGGTAACGCTTCATGAGAACCATTTGCATTAAGAAGCGCCACTCGCAACCTCTCACGCCGCAGCGCTGGATGGATTTTTACTTCCTTGGATCTCCGCCACCTCTATCAGCGTGTGCTTCGGCTCACAATGACTGGCGCCCTGCCTCCTCCTGGACGCCTGTCACTGAACGCCTGAACGCTCTGGAGGGTGACCCCCCCCCCCGGGCCCCCGGGCCCCGCAGCTCTGACGCACCCTGCCCAAGGAGACTCAGACCGCTGTCGTCCCAGCACCCACGTGTTCCTTCAGCATTCTACTCAACGTGCACTTCCTCTAATTTGTTTTGTATCATGAGTAACTTAAAACAAATCCCCCCCAAATTAATTTTCACACCATTCCCTCTGAAGTTGTGTTTCATCCTTTGCCTTCATGCTTTCGTGAGCAGCTAAGGAGGCAGCGTCGCTGCCACGGGCAACAATGCTAATGCCTCCGTGGGCTTTAGGAGCATTACGGTTCAAAAGTCTGCTGCCTTTTCCGCAGCCAAACACTTTGATCCTCTCCCGTCACAGTCAGGAGGAGGTGCAGGAGTCTCCAGCTACAATGCTGCTCAGGATCCGTTTTTTTCTAAATTCTTTTATTATCATGGTTTTTATGACTGCAAATCCAAGAAAGAGGGAATTGTTGGTTTTAGCATCCTGAGTGGGAAGTGATTTCTTTTGTGGCCCCCTCTGTTAACACGTGAATTATGAACATTCTTTTATATTCTCGTGAATATTAGCTGCTGCTCTGCTCCAGCGTAAATCGTTGTCTGTTAAAAAAATAAAACAGTTTTCCCGGGTGGATTCGGGTGCTTTCTTGAAAGCGACTGTGAACCAGGAGTTACTGGAAGTATGTGTTTAATTACTCTCCTCTTTGTCCGGCCCTCGTCCCTCTGGTCCTCTTTGTCGAGATGTATTACCATAATTCATTGCGGTCCATCCATATTTAAAGGAGGCTGTGATGCATATTTGATGTAAAGGTTCGGTGTGTATGCAGCTGAGATGGCCTCAGTGTAAATGCACCCCACACGGCCGCGTTGTTGTACAAAGTAGAAACTGTCACAGAGAATAAATCTCGGCTTCCACACAGCTCTGCTTTTTCTGTTTTAACTATTTTCCACTGAGCTCTGTATCATTTTTTGGGGGCAAGTCTGACTTTAACAAGAGCAAAATCAATGAGGCTGCGTCACAGGAACTTAACCCGACTTGAAAATAATAAAGTAGGAAACAGAGACGACGGAGATTCAGGAATAAAACAAGCTGGCGTTCATCGTCACCTGACGCCACGCGACAGAGTCAGTGACATATAGAAACACGTACACATATGCGCACGTGCTTCTCCTGTGTTGAAGCCGTGTGGGCGAGCGTTGCCTCTCGCATGGCTGCTGCCGTGGCGTGCCGGGCAGGCACAGCCGGCCCGGATGCTGCTGGGTGGGCGTCGGTGACACGGAGCCCACCAGTCAGGCTTTCAGCAGAGCGCCGTGCGTGGACGTGTCTGAGGGGGTGTGAAGCTAAACACCATCAGTTTCTCTCAGACAGCACATCCCGAGAGGAAGCCTTCCCAGCTGCACTGGGAGGAGTGTGTGTCTGCGTCAGTATATCTGACTCCGGGTGTGTGTGTGTGTAGTAGGGCACATCTGTCTTTGTGTTAACATCTGTGGTAACATAATCAGAGGCAGCATGGGAGACTGTTGATTCAGGAAAATCGTCATCATTCCCTGGGAATAAAGTTAAAGTAGAACAGCACGATCAAAGCCAAAGCCTTAAATCAGGCTTCAAATCTATCACACCCATCCAGACAATGGCTGTGAAGCTATAAAAAAACAAATAAAAGCATGTTATCATGGTGGCAGCAACAGAAAACCACAGTTTTATGTGGACTGTGTTGATTTTGATGAAGCTTCATGTATTATTCACCGGGGGATTCGGCATCTCTGTCTCAGGGTTTTAAAGTGGGGAGAAGATCGTCCAGCTCCAGACCAAATTAAAATGATGCTTCTCATCCTTCCACCAAGTTTTATGGAAATCCGTTCAATCATTTCTGCGAAATCCAAACTTTTTAAATCAACATGACCGTTAATTATTTGATGGGGAAACAGTGGAAATGAGAATGAAACCTGCAGCATCTGACCTGGATCTGCAGCGACTCATGACGGCTCTGTGACTCGTTAACCCGCTCCTTTCCAAAAGTGCAGACATTGATCCGCTAACCCCCCCCCCCCCCCCCGCCGCCCCCCCCCCCCCCCCCCGGGGGACTCTGCTCCACTTCAGGTGATCTAATGAAATCCTGGAACACTTTGATCATATCTCATTTCACACCAGGGAAGCTGGAGACGTGTGTACCTCTCAGGACAGGAGCGGATCATGACTCACGACGGGTCGGTTCACTTCAGAGCCCGGACGTTCGACCTCCATGTCACCTCGCCGCGTTCAAAAACCACCACCCACGTTTTAAACTAATTGATTCTCTAAACAAGCCGTTAGCCTCCTACTAATTCCGTAATGACTCCAGGTCCCTTTATGTGCGCTGACTCTTGATTACAGGTCTCACACACACACAATTAAAATGAGGGAGAAAAGCAGGGGTGGGGGGTGTCGGCGCAGGATCGAGGCCCCCATCACTCCCCCCCCCCCTCCCGCTCCACGGTACTTACAGTAAAGGAGCTTCTGCCGACCACGGCAAATGGGCCGTGAAACGTTCCTCACCGCTCAACACGCAAGGCGTGGCTCAGGTTTCGCTCGTCATGTCACCTCGGTGTGAGTCAGGGCTGCTGGTTGTGGTTTGAGTGTCAGTCCACAGCCAAATATTTACAAAACAACTCAGTGTGGTGAAGCAGCCAACGTTCGGTAATTAGCTCGACGTTGGCGTCAACGTGCGAGTACGAGTCAGCGTTTGCCCCGAGCTTCTCACGCTGCCCCGCCCATTTGTCAGTGGTGTGACATAATGATGATGATAGCATCGTTAGAGATTAAACATCACATATTATCATGATTAAATTATCATTATGCCATTTTGTTGATCGAGCAAATCTGTGAGGTGTAATTTAACCGATCGGCTCCAGCCTTTTATTTTCATGTTAATTATAATGTTTGAACATGTCAATGAAGTCCGGTCGCGCTGATGTTGTTTCGTGGTTGAACAAACCAAACAAACATACTCCGAGCGCCCAGCTGTGCCGTCCCATAATGAAACTTCCCAAATCTCTTGGCGTCCGACGTCTTGCTTTACGTGCTGCTTTCCAGAGTGTCTGAGTAATGAGCATGACCCAACATAAACGCTGTGTGGCCAACTTGGCTCCACACGCGAAGCGTCCGACGCACTTTAATCAGGGATATTGGGGAGGAGTGTGCCGGGGCTTTTAAAGACCTGACTAATAAGACAAGTCAAAGGGAGCTGGGCAGCAGCCAGAACTGATAGGCAGGCCCACTCCCGATCTGCTCCCCCATCCCGCCTCAGCAGCGTGCGCTCACAGATGGTCTTTTAACAACGCTGGATATTCACCGATGCACACAAACAACGCGAAGCCTCTCGACGCAGCGTGCGCCCTCATGGCTAATCATTTTCTCCCGTCTCTCTTGGCTCCCCTCACATTTTTCATCCTTGTCTTGTTGGAAAAAGTTGGAAAAAGGTCACTAACTTTTTTTTTTTTCCCCCCTAATTATTAAAAAAAAAAAAAAAAAAAAACCTTTCCGCTCTACGGATCGACGTGCTCGCTTCTGAACGCCAGAAAATCGAAGTTTCCTTTTAATTATTTTTTGACCAAAGTCAGTCGCTCCTCGGCCGCTGGACCAAGTCATTCATGCAGAGATGTGTGGCGGCCAGGCAGCGGCTGTGCTAACGTTGACTTCTTGCACCATTTCTTCTAATGATCGGTTATGAAAATATTAACTGTATTTTGACTTTCGGCATAGCAATCGGCTTCTGTTTCTCAATGGAAAACAGTGAAATTTACACATTTTTCAAATATTATCCATCAGATTTTCCAGTTTTTTTTGGCCTGTAAACCAGTTCAGAAAACCACCCTGAAAGTAATTAGTACAAGTCAGAATCACAGACACTAATTTGAATCAGAGCGATAACAACAACTTATTTGCCAGTAATTATGATAGATTGTGGAGTGTGGAATTAATGAGGAGGCGTATGTTTTCATCTGAAAAGGTAATTAGCCACAAGGCTTAAGTAATCGTAGGAAAATCCAGGTCGCTACAGACGGTCCCTGGAGGGGCCGTTTTGCATACGCCTGCAGCAGATCCGTTCCCCGGAGAGACAACCTTTCCACTGATAAACCCTGACCCGACAGTTCCTTGGAGGCAGGAACAGCTCCAGTCTGAATTTCAATAACGCCGCAAAGGGAACCGAACACGGAGGAAAGCAGTCGTCTGGAATTCAGAAGAATTTGCATCAAATAACCTTTTTGATCACCTTGACGTTCTTTGACAACTTCAGTCCTGTAACTCCCGAACTGACACGATGCGGCACGACAGCTTTTCTTTGGATTCATCCGCATCACTTGGTTTATTTGATCTACCGCCTCCCACATTAATATAAATATGTTCGTTGGCATCCCTTCTGCCCACATTGACCTTTGGACCTGTTGCACCATCACACAGGATCATCAGAGTACTATGCAAAACTAGAAAATGTCTTTTTTCAAAAGACATTTTACCCATTGCATCCTCTGTGTTTTTTACATTTTAAAAATCCGACCCTGAGAGGGCCCCTGAGAGACACGTGTTTCCAAAATCAATAAATCAAATAATTCTATCATTTCTGGAAGTATAGAAATGTGAAAGATGAGTTGAACCTTTCGGGCGATCTCGGAGGAGGAACACTTGACCATTCAGATTTATGTTTTTATGTTCGAGCAACTTTACACGTGGCTTCAAAAACCTTTTCCACGGATGATAAACGCAGGCGCTCTTATTTTCCTTATAGTCGTTTACATGTTGTGTAAAACCAGCGTCTGACAAAAACAGAGTCTGATTATTTCTCTTTTCCGCCTCCAGCGCTGTCAAGTTGTTTACTCATCTCCAGGTACATGCCAATCACTCCTCTCTGTTTCCTTTGTATTGGCGTTTATGGATTCTTTTGAAAGCTGCGCTCATTTGGGTGTCTCTGGAGAACACTGCGTGGCTACGGCCCATTGTGCGCGCTACTCATCACAACGTCTCTCTCCCGAGCACTTAAATCTTCATGTTTGAGAAGATTCTTTACGCTCAAGGAAAACAAAGCCAAACATGAGCTGAGTGACAGGACCGGTGGCACCGTAGTAAACCTTGTGATGCCTGTTCAGCAAATGGTAATTAAAACTGCCTGGATCCTCAAATCCCTGATAAATATTTCATCAGGCTGCTCATGTAATGGAGCAACAATATTAAAATGCCGTTAGTGGAATAAGGTCAACACACACACACACACACACACACACAATGCAGTTATCATGGAATATATGTATATTTGAGCAAAACAAACTGGAAGGAAAAAAAACAGACGAGTGGCTTCAAAAATGTCCGCGATGTATTTTATAAAAAAAACTAAATGAAACTTCCCCTGATGTCTGTGTCAGATACAAAAATAAAAACTCATCTGTTCTGGTGTTATTGAAAGAAAAGCGCTCGTTCAGCCTCATTGCTCGTGCAGTGTCGCACTCACACCTCCAGTTCCAAACTCTCAAATTACACTTGTACCACCTGAGGAGTTGTCTGCGTCGCCGCCGCAGGATTTCGGAGCACATCTGTTAACAGACGAGGTTACACAAGCAGAGTTGGAGTGGTCCACAGGGAGGAGGGGGGAACGGACGGAATTTTTTAACAGCAAAATCCCCCAGTCTGGTGCACTCTGACCAGCAGTCTGTCCAAGCCTGCAGCGATATGCTTCCATGCACTGTCAGGCTTCCTGTCACCGCGTGTCTCCTCCCTCCTCCGCCTCTCTGTTGCTCTATTACCTCGCCACTTTTTCTTTTTCCTCTGTCGTCTCGTCCTCGCTCTCTCTCGTCCAGGTCAGGGCGTGCAAATAACCAGAGGAAACGCGGTGTGATCAGTCAACGCTCGGCGGTCTCGCCATCACCTTGGTTACTGTGAAGAAAAACAACTTTCCTCCATCTTCTGGCAGCTTCTGTTTACTTGTTAGGAAATGAAATATACCCGAGGTTAGGATTCAAATACCTTCCGTGCAAAGCTTCTAACAAATGCAGAATAATAAGAATAACGCCATAGCTGTGGGTGGAGACAGATGGCACAGCCCGTGCAAACTTTGAGTTCTCCTCATGCAGAACTCGCGTCCTTGTTCTTGTGCTACAGTGCAAACCTTCCACTTAACCATATGGTGCCAGCCCAGTCCAGCATCCACCCAAACTCGCTCTCCAGACTCCATCTGGCAGAGTCGGGTGCCCTCCCTCGCCCGGCCCCGACTGACTGATTTCAGCCGTCTTTGCAAATTTCACGATCAATTGCTCATCCAGCCAAGCTGAGCATGTAGCTTCCTTTTGTCTCTTCGATCACAGAAACGGAATCGTGCAGCGATTTCTTTCTCTCTTTCCATATTCTCGACTTTTTTCTGGTGCCGTTCCTCCTCTGACCTGCACCTGTTTCAAAAAAACTGCAATCAGTGATTGGCAAAGAGAAGCCAAAACTAAACACGCAGGCAAACCGAGCGTGCACGGGCAAAATCAATTTGTATCCTGGCATTTACTTTACAACGGAATTCAAAGCTGATGAATGAAAATAACCGATCTGTTGTGAAGCCCTGCATGTCTGAGCGGTGCGGGTCTGTGAGTCCTGTCAGAAATTAGGAAATAAATGGAACCTAACACCGTCTTGTCCTTGGTGGGGCAGCTCATCTCCCTGCGATGGCATCACCCTCACATTCTTATGTTTATGGATATTAGAGACATACATAAATTCATCAATTCAGCCAGGAGAGTCTTGCAGGCATGTGATCACGCTATTGGCGAATACTAACACCTTGCTTCATGCCCTGTCGGGCCCCTGTCAGGCTTCTAATGCGATGTGTTTGGATGTCCTTGTCAGCGCAGTTCGTTATCTCTCCCAATGCAAAGAAAGGAGCGGCGGGACGGGGCGTTCGAGGGCAATTAGTTTCCTAGCCGTTCTTGTTTTTCTTCTCGTATAATTTCTTGAACAAGTTGAACATGCGATGAAATCGTTAATCACACAGCAGCTTGTGTCTGTGAGCGTTACAAACGTTGGATCATTATTAAATAATGACGAGTGGAGCAATAACACGCCTCAGCCATGTTGGCCATATGTTGTTCAGAACACCGCAACAACATATGTTGGGTTGTGAGCTGATGTTATGTTTGCATTACAAATAAATATAGATGTGTCACAGGCTGTTTGTAACAAGACAATTTAATTCTCTTATTATGGTCATTTGATAAATATTCCCTTTAAATAAATGTTTTGATTTATTTTTTTTCTTTGTTTATCTAATATTCAACCATATTCAAAGATTTAAAACGTCATTAATGAAGAAGCCACCTGTGTGTGATCTTCACCTCGACTGGGGCTGTGAGTTCTCTGTATCTGGGCCCTGGATTAAAATTAAAAGAAGACTGAAGTGAAGCACAGGTACAGATTCACAACGAGAGGTTGACGAGGTCAAAAACCCTCAAAGACAAATCCCGCTGCAGGGGAGGAAGAAAAATTCCCCTCAGCTGGACAGAACGTGTGGGATTAATGCCTCCGGGTGCGAGACGTGTCTCCGTGCGTGAATCATCTCTTTATCAAATGCCAGATACCGGCTGTATTTGATGCGCCGCGCACCGGCGTGCATGACACGCCGCCGACTGATGATGCAACAGGACTCTTATCAGATCTAAATGCAACACATTAAAAAAAGAGAACACGGGCGCACAAAAAGGAAACAAAGACGGATGTGTGCAGAGTCCGTCCTTCGCTTCCTGCGTGTGACAGAGACACGAGAGCCTTTTTACTGCAGTGCTCCCTGGGTAATTGCAGTTTCTTCCTTACTTTTAAAGCCCTGTCAGTCTGCCGGGGACAAGCGACGTCCTCGTGGTAACCGAATTACAGAGAGGAGAGGGTGCCAAGAATTACCGTCCCCTGCTGCCTGCTAAGTGCTCTGATTGTGTGGTCATGTCTCGGGCATTAGGACGACAGTTTCCATGGTGACTCCTAAAAAAACATCGCAAAGTAAAAAAAAAAAAAAAATTGGCTCTGTGATTAATGACACTAATTTTAATTTCCTGCCATGACAGTTATGTTTCAGAGTGTTGAACATTTCGCTTCTGTTTGTCATGAGAGTGGAAAACTGTTAAGAGGGCGATCGCCGACTCCACGGTGTCAGAGACAAGCTGTCAGTAGCACATTGTTTCTCCATCCACACCTTTCTGAACGAAGGCATCAACTTCTTCAGAATCATCTCACTTTGTGTTGTACGCTCCGGCGTCTGTGCACTTTTCCAGTTTCCGAAAGAAAAGCTGGAGCCAGCCTCGGCGCGGGCCAAACAAACAGCTCAGTCCAAGCAGGCGGGTTTAGAACTTGCCGCACCAACAAAGCTATTTCCACAAATCTGAGCACCAGCCCCACGGTGAACAACTCTCTGCGTAGAAACAGCATCAGTCGGCTGTGCTGGCAGCGCGGCTGTGTGTCGAACTCACCAGATGTCTGACTCTAGATAATTCCTCCGTCGGTTCCAGCAGATTTTGGCTTCCTCCGTCAGCATCTGATCTAAAGAATTTAAATCCCCCCCCACCCCGTAACAAAGCTAACAGCAGCGCGAGCAGCACACAGTCGTTTAACGGTGGTTAACTGCCACCAACAGATTTGACCTGTGACTCGGACTCTGATGCATTTTTTTTTGGTTAAAATGTGAATTCTTCCTGAACCTGATCCACTCCAGCTCAAACTAAACCAAATTGGTGATAATGGACTGGCTGAACAAGAATAACTGTAATTATAACGAGCTTTATTTAAATGAAGTGGTTTTTAAAACCCAGTTTACAGAGACGGATAAAGATGAACACATTTATAGACTGGGAGGGAATACAGAACGGCCATTACTCATAAAAGAGGAGTGAATCAAAATGAGTCCAACGAGTAGAACCAAGACAGTGAATAAAAAGACAGTCGAGGAAATGCTCGTACGTGGAGGAGTCACTTGGATACCTTCATGTATTCCTCCATTTGCTCCCTCCTCTGCTCTGCATCAATGCTCCCTTAACGAAACGGTGATTATACCAATTGGCGTCTTTCAGAAATCACTTTAAAAGCCTCCTAATGACGCATATCTGCATGTTTGTGACGAGCGCTGCATTTCAAGCCCTGCAATAACCCCTCGTTAAATATCGCCAGCGGCTTCCTGTTGTTGATTGGCGCAAAATGGAAGATTGCATTCATGTCTCTGAGAGTCAGATTTGAGTTTTAATCAGCGGGTTTCGAGGCGTGAGGTTACCCAGAGATGATTTCTCTCCGGGAAGATCAGAGGTGGGAATGAAACAGCGAAGGTCGCATGTTGTTAACCTTTCATCTGTTTGCGTGACAAACAAATGAGGCGCTAGATATGTGCAGCTCCTTTGCTCTGTGGCGGCTTTTCTCAGTTTTATAAACGTGTTTAAAAATAGACGACAGGTCACGGAAAACAACTCGGTGTTATGCTAAAGACCGTGACACAGCTCTGACCAAGAAAATCAAGCCAAATGAAAAGAGGGATTCTACAAATCAGAGCTAAGACGAGCTTTTCTAAAAGCATCAGAATCTAAATCCAAACAATAATGGCTTTGAAGTGTCCTTCATTTGCTCCATTCCGGTTGGATTCCATTTAAATGATGGCTCCTTCCAGCTCTGTGTAAACCTGGGTCATAGAATCTGCGGCTCGGTGGAGACACTCTGACAGATCTCGATATTTACAGCCAAGGACCCCGAGCATCTCCTCTCAAAACTGTACTCATTTGTTTGAGATACGCTATGTGCTTCAATTAGCATGCGAGCTGGGGACAGGAGGGAAAAAAAAGAAAAGATAAATGAACGAGCATCGCCATGTTTGTGCGGTAAGAAGTGATTGATATGTAAAAAGTGGAGATGTGGACTGAATAAAGACGTTTTAGAGAAGGTAAAGAGGGAGAGAGAGGGAGAGAGAGAGAGAGACGGCGGCTGGCGGGAGACGAGGAGAGAAGGAGAGGCCACATGAGAATACAGGCGTGCGCCCGCTGAGCCGTGGCGCTCATTATTGATGTAGTAGAAAATTTGCGCCGACAGGAAACGAAGCTGCCAGCTGTCCCCCCCCCCCTCCATTATGACATTATCTCAGAAGAATGGCCGACAGCGGCAGTGGATCCCATCACCCGAGCCGCCCCCCTGGCATGTCCAGAGGAGCCGGCCCTGCACATGCACACACGTGATGAAAACGCATAAATGTGTATTCACAGAGTGACGCAAAGGGAGAAAATGAACTGCTCTCAGAGTGAGAGCAAAACAACAACACCAACAACGTGGTCGACGTGTCGCTGACAAACAAAACAATTGACTGTAAATAACTCGGTAATTCGGTGTGTGACAGGGATCTGAGCGTAATGCTCTTATTGAAATAATGAGCTGGAGAAAGCCGAAGTGGACAGGAGGCATATTTCCAATGTGCTTACTCGTGTTCCTCTGGTGTTCAGGGGTTATTGACTGTGAGAGTATAACACACAAAATACAGGATTTGTTTAACAAACAACAGGCCCCGAGGTGTGACGTCACCCTCTGTGTTGGACGACGAGAAGCTGAATAAACTCAGGACCGGCTGTTTGGAGACGGTTGGTGGATTTCTGGGATGCATTTGTGTAACGTGTCCCCAGGCTTTTCTGGATCCGGGGTTTGTGATCCCTCCTCAGCTCTCAGGTCACAGAGAAGCCTGAACACGCCATCGAGTCTAAAGTTGTCTGGCTGCAGTGATGTTCAGCGGATGAAGCAAACACCCTGCAGGAAACATGGCTTCTCATTGATTTGAATATCATGGCAGCACCTCCTCGGTCGGATGGACGGCTCCTCTCCACCTTATGTTTAATGCACACGCTAATGAGAGTCCTCCTGCAGAGTGGGTGCAGGTGATGTGTCTGTTTATAGGCTCATTAAACACAAACAGAGTGGGCTCCTCTCTTTACACCTTCATAGGTATCAACCCACATCCTGCAGAGGATGTGAACTCTGGGGGTGGGGGGGGTCAGATGTGAGCAGGTCCTCTTCAGGACCGGGTTTCAGACTGTTCCTGACCGGCCAAGATGGCTCACTTCTACCTCGACTGTAATCATCACGGAAAGGGGGGAAAAACAAAAAGTGCCCACACCAGCACTCCCCCCCCCGTGCTGCATTCTTTTTGTAGTTTTGACTGCCACTGAGTCATCCCCACGGGAGATGAGAGAGCAGTTTTTTCTCATTTAAATTCCTCACTACATCAACATAGTCGTGTAGCGACTTGTCAGAATATCATCCCGCCGAGACCCGGGTCCTGCTCTTAAGTGCAAAACCTGGTCATCGCCAAACAATGAAAGTAGTCGCTGACCTCTGGATGTTGAAGCCCTCCGGCACAATACAAGGCTGTCGGACATGCTTACACCACAGGAAACAGAGCCGTGCACGATAAGACACCAGCGTGCACACACACACACACTTTTCTGTCAAGTTTCACTTTGTTTCAGGGGCCGTCACATTAAACAAACTGTGTATTAACTGAACGTAATGCCACGATTATGAACTAATCTTAAATTAAAGACTTTCTGAAAACGTGACTGACTCTCAGCCACAGTCTGACAAGCTTTTTTAATTACCTGCTGTCATCCTCAGGTATATATTCAAAACATCAGCGGCCTGCTCGAGCTGCGGTTGAGAGAGCGCTCGTGGTAATTGCTCGTTACACGCTGCTCCGTCTTGTGTTCAGTGCATCAGTTTTGGATTTCAGATGCATGTTAAGATGGACATGCTCTATCATAAGAATTACTTTTTTTTTTCCATGTCTACATCATTAAAAGTTTTTCAGGTGCGATGCAGAGTTCACAGCTCTCTCTGACTCTCACTTTTTTAAAGGTTATTAACTCCACTTATCAGCATGAGGGCATGAGGCACCGATACTCTGCAGCACGCTGCATGTGCACTGAATCCAAGAGCACTTTTCATCGAGTGTGGATTTATAGTGCAGATGTGAATAAGACTGAATAGCTGGAAATCAATCGGCTCTTGGTAAATATTTGTCATTTTTCTTGCTGATAACACAGGGTACGGTAAAGCCTGAAATTCTCGATAATTCTCTGTGTGCTGCACTGGATTTACCTTGCGTGCTTAAGGTAAATCCAACGTTACATGTGCTGCAGAGGAGTGTGTTGGGGCTCACGTGTTTGTTCGGCAGAAAGAGGAAATTCAGCGTGCTCATTCAGCCTCTTGCATGAGTATTTACAGCTCGCCTCTAATGGGATTTTCCCCAAATGAAAAAAAAAAAGTCAGGGAGGAAAAGTGATCGGCAGCATTTCGAGCTCAAGCTCTCGGAAACAGGATTTTTTCACCTTTTACTATTCCGCTGTCGGGGGGGTTTCACATGGACTGCTCCTGACTCTCCTTCACCCCCACGTTGCACAAGAGTGCATTCTGGAGGTCCAATGAATATAAATGCCATGTCAACGAGGCAAGAAGAAAGAATATCTCCACTCAGGGCTGTCAGTGATTTCCCCTTCTTGCTTTTACTGCGGAAAAGCTGGTAAAAAAAGTTCACCCCCCCCTCACATAAATTGGCTGGGAGATTCATTTCTCCCCTGACATTCTCTCTGGAGGTGCCACCGGGAACCTGGGCATCTGCTCTTTGGAGGGAGATGACAGGGCTATTGTTAGGGGCGGCGGCGGCGGTGGAAAGCTCTTCTCTCGCCTCGTCCCCTTTCCGTCCCTTTTCTATTTTCTCGCTCTCATTCTCTTCCTTTCCGCTCGTGATGCCTGTCAGGAAGTGATGACAGCCACTTAAAAGGCAAAGGCCAAGGCTCACATCTGTCTAGTTCACCTTATTAATTTCAGTATCATTCCGCCTCATCATGTTCAAAATCCCTCGAGACAATCCATCCAAATCATCGCTGCTGAGGATGTGCATTATGACAGATGGCAAGTGTGACGCTCCCTTGGGTCTAAAAATATTCCAAATGTTAATTCTCTGTCTCTTTGTCGCCAGTTTCCCTTTTTCCCCTGATCTCTAAGAAAAGTGATATATATACAGTGGATCAAATATGAGGGGAGAGAAAAAAAAGAGACTATTTAACAATCGCTCTATTATGGCTATAGTTTAGGAATGCGGAGAGATAAGCGCCAGGCATTCTCTGCCCATAAGCCGCTCATACGATGCCATTGTGTTCTGGAATCTGTCTGACTGGGTCAAATCGCAGCTGCTGCTCCTCCGGGGCAGCGGAGGCCTCTGGGAAGACGACGGTGGGTGTCAAGGCGACTGGGACTCTCACACACAGACATCAACTGGGGCCAGATTATGGGAGTGTGACAGGGCAGACCCCTAATCCATCATCTGGGAGATTACAGGAACATGACACAGTGCACCAGCAAATCCCTTTAATCGTCCAAATGTTCCATTCTCAGCCAATGGTGCTGCCGGAAGAACAATGAGGGCTCAGGGGAGAGGAGCTGTCGCAGAATATTTTCTCCCCCGGTCCTGCTGGCTCCCCTCGTGACACTCACAAGCAGCTTAGGGTTCTGTAATATGGAAGAGCTACTCTGGACGGGGCCAAGTCAATTAAGCCACACCAGTGTTTTTAGAAGACAGTGGAGAGGGGGGGACCATGCTTGTCTTTGATGTCCCGGGAGC
This sequence comes from Pseudorhombus dupliciocellatus, assembly GCA_016785235.1. NCBI lineage: Eukaryota > Metazoa > Chordata > Actinopteri > Pleuronectiformes > Paralichthyidae > Pseudorhombus > Pseudorhombus dupliciocellatus. The sequence goes on from JAFBJW010000814.1 coordinate 391,232, forward strand.
TCTGAGTGGTCCCCGTGAGACGCAATGGGGAGAAAAGGTAATGAGACATGTGTCATCTGACACAATCTGATTAGACTCTGAGAAAACAGATGGCTTTAATTGTTTTCTTCAAAAAGAGGAAGACATACGGTTCATGCATGACCTCAGAGACAAATGCGCCGTGGCACAAGACAGACGAGCTGCGACGTCCAATAATCCCACCAATCTGTCTGTGGACATCTTGTCCTCTGTGCTGTCTCCCCGTGCTCTGTGGGTTTTATACTTTTTACGTTACGTTTCCTCCCGATGAAAAGCTACACTTTCCATCAACTCACTTCTAAAATACTTCAGAAACCAAAGTTCATGTTAATGTTGAAGCTGTTGTTGCAGATCATTACAGGGACAGGGTCAGCCGGGTAAATCCAGCACCTCCTCCAGCTCTCTGCGTTATCATTAACTGAGATGTCTGCACCAACTTTATTCAGATTGGTTCATATCCGTCAAGTAAAAAAATCTAAATGAACTTGGTCCCAGTACCCTCGCTGGAGGCTGACTGGATCAGCACTGAACCGTGGCCGCCCGCCCACCGGCCTTATCCGTACGCAGTGGGAGGATGTTTAAATGCACTGAGGCTGGAACTGATTTTTAGATTTTGGTTTTCTTTTGTCATAACAGTGGTGTGTATGCTTTATTGATCTGTGTGACTGGATGGTTAAGGTTATTGCATCAGTAGGTGGTCATCAGTACTTCAGCGAAAAGGAATTTTCGACTTTTTATTCAACATTTCAACTCCAGACTCGATACATGGTGTTAGGCTGGTGATTGGAGATGTGGTGAAGTTGGTCGATAACAAGGCGAGAGGAGCTGTGATGAGTCATTCAATCAAATGATCGATTTAAAGCACCGTTTCATTCCTGGCCTAATATCTCTGGAGACAAAGACAGCTTCTCGCCCATACTTGCCCCGAGCTCATAAATCCTGGCTTGTGCATCACACAAGGTAGACGGACAACATCACATCATCCCATCACCAACACATGAGGCTACAACTACTCCTTTATACCGAATTATCACGTGTTTCTGTCGAAGAGGGATGAAGAAGGAACAGGGCTGCATGCATTTGTTTCTCTCAAATGTAATTTTGCGTAATTGGCCTTACACCCTGTCGCAGTCAGGCAGATCTGCTCCCCGTTACATGAACTCCTACGATAACAAAGATGATGTAAAATAAAAACAAACTGTGGGGCTGAGAAAGCCCTGTCACTTCAGCTCATCATCTCTCACCTGCTGCGTGCCGCTGCGTCAAATCAGACGTTAATTCATATGTATTAACACTTCAGGCTTATTATGACAGAAGTGGCCGCCTGTTTCCTCAGTTAATGTAGCACTGCTGAGATGTGGGAACATGGCGCGTGTCACTGTGAGGAATAAATCACGGCCAAAACCAACACAATAAAACAGTAACAGACTGGGATTAGCGCTCCATGGCTGTTCAGCAGATCAGACGAGCGATGTTGTTTATCGTGAGGGTTAAAACATTTGTTGGTCTGATATGAGTAAAACGAGGATTTATGAAAGCGTGTTTATGGAACAGCTCCTGTCGCTTATTGATAAGCACGCACCTATCAAGGAAACTGACATGGAGATAAATGTTCGAAAGCAGCTCGAGCGAGAGGACGGACTATAAAAAAATATAAAGAATGAAGAGGGAAATCTCTGTGGAAACCTAAATGATAAGATAAATAAAAAGCCATTCATGACGATAAACACGATTCAGGATTATTTATGTGGGACTAAATAATGACAGACGAGAAAGAGTTAAAAAAGAAATACTGCTGCCCATCTGGGAGCCGGCCATATTGTCAGAGCCACAATTTGCCATATTTGAAATCCGACCCTTTTAAGTAATGTTTGTTCCCAAAGCTGTGAGAGGCTGAAATCATTCCTCCACCGTGAAATCCCTGAGCTGCCTCGACCGCCTCCACCACAGATTGATACCTGAGCTGAACACACGCTCGGGAATAAATAAAGAAGCAGAATCCTAATGCTGTTCGTCCAACTGCCTGCATGCTAACGCAGCAGGTCAGTTAACATGCGTGGTGCTTGCACCGACATCATCAGGGCACAACCTGGGGATGAATGATCAAACGACTTTGCTCCTTCCATTCTGTAATGAGTCGAAGGCAACATGCCCAATCAAATGCAGAGCTCTCTTTAATGGAGGCTGTTTTCCATCTTTACTAATGATCTGACACTTTTCGGAAGAAAAAGCCGATATCTGGAGGGCAACTGGAACTTGACAAACACAAGTGATCAGGGTCATGGAGAGGAGTAGATTGTCTCGTGTAACAGATGAGGAGTAAGTTAATAAGGGACTAACACCACACAACCAAGTCCTGCAGACTCTGGCCTCTCCACGTCCACACCCCTGCCCGCATCAGTGGAGGTCTCGACACAGTTCCTCCATCTGAACGTGAAATAAAAAGCAATGCAAAGTCTTCTATGAAGCCAGGGTTCAGTGGAACTCCCTGGGAGTTCAGATTGCTGAAGCTCACCGTAAAGAAAAGCTGTACAAACACAGCCACCGTGTTTTTACAGGGATATAAATGTGTTTATGAACGTGTTGTGTGGGTGTTCTGTCTGCTGGTGTGTAACTGAGCAGCTGAAAGATTCAGAATAAAGTCAGTCAACGTGTACATGTAATGTATATAAATATAATGTTTGTTGTTTCCATGTCTCAAAATCCACAAAAACACTTCAGCTCAACTATTTGTGGATTCAGGCAGAGTCAACGGGAGCAGAGCTAAACTGAAAGGAGATTAAATTTAGCTGGGTCTCGAAGCACACGAGCCGCTGCAGATAGTGAGGAAGAGCGGCGTGCATGCAGCGAAGCACCCTGACCTGTTGACAGAGCCCTGCGTGCACAGCCGTGATAACAGCTGGGGCCGTCTGCCTTGTTCTGGGGCGGCTGGGGTGGCTCTCGGATGAGATTCAAGCCAAAGCTCATTCCCGTTGCTCGTCACCAACACCGCTTCTTGCTCCCCAGTCCCCTCCCAGTATGGTTATGGAGGCACGATGCGTTTCCTCATCTTAGTCAAGTGCCATATGTACACACTCATATATATATATATATATATATATATCGGAGCAGGCATGTGTGGGCCCTGCAGTGCAGTGCCGTGTGACATCGGGGACAATCTGCCAACCTGTACACTCATCTGCTCTGCTGTGGGAGGACTGATATTAAGTCATTACTGCGGCCGCTGCCAGGCCGAGTCGCTCACGCTGCCTTTTTCATCACCGCGGCCTCACGGGTGCACCATAAAGAAAACAAAACTGCTGTCGTGGGCACTCGAGAGACGCGCGGGGCCATTTGGTGGTGGAATGGTCAAGGAAATGTATCGGATGCTATTTTATCGCCATTTACTCGCATGATGGAAGAACACCGCGGATCCAGGGAATTAGGGAAGGTTGGAGAGAAAGTTTTAGAACATTCTAAAGTAAGATGGATGGATTTTTTTTTTTGGAACACACCAAAAATGTTGTCAACTCCATCCCTTGATTTTCAGGGAGCAATGAGTGCAATCAGGTGAGGTCAAGGAGGTTACCCAGAATATCCACGATTAGAAACTTTCCCCAACCCCTCTGCATCAGGTAGCATGAGACCGTTTTTACAGATAAAAATGTCGAACAATGAGCCCTGAACAGCAACAGCGATCTTACACTTATGCAGAATAGAAAGGGACGACTGAAAGACCCAGGGGATTTTTGTTTACAATGCCTCACACCTGAAAAGATTTTGGAATATTTCAACATTTGGAAAGACGCAAAAGAGAGAGAGAGCGAGCCCGTTTCTGTGAGCAATGGCAGACTTGACACTCACAATGGAGCCTTCAAAGCCGGCGTACAGCGGCAAACATCCAACGCAATGCAACCTCAGAGCTGGAATGCAGCGGTTATTACCCTCACCCCGCCTCCCTTCAGAGAGCTGTACCTAGAGTTTACAATAACTGTGTTTTTTTTTTTTCCAGGAATCAACCTCCAGCCAATCTGTTGGTTTATTCATGAGATGGATCGGGGGTTGAGTGGAGGGATGAAAGGGAGAACATGAGACATGAGACGGAGGAAGAATTCCTAACTAGATGGGATGAAAAAGTAAACACAATCTTCTGCAATTTGACTATCAATCAGGCCAGCATGTCTCTGGGAGAGGGGGCCTAATTATGGCCCAAATGAACATTGACTGTTTTCTAATGGAATTATTCAGACAGCCTGTGTTTGTATATGCCCCTCACTCCTTGGCTATTCCCATTCACTAAGGCTCGCACATCACACTTTGGTGGTATTTGGCGAATCATATTTCTGTTGCTTATTTCTTCAAAGAGAATCCCTCCCCCGAATTCAAATACACACGTGTTGTTGTCTCCAGGACCCGACCCGCTCACTGAGTCTCAGGTCGGTAACCGCACATTACAAAAGGAAACACTGACAGAGGAGCCGGCGGTCAGACAAGGGGACACGTCCTGCCGTGAGACGGGTGCACGTGCGTGGGGAGAGAATGTTGAAAACAGGAAGTGAACGACACTCGGGGGGGTCGCCGCTGGGACAGAGCACTTTCACTGTCTGAGCGTCAATGAGCTGAGGGATGCCAGCAGGTGTTGCAACGTGCGGACCTCTGCCACCATGGCTGTAAATCACTGCGAGAGGCCAACTTGGAATGGATGAAGAGAAATGGAGCAACGGAGCATGTTGTGCACATGGGCGCAAATGACAGAGGAGGAGTGAGAGATTAAAAGATAATATCCCAAGCGAACTCCTTGGGCCGTTGCTGCAGACTAGCGCATCCACTGTGCTTGCAGTGACGTCCCGCAGCGAGATGACCTCCATCGGAGTGATTTGAGGAGCAGAGGTATAGCTGAAGGTGGCAGGAGGCCATGCTCCTCTGGTTTGCAGCTCGTCGAATTGTCTGACTTGTGCGTTTGCGCCGGAGAGACGCGACACCGCGAGCGGCGCTGCTGCTGCTGCTGCTGCTGCTGCTTCGTTTCGTCGGAGTTGATGAGGCTCTGTGAAGCTTGATGTAAGTCATCATTAAAGTTGCATAATGCCTCTTGACTGCCAAAGACAATAACTTATGACATCTGTCTCAGTGTTTCATGTTGGCTGTCACAAGCAGTTAACAGCCAGTTCTCGTGGTAATCACCAAGAAGATGGATTACTGGGGATTTTGGAAACCACTCCTACATTGTTTGCCGTCGTTTGGCAGAGAGGAACAGAGCGGTAACCCCGCCGGCTTTGGGAGACGCTGATGACACGAGAGAGCACCGATACATTTTTAAACAGCCTATATTTGTACGTTGTCATTTTATGCAAACACGTGTTTTGTAGCCGAACATGTTCTGGTTTGTTTTGTGTTGCTTTGTTAATGACAGAGAGGCAGAAACACAGCTGAGCAGACACAGATAAAACAACAGAGCACGCTCCGGCTGCGTAATGGTGGAGAAATAATAAATGCAACCAAACTAAATGGCAACATTGAGATTCTGGACGGGGGCTGTTATTAACGTGGCGTCTTGAATCAATCTGTCCCCTCACTTTCATCTCAAGTGAAACAGGGAGTCAGGGATGAAACGCTCGATTGGGAAAATGGGGAGGGAGGAGGAGGAGGAGGAGGAGGAGGGGGTGAAATGCAGAAGGGACTCATGAGGAAAAGGTAAATCTATTTACAGCAGCGGCATCTTGGGAAATACGAGGGGAAGAGAGTGAAGAGGAAAGATTTCACCAGAAAACAAGCAAAACACAGAGGAGGATTTTCAGTTTGATTTTCAGAAAGAACGTGAACATGAGCACATTGTGAACTGAAGGACGTTCACTTGAAGAAGATACATAAATAAATGTATAACAAAAGAACGGCAAAGTCATCGGCCCACGAAATGAAGCCAGCGACTGCGATGGCACGTTGGTAGCAGGGCAATTACCTTGGAGTCTAATGATAATGATAATTAGATAGAAGCCAGAGTGTCTTCTAGCTATCAGGGAGAGTACGCCGGGCCTAAAAGTATGGTTAACGGAATTCATATGCAGATAAAGCACACAAGAGGCACTTAGTCAAATCGCTAGCACTAGATGAAGAAAAGCGCCCATAGCTCATCGACTGAAATACAAATCGTTCAGCCTCCCCTGGAAATAATTAAGGACTGTCACATCCATGAAGACAAATGGCACCGAGCGATGCTGTCAGGGCTGCGGCCTCAGTCTTTTAGCTCGGAATCTGCTCGAGCCGCTCGGCTCCTTCGCTCGCCATGTCGGCCCGTACGTCTCATTTTAGCACCTGTCAGATGTGTCAGTGCAAGTGTGGTGGATGTAGGAGACTTGTCCTCTCCTGCTGGATAAACATCCTCTTAACCCGCATGGCTTGGTAAATTGTGGGCGACGAGAGCAGCCCTGTGCAATTTCACCATGTTGTGCCGATAAGGGCCGGAACAATTGCAACTTCTGGCTTCTCCAATCTCGGTGTCCAATAGCGGCTGCTCTCTTGTGAAGCACCTATGCGAGGAGTGACTCTCCAAGCATCTTTGGCAGATGTCTTATTTAGAATCTATCAGAGGGTAATATCCCAGCGCAACTACTGTATATCTGATAACTGACGGTGCACAACCCCTCACTTCCTCCTCCATTTCCTGAGAGGAAGCCTTCAGAGGGAGCGTTGCAGAGCTGATAAAACTCACACAGCCCTTCATTTGCCGGGATATAAGATCGCCGGAGCGGAGAAGCATTGGCTAAGCGGATGGCTGCAAATGTGGTCACCTTAGCGCGCAGGCCAGACAGTGTTTTTACAAGCCAGAGTGAAAATAATGGGATCAGCTCCACAGCCTCACAGCCAAGTTTAAAATGCAGGAATGCATGTGGCAAAAAAAAAGGTAGAAAACAGAACACTCAACTAAACACGGGAACATCTTTTCTCTGCCGTGCTTTTAAGTTGACAAGGGCGCGTTAACATTAACAGATTTATTATGCATCCACTTAAATTGTCATTGCCGTGAACCGTTCATTGAGGGAGGCAGAGAATGGATGGCGCTTGTCCGAGTGCGCGGTGCACAGGAACCAATTTTAGTCTGGAAACCCACAAAGGGGCAAGGAGTTTTCTTTTTCCGTGCGCTACATTTTCCTTTTGACATCTTAAAAGCCATTAGTTCAGCAATGCACACCAATGCGCTGCACAATAGGACTTGGAAAGCTGCCTTTTAGACATTATATGGGGACCAATGACAGAGCTCCTGCACAGAGAGATGTAAAGCCGAAATACAGTCGAGGGCGAGGAAAGGAAAGAGCAGCGAGTTTAAAAAGAGAATCTTAAGACACACAAAAGCCTTTGAGATCTGTCCTGCTCAGCCAAATCCATTAAGTTTTAATAAAAAGACCATTGCAAGGGCAATAAACCTCATGGATTCTGTGGAGCTACACACAATGTGCTTTGTTTTTCTCGAGGTTTTATGACCCTCGTATAATCCTTGAACTTGTACTTATATAAAATACTCAACAAAATGCAAAAGGACCTTTGTGAAGGAACCAAGTGCTGATGTTTTTAATTCTGGATTTGACGTCGACGGCACGACTGCAGATCCAAGACGGAATTGTTTATCAAAATCCGAAAGCATCCGTTTGAAAAGTCGGACCATCAGAGTCGATGCCTCGACAAATCCATCATGACGATCAGACAGATGTTGTGGGTTCGTTTGTCTGACCCAGTTAGGAGGCACCGTGTCATTCTCTCTGAATCCTGCACCGCACTTAAAATTCACTTTCCTTTTGAGGTTCTTTTCTTCCTGCACTCAGACTTTCAGATGAATATTTTTTGGTTCTCTCTCTCTCTCTCTCCCTTACTGTCTCTTTTTTGTGTGGGGATGTAAATGGATGACCCAGATAGGGAAGTATTTGTTGTTCCATTAGCTGATATTGGGTAAGTCAACACTGGAGCTTCGTTTTTCCTTTTTAAGGTTCAAAATTGGTAAACACCTCATTTTTGATGTCAACACAGATCAGGGCAGATTTAAACAAACTTCTCTGTAAACAATAACAAGGACAGCGATGCAGAAACAAACTTTAGAAAGAAAACCCTGTGTTATTGTTGTGGGAATAATAATGCAGATTATTTGATTGACATGTTTCACCCTCTCTGAACAGATGTTGCTCTAAAACAAAAAATAAAGCCGACTGACTCCAAATAAATGAAGCAGGTCGATAAACGGCTTCCAGGAGGAGTGAAGCAGCAGAAGAAGCTCCACTGTGATCAGGGAGTGTGTTCGAATTCAGGGCATGCACAACTCAGCATTCAGCAACGTTCCCACCATTGACTGGGCAGCATCGTTTGATCAGCACTTAATGACACTAAACGCGATCGCTTCAAGACAGCCCTGCTTATTAAGAGCGGAACAGATGTTTCACCAAAGTGATCTTGCAGTTTTAATTAGCCATTGATACTAAATGCATTAGCACCAGCAAACAGTGCAGTTTAAGATATAGCCAAGTGCCACCGGAGCCGGGGCCGAGCTGCTGAAGGATGGAGGGATGGCGAGGATGACTGAGGGGAAAGCAAATGGCAGTTGTTAGGAGATGGAAAATTGTGGGGCGCTGTCACACAAACAGTGATTTGACTCCGTCATCCGGGCGTCGAGCCGCCGTTAAGAAGATTCATGGACAAATCTGCGGCACGGGAACATCTGGCGGTTTATCTGTGGAGTGGGCCCCACGCTGAGGCCCTGGAGGACATCTCTGAGAAGAAAACAATCACCATTCCTTTCCCTGCAGGACGCGCCTTTAACTGCACAATACCGCGCCGGCCGTTACTCATTCAAACAGGTGTGCTCACGAGCCTGCTCTGAAACTCAAAGAGTGCAGACGGCTGCGGTTGAAAGAATAAAATACAAGTATCATTAAGTGCAGGATTGGAAACCTATAGCTCAACGAAAAACAATTTCAGAAGCCCATGACACCATGAGGTGCAATACACTCAAAACTATCAATTTACAGTGGAGAATTATTGAACAGCCTCACGCTTGACACAGAGACTTTATTCTAACCACAATGAATTCGGAGGGGATTTTCCAATAGATGTCAGCTGAGGCTGTAATATGAGTCCATCTACAGCAGCACACTCCAGCTCCCCTGAAAGCAATTCTCAACGCTGCGCACACACACTTCTCTGGCTGATTCCACTTTCGCTGTGCATCACACACACACACACACACACAAACAAAGGGGGCACAGGGCTGATTGCCTTTTGTCCACCCCTGAAAGGATGGCCACCTGGCTCCTGCTCACCTTCAATCGGGTTCATTATGGCGGCGAAGCACCCATCCAGCTGCTGCTTAACACGTGTGTCTGTCTCCCCGCATCCACCCCTGCCTCTTTCTGCGCTCCCAGCCCCTCGCCCCGTGTCCGCCTGTCACGCCACAAAAGGCCTTCGTGTTGTTTCCGAGCACTAACCGGCCTGCGCCTCGTCTCCGCTGCTGCCCCCGAGGCCACGTCCTCCACTAGCATCACAACGAGAGCCATCCCTCCTCCTCCTCCTCCTCTAAAGATCTGCGTCTGTGAATTATATACGGCTGATGTGAACTGTTTTTCCCCTTTAACGGTGACGGGAATGATTCCCCTGTTACAGATTACTGTGGCATGTAACAGCCCTTGAGCGGCCCGGTTTAGCCAGTTTAACAAGGTTAAATGAGTGTGCTGGGATGGTTCGGAAACAAGGGGATGGAGCGGGACGCTTTCACCGTCTGCATTTATAAACACATGATGCTGCGTCATGCACCTTTACAAACTCATAACCCCCCCCCCGACCACCACAGGCAGTAAAGACACAGCGTTAACAGACGGGCCACCTCCATGTAAAGACAGAGACATTAATAGGAAGTATCGGAGCGCCATATTAACCCGGCCCGGTGATGACTCAGAGGGAGTAATGCACACAATGCGATCAAAGGGGCCGAAGCTTCCACCGTGCAGGGTTCGCTCTGTGGCTGACGGTTGGGTCAGCGCCACTTAGTGCACACACACACACACACACACTTACAGCTCGGATTATATTACTTAGAGTTGAGTGACAGCAAACAGAGCGCCATGATGGAATTTGCATTTTTCATGTTATGTAAATACACAACATACCTCAGCTCTGCTGCAGCGTCTCGCTCCTTCTCTTCATGCTGCGTCTCACACACACACACACACACACTTTCTGTCTTTAAATGAATCCCTGGGTTGCCCTTAAATATTAAGAGTGTTTTCACAACCCTCACCAAGAAAAACCACAGTCCTTCGCACACTGACTTAAACTGCCCTACAGGAGGCTGGCGATGGAATAAGTGATATATTCACATCCTCACGTCCTCTATAAAGTGTCCTCCCCAGGAAGAAAACATGTCTATTCGTCAACAGATTTAAGACGCTCGCTGGATTTGTTTGTTCGTTAGGTTTATCTTTCAAACTTTAGGCGTTTTCCAGTGTATGGGAATCAAATCTACATGAGCACTGAACTGGAAACATTCAGCTCATTTTTCTCTCAAGTACAAAATGGCAAAGCAGAACCGTAACATGGAGACTTGTTATGTTAGAGCATGTGTGTGTGTGTGTGTGTGTGTTTGATGGGGACTGTGATTGTATTTTCCTTCCTCCTGTCCCCTGAGGAGGTGACATGGTTGCTACTGTAATTCCACTCTCATTTCCTACGTTGCGGCGGCGGCGGCCGCAGACGTGTCACTCTGGAGGAGCGGAGAATGGTCCTGTCAATCAGCGGCGGAGCCATTACCGCGGCAGGCAGCGTCTGAAAAGCTGCAAATGCCCTGATCCTTGTTAGCATAACTAAATTTTAACACTCTGTCCATCTGCGCTCGCCATGATTGGGGGGGGGGGAGCCCCTGAAAGAGAGGATGTGATAAAATGTTGACTTTAGATTCTACTGTTTTTTTTTTTTTTTGTTTTTGGACGAGGGATGTTTCCCTGCAAATAGAAACCTGCGACTGAACGGCAGACAGCTAACACGCTGACTGGAGGAGACAGCATTATTACAGGATATTAACTAGTGTTAAAAGGATGGCAGCATGCAAATGGGAAGAAACAGAGCTAAGTATGAGACAATGATGGAGTGTCTGCAGTAGACAGATACTGGCAGACTGGAGTGAGAAGCCAACAAATGGATGGAGAGGCAGAGCGGGGCTGCTTTGAAACCAGGAGGAGCAGCAGGAGAAAATCTTCCTAATACAGGGTGACGTGCGCGGGGCGCGCCGTGTGACAGGTAGAGTGGGAGGTGGCTGGATGCTTCTGCCCCGCTGTGTGCCTTAAACAGAGCAGAGCTCTAACCAGAACACCATCCATCACACAGTCAGTCACAAGTGTGACATGACAGGCCAACCCGCTCCCTGTCAAGGCAGAGAAATATGAAAAGAGAGCTCGGGGGGTGCAGGCCAAAACCAAAAAAATAATAGAGTGTGAGGAAAACGAGAAACTGATTGAATAGAGTGGCGGTGCTAAAAACAGGCAAGATAGGGGCTGTCATTTCAGACAGGACGGTTCAGGCTCATACGGGTTTGGAATTGTGGGAAAGAAATCTACAGTCGCAACTCAAAAACTCCGACCGCAGACGCAACTTCATACTGTCCTTGAACTCGGAGTCCTCATAACCGCAGACATCACAAAAGACTGTTTACGTAAGTGGCTTTAAAAGAAAGAAGAAGCAAAGAGCATTTATTACATTTATTATCTCATGCATCAAAGACACACAGGATTTTTTTTTTTTTTTTTTGTCTTTTTCCTCCAAATCTGCTGGAGCTGTTGGTCATTGTTGACTGACACATCAGCGGCTCATCATCTCTTAATGCATCAGAGTACTTTCACTCTCTGGGTCTAAGCCGTCGACCAGTGACTCTGTTGGACTCATTCCCTGCTTATCACCAGCTGAATCTCATAGAAACAGCTGAAATCCCTTTAATAGCGGGCGTTAGGAGTCCATGACATGAGCCAGCGCCGACCCTGGAGAGCCAGAGAGATCATTCAGCCATGTAAAACGCTTTTACTTTCCATTGTGTCCTCTGTTATTCTTCTCAAGGCTGAGCGTTTTCTTTAATCTCTTTCTCATGCAAAGCGAAACCAAACAAAAAGTCACTTTCTCTCGCCGCCACTGGAACAAAGCGTCCTGCGGTGCAAAGTGTTTATTGCTCCAAAAGGCCACGACGATTATGATTTCAGCGGCGAGATGAAGAGCAAGACAAATGTTGCTTCTGTGAGCGCCGGACTGAATGAGGCCGCGTGCTAAAAACTCCCGTTTTTGTTTGTGCGCTGTAAAGCACAAACAAGCTAATGTTAGCATGAGAAATCAAGTGCACGTCGGCCAGGATCTAAGGAGGACGCAGCACTGGAGGAGGAGAAGCCTCGGCAGCCATCCGAGCGAGGGACTGCAAAACACTTAACCCTTTCATCATTCATCGCCTTCATCCAATTTCTTATTCCGCTCCATCCCGTGTTCCCTCCCTTCACATCACCCCTCTCTTGAGGGTATGCCCCTCCTCTTTTTTTCTCCTTTGTATGCTCTTTTCTGCTCTCTCTTTCATTTATCTCTTGTTCCCTTTGTCACTATATCTCTGTCTCTCCATCTCCCCCTGCTTGGCTGTTGCTGGCGCACAGAGCAAAGGCCTCCACGGGGGACCAGTTATCGATTGAACTGAGTCAGCTATGTACACTTTAATTCATTAAACCCCTGCTGGCAATGCCCATTGGGCAATTCCAATAATGTGAAGGGATGAGCCAGAGCCTATACATGTCAGGGTTATGCATAGGTGTAGGTGTAAGGACCTCATGGAGGCAATAATTGCATACATGTAAAAAAAAAAACCGTAGGCTTGGACACAGCCCCAGAAGATGATAATGAATAAATGAGGACGTAGAAAGGACATCCAATAATATTTTCTTCTAACTTAAGGGGTGAGGTAGTAATTGAATTGAAGTAATACATATGGTAATCTACAGGTCCATGCTCCTGCTGGCAGGCATGCATGATGATTTACACACACCAGCCCCACACAGTCGGGAGGAAGGCAGGTCATTGGTAGGTTTTAAATAAACAGAGCAATCTAGAAACGTGACCACGATCCAGTCTTTATGTTTGTGCTGCGACTTAAAGAAACAACGACACAAAGAGTTCAGCCAAGCTCGTCGTGCCGGATTTATCTTCAATCGAGGACATTGCTGTTTCAACTTTTTTCTTCCTTAAAAATGGCCGAGCGATATCACGCCCCCCCCCCCGAATGTGCGAAAGCAAATCACAGGAAAAAAGAAAACAGAGATGCATGCCCGCAATCACATTACACACTTGTCAACTTAAAAGGTCAGCGTATTAGTTTGCTTCCGACAGCATTTGCAAGTTGCTCCGAGTGGCCGCACGCTCGTGTTTCCCTGCAGCTGCGACGGGAACATATATAACTTGTGCATGTTCCCATTTGTCCCCGATGACATGGGGCGCAGGCCTCCGCCGGGCCGGGGTGCTTCACATAAATTGTGACACAGGATGTCGCCGAGCGTCGGCAGCGTGACAGCAGCAATCCAAAGAGTGCATCACAGCGAGCCGCCACTTCCACACTGCAGATCAATACCAGCAGCAGCGGGCCCCGTCCGTGTGAACATTATGTATGACCCTGCTTTCATCTGCGTTGGTCAGGAAGAGCCAGTGATCATCCATCTCTCCACAGATGAGTCCCTTTAATGCCTCATGGTCCACCTCTGGATGTGACAAAAACAAACAGGAACTGAAGCCCCCGCCGCCACCTCGCCCTCGTTCACTCCCTCTCCTCCTCCAGTCAGTGGGCTCGGTACGTGACACGTGCGCCGCACCGTCGCTGTTCTTGCGTGGCGTCATATCTGGGCCACATGGAGCATTTTCCTCGATGTTCTTTCTGTTTTCTCCAGCATGCACACACACACACCTATGCATTGTGCCCGACCTCACTCTGCATACTTTATGCAGTGGAATCTGTGTGTGTGTGTGTGTTTGTGTGTGTGTGTGTGTGTGGTTTCCCCCACGGGGATAAAGCAGTGGTATTCACCAGGCCTTATTAAAATGCCAGTCTGGCCTAACAGAGTTAGGGGAGGCACAGGCGGCTGTCCTTGATTTTTCTCATCGCCCTCCAACCCCACCACACACACGCACACACACACACACACACACCTTCAGTTGCAGTCATCTGAAACCTGATGAACCAGTTGTTGTCATGTCTGTCTGTTTATAATTCTAATAAACAGGTGAAAGTTAATAACCACTTTACAATTCACTGTTAAAGTGACCCAGAGAATCTGCTGTCCTGTCACCTTCCTCATATATGATTACTCCGCAAAATCTGCGGTTATTTCCCCGCGTTCAACGACTTCTCAACTTTGTCACATCCGTCACTCAGTGTTCTCCTCCTCAGCAGCTGCCAGCACCGTTCTTTTTTCATCATCATCCACTAGCAAAGTGTGCCACTGAGCTGTCGGTCATCTTAAATAAGTGCTCCTCCGTCTCACACTGCGTCTCCGTGCGTGAGGTCGGTACAGTACTAATGGATGTGCATGATTCTTCAATGTGTCGGAGCATTCCTCGTGCAGAAAACTGAACATTAAGGGAGAAATCCCTCAGCGAATGGGGAGCCTGTCACCTCGCTGTGCATTCCCTTCTGACACTATCTCTGTTTGTCATTGACTTACACAGAGGGAGACAAGTGGCTCTGAAGCAGCACATCCTCTCACAGAAAGCTCACCTTCAGAGCCTAATGAACATGTTGAAATTCAATGAATTTTAATTTGCCGTTATATTAGGACAAGGGATAAAAGCGGGTGGATTTATTAGGAGGGAAATTGAAAAGAAAAGAGGCCACACTCCTTGATTTCCTGCACATTCTCCAGGAACAGAATGAGGAGGAAAGAGGAAAACAATTAGCTTTGATGCTGTAATCTCCATCTCAATAGATGGAAAGGTATTTAAGGAGGAATCTTGGCTTATCTGCCTTTTTCCTCATGCCCTCTAATAAGTCTCAGTGTCTCAGTGAGGTTCACAGAAAACAAACGGAAAAGCCAAAAAAAAAAAAAAATAGAGGAAAAAGAGACAACAAGGTGTTGATGTGTTGTTTTCTGCCCTGAAGGTTTCCTCCTTCCTCCGGAGGAGGAAAAATAAGGTCATGGAGGGAATCAACAGAAGCCAAGATCTGTCTTACATGCCCCATACGTGATTTGATGTTTATTTAATAAGGATTTCAAACATTCCTCTCATGCTAGTTGTGCATGGGGAACCCTAGACAGTCCATGATACATGTACCAGAGGCTGCACGTGCATGAGGTTGCCGGATGAACGCTTGCACTGTGCAGCGCAGTTATAATTAACAACTGGCCTAGTAATGTTTTTTCCCTGCAAGTCTGCCCACCAGGCACAGTCCTCCTCCAACAGATGAAATAAAAACCATGGCATGGTTCTGGGTAGCAGCACGAGCACCCTACTTTAGCTCGACGCAAGCACAAGTGGCGTGTACACTGCAGAGGATTTGAAGCCTGCAGGTCGCAGCCTGTCGGCTGCTGTAACCCGCGTCTTTGTCACTGAAGGTGTCACCTGTGAGTCACGTCCATCACATGGACATCGGTTGGAGTCAGTGTCTCGCACTGCCGCCGACTTCCTGTGGCTCCTCGCTGCTTTGCTGAGCACATGTATAATGTATATGTTATACACGGGTTCCTGTCGTCGATCCCCTTGGGTAGCTCGCAGGGTATTTTCTCCAAACACTGCAGGATTGGATGCTGTGCAACACTTTGCACGTTAATGTCCAAACAGCTGGAATGATGCTAGATGAAAGCTAATGTGTTTATGTGTGGGATGGATGCAAATTGTCTTTTGCATCAAACCACAAACAGCGTCTGTAAACTCTCTCTTCAGCACCAAAAAATAGAAAATGTGCAGTTGCATAAACAATATTATTACTGTTTAGGAGCAGAAGCTACGACATCACATGTCTTAAATTACGCCATGAGCGGCTGCACCTGTGTCTTTACACACTTTCCTAAAGACGCAGTTCTAGTGACGAACTTGAGTAAAAGAAGTGCAGCAGTGACCCGTGCGAAGTCCCCGCCTCATCCTCCCGCTAACACGTGAACGCTGTCACCCCACTTTATCCTTCGATAATTATTCTCCCCATAAATATTACGGCTGCTAGAGGTCGCCCAACAATAAAAAGTAACTATAGGTCGTAATAAGCTGCTTGCACAGGCGACCTATATGGGCTCAGTGGGTGCGATTCCTTTTTACTGTACTTGTTGGAAACTTGCAGTAATACCTGTATTTATAACAGTGGCCAGTTACTGAAATAGCTCCCTGGCTGTGTGGGCTGCTTCATGTCTAATATTCTCAATGCAACAGATAGTCTGTCACTTAATACTTTGCTGTGCGCACCAGGGGAGAAAAAAAAAACAAAAACAAAACAAATGAACTCTTTAATCTCTCAACATAGCAACTCCAGCAATGCATCAAATTGAGCCATTAAAAGTGTCTGTGGTGGAGTAAAAGGGAGGAGATTAGAAGTAAAAAAAAAATACATAATGCACCAGGAGCTCTGGTACAAGTTAATCCAACAAAGTTGTTTATAAATTCCTGAAATTGCAGGAAAGACAGAAAAAGAAAAGAAAAATGGATGCTTGGGAAATGCTGTGTTTCAATATCCCAGGCTAATTAAAAGATATAGATATGAAACACATGGAAATATTCCATCATGTGTGTTCAAGGGTCGGACAATGTACCTGTCAATAACTGATAACTACTTTGTTTATGGGCTGATGAGCAATAAATCTGTTTAAACAATGAGCAGCCTCTCACATCTTCTTCTATACAATTATTTCCCTCTCTCTCTCTCTCTCTCTCTCTCTCTGCTGCAGTAAAAAGCTCAGCTCCGTTTCTCTGGCAACTTGATGTAAAAGAATCACCAATGATTTCCAGATATGTTGGAGTAAATGAAAGGTTGTGCAAGGTTGAAGGCTGGAAATTACTGCAAACCCAACGCTGGTGGGCAGAAAACCGAAAAACATTTCGAGCGCGGGAGAAAATGGTGAAGCTGCGCGGCATCGTCGAGGCTCCTGCAGGAACGTACACACAGATGCGACGTGCACGCACAAAGGGGATAAAAGACAATATTCTGACAAACTTTTGCAGCCGTTGGTGATTTATTCCAGCGTGGGATGTGCCTTTACCACATCAAACTATATCTCATCCTCCTCCTCCTCCTCCTCCTCCTCCCTGTCCGTTCCTCCCTTTTGCCGGGCTTAGCCACCCCCCACCCCCGTTCCTCCCTTGCCCTGTTTGCTCCTTACTCACTGGTAAACATTTCATCACTGCTCAAGGAGAACCGTAAACCAGAGTCACAGCTCAGTGGATGACGCAGAAGGAATCCAGCAACGCACAGTCGTGCACTTGAAGGGGATGTAATCACTTACACGTTTTAGGGACATAAGGAATTATCCATGCAGGCTTTTCATTTAAAAATTAAAATGAGGAGTTCCCTGAAGCAAAAGAGAAAACAGAACCAGAGAAGGGAAGAGGATGGCAAATGTGATGTGGTCTTTCTTGTTGCCTAGATACAAGGGGAAGAAAAAAAAAAAAAAAAAAAAAAACAGATGGTCATTTCATCTTATTGTTAGGTATGTTCTGTTTGAAATGAAATGCAGCGCGGTGCAGTTTAAAGAGCAGCCACTTCATGATGCTTTACTGCTGCGGATATGGGAGAACCTCTTCTGCATGTTTACAGGCAGGTAACCTTGTAAAATATCCCCATAAATGACACGGCAGTGTAAACACAACACAAATAAAATCTCATCAGTTCTTTCCACGTTTACCGCCAGAGCTAGTGTTCTTCCAAAAACACGCGTGGCCCCGCTAAATCTCGGTTCAGAACGGGAGCCGGCCGCTCTCACTCGCATATGAAGTGCAGCTGAGCCCGGAGGAGAGAGGAGCTCATTACGAACCCTGAAAGATTTACGAGCTATTACAGAATGACTCCGACTGTTCATTTACTTAGACGTGCATTTATTTGTTTTTCGTGTGTATTAAGTGATTAAAACTAAACATGAAGGTTGCTCCTCGCCGTGGAGCAACCGCTGGCCACGTACCACGTACCCCGTGTACCTCGGGGGAGGCAGGAAGTGACACAGCGGCTTTACGGCGGAATCAAAGCTTTGCTGAGAAAAGGGAAATCGTGTGCTAAGCTGTTAAATTAGCATCTTAAATAGCCGGCCTTAATTTCTCACAGTCAGATGGAAGTGTCAACAGTGAGGAGGCACATGGAGCCTCGGTGGAATTGGCTCCTTACCTTGCCCACTTTGAATACAATAGCATACGTGGGAATTCTTGCTAAGCTGATCTGAGGCATCTGTTTTTGTAAGACGACAGATTTGCATCGTAATTTGCAGGTTTGATAAACTGCTTTCCGTGGATCCAGAGGGACGTTCGTTACTGGCCTCGTGTTTGATCCGATCGAGGAGCAACGCTGATTGGCTGCACATGCTCCATCTGAGGGAGCTTCAAACCACTCAGGATGATTTAGTTGTCAAGAAAATGGAAAATGGAAAATTTTGTTCAATCCTCTGCAATTTAGCAGCAAGAGGAAGAACAGGGCACCACTAAGTCAACATTATAATCACTGAACCATCTGATGAGTTGTCAGGAACATCAAGACCATTATGGGAAATGCAATAAAAATGTCTTTGAATCTACATAAAAAGTCAGTTCGGTCAGTCAGAAATGTGCTGATTTACGTTGTCCAAGTTGTGTAGCTGGACTACTGGAAGTGCTTTTAGAATAAAACTTGGAATTGGGTTTGTTGTCTTTTTTGAAGTTAGCTTGTTATGCGTGGGTTTTCTCCAGGTACAGAAACAGAGGCCAGGTTAATTGGACACTCTGTACTGAAAAAAAAAAAAGCCAACATGCAGTCTGATGATAAAGTAGCTTGTAGGCAAACATTTGCTCAGATTATGTTGTAAGCCATTTTAAATTGGGGGTAAAAATTGAAATAATAAAACAAAATATTTATCACCCAATCATTGATTGCACAGGAAAACCGGGTAAACAGATACATCAAAGTCAATCTGCAAACTGCTCTAAATATTTATCTGCATCAATCAGTGTATGCTAACACACGCATGATCTCCCTGTGCTGACGACAGTCGAGTTCTCATTCACAGCAGTGATGGGCTGGAACTATAAACCTTAACCGAACCAGCGTGGCGTCACGAGGGGCCAAAGAAAATCAGACTGGAGGAAAAAAGAAAGATGGAGAAGGTGGAAGATGGGTGGGGGTGTGGGGAGGGAGGGAGGGGAGGGAGGGGGGGGGGGCAAGGAGGCGGGGAGCAGAGGACGAGTGGGTAGAGAGAGAAATGTTATAACTCAGACTGGCTCTCTGGGGTAAGGTCTCTAAATTACAGTGCGATGTGGACAGCTTGTCAATGCCAAGGCCTGAGCTAGAACCGAGGAGCGACACCACATGCACCACGCTCCTTAAAGCCCACTCCTCTATCTATCTATCTATCTATCTATCTACCTACCTACCTACCGCCCTATCCATCCATTCATCGCTTTTCCTTGCTGACTCCAGTCCCCCCATGAGTTACCATCAAAGCACGGCCTTCCATACGTGCACCTAACACTCACAGACGTCCGCTGAAGCAGAAAATTGGATGTTCCATTCAAATTTCCTGCTGGCCACTTTCCCTTTTTTAGCGAGGAGGCGTTTTCAGCGAATTATCAAAGGAACTCTCCACCCGACGGCTTCAGGGGTGGGTTTCATATCAGAGAGGAGATGTTTTAATGGTTGACTAAGCCTTCACCTTAGCGACTGGTCCTTGACGATCATAATTAAAATCAAATGTATTAATTTGTCGTGTACATTCCATAGTTGTGTATGGAAACATTGCAACACCTGCGTCTTCTTGCAAAATCGATTTCCCCGTTTATGTATTGGTTCAATGAATGTCATTTTTTTCCCACTGAAGCAGCTCACGGTAAATCAATGGGATGACATCAATGGATCCAGAGTGTATCCAGTGCAAATTAAAAAGGATATTAGCTTTGGATCAACTATTGTTTATCAGCATTACTCAGGAGTATGTTTAAAACTTATTGAAACCGTGTTGGTGCTGTTATCCTCTGGCTCAGGAAGTTTGTATTAGAGTTCCGCATGAAGACCTGAAAGCAGATGGTCCCAGAGTAATATCGGAAATTAAATTAGTTATTGAAATGTTAATACTGTTGCCACACGGCTTCCATTCAGTTAACAAAACAAGTTTGCTTGAAGGTGATTGGAGAACGCAGCGTAAGACAAACAGAAGAAAATGTGCCATAAGATCAAGATCTTTTATGTGGTGAGCAAATTATAATTTCCTCTTAATGAAAACCTGTTTCTTACAACAGGCCTTTCAGAAAGCGTCTGTCTCTGCCTTCCTGCTGCGTTCTCTGAGGACTGTGCATGTTTTTCTGTGAAAATCTCCAAAGCCAGTGTCGTATGCTGGAGCAAATAATTGGAACACATAATTTAACACATGACTGATTCTGCTGGCGTGTTCAAAAGGGACCATCAGGTCCTGCTGTTTTGCTGCAGGTATACATCTCTATTTGTTCAATAATTCATCCAGTGAAATGCTTTATTCAGTAGAGCCCCTCAACTCCATCTACAGCTAACTTCTGCCTTCAGAGTGGAGACAGTATTTATAACAGAGAAGAAAAAGGGTGGTGGCGGCGGCGGCAGTGGCGGTGACTCACAACTTCCACGCCCACGTTTATGGGAAAAGACAAAGTGAGAATCGACCTAGCCGTGTCCGTGCATCTCAGCAGAACCATTCCACCGGTATTCATCATTTCTCGGCAATCTAAGGAGAAGAATAGCAGCAAGCTGCAGCCGTGCCGTTCTTCACGAATCCAGCCATCAACCGGCTGGAAAACAGTCAATTAGCCTGGCATCGCCCTGCTCTCTGCAAGCTGCTAGTACCCTTAGTGTCAATCAATGTGGATGACTGTCAATCACAGAGAGACTCAATGAGGGAAAAAAAAAAGAACGATTTCAGAGGAATTCCGTAACACTCCCACTGTGCCTCAAAACTGCTCGATGATTGGAAATGTTGAATCTGCACGTCTGAGCTGAGGCCCGCTGGCCCCTCGCCTCGCCCAGATGCCGCCATCGCGTGACCCCCCCCCCCCCCCCCCCCCCTGCCCCTTCCCCTCCCCCCCCCCCCGCTGTCTGCTCTCATGCTCATTTACAGTCAGCCTGTGTTGTTTTTATGTGATTCATTCTCCCCGGCCTGGCCAGGCTTCTGTCTGCCTGCTCCCCGACTCCCTCTGAGAGGAGAAGTTGGAGACGGATACCTGCTGAGTCGAGCAAAGCTGCTCCGTCACCGGCATGATGCACCATAAAGGACCAAAAAGGACGGCCAGGACCTGAAGCAGTCTCCGGGGGATCAGACTTGTTTTGACTAACAAGAAAGGACAGACTGGAAAAATTCAAAGTGAGGAAAGTTGGGAACAGTCTTGCTTCGCAATGCTTTTGTTTGAAGAAGTTCTGAGCTTTAGGAGAAGCGATGCGGCGGATGAGAAGTGTTTGATCCTTCTCAAGGTGCAAACGAGGTTTAATCATTTTTGACACTAATGGAGAAAGTTCTGAAACTGTCTTTTAACTTTTTACCAGCATGTGACAAAAAAGATGCCAATGCAGGAGCAGGGACAGAAGCCATGAGGATTTAGGCCAGGGAATTTGAATGGACACGCTTGTTGTCTGCCTGCAGAGCTGCTTCACAGTTATATTGTCGATCCTTCCCACCTCAGAGCTGCCCAGTTCAACCATTGCATCCTATTTCTGGAAGCTGAATCGCTCCAGAAGCAGCGATACTATTGTACTCGGTGACTCAGGAGTATACGCAGAAAATACTGCAGCTTCCTGTGGAGGTCAAGCTGTTATCCTTTCACTTCTGCTGCCTGCCAAACAATCTGTCGCTGCGCACCAACAGAAATAGCAGATTTGTCTTTGTTATTTGCAGCTAATTGTCTTACGTCCTGATATTTAACCCCTTGTGTTGTGTCGTCTGCAGTTCGGCTTTTTGGTTGCAAATGAATAATACAGCACAGTAACCGCTTTCTAGTTTAAATGGCCAGTAGAACTGTTTCAAACAAAACCTGACCAAGCTGAAAAAAGACAGGACAGCAGTGTCCGTACTTTTCCTCTGATGTGAAGCGTTTCACTTTCTGTCTGTCCCCGGCTTAGTGCAATGTATCCCATTAATAATACATGGCTTCCCCCAGCGTGTGGCAGGTAGCGCACCGGTGTTCACAGTGGAAGGGTGCCCTCCAGTTTAAGCGAGTTTTTCTGTCATTGAGACCACATGACTGCGTAACGTCTCCAATTTTACATACGAGATGTTTCAGTCATGACTGTAAGACGTGGTTGCAGCAGAACGGGCAAATAGATACTGAGCAAAAAAGGGGAAAATACTACGTACTTTAAACACGAAATCCTCTTGACGTTGGAGAATAAGCACATTTTTGTATACCATTGATCCTTTCTATCCAACTATAAATCTGTTCTCCTCCACACCCTCAACAACTCTCTTTCAAAGAAACAAAACACACATTTCACAGCCCTGCGTCCATCAGGCAATTTTCAGGAAAATATGCAGAGATTTGTTCGGCTTAGCCGCAACGGGACACGGCGAGGAATCTAAACAAGCGAGAGAGAGCGATGGTAGACAGAGGCAGGAGGAGGAGGGCGGAGGGAGGTGGGACGCACCAACGACGACAGAGGGAGCAGAAAACTTAATGAAAAACTCCTTCAAGCATCTGAGCACCCACTTCCCCTGAAGAGGGGCTTTACACCTGCAGCACTGTTTCCCAGAATGCACCCTGGGAATGAGAGCGCCCATGAGACGCTTGAGAAGAAGGGTCATTAAACTATGTAGTGGTTTGAAAAACTTCCTCAAACTGGATTTCCATGTGTCTCCCAATACAAATTAGCATCCACCTCTTTAACTCATCCATTTGTGCTGCTTATTATTTACTGTGCTATTAGTAAATTAATTAGAAAGCTCAACTGACAATTTCACAAGCCAATAAAAAAAAAAAACAACTGAAAATAGGAATTTAAAAAGATAAAAAAAAAATGCCTGACAGTGTGTGAGGTAGCCTGGAACTGGGTTTGTGGAAGGTAGTCATGCTTATCCCACAAAAAACCCAAATGTCTGTTGACAGGCTCACGTATGGTGACAAATTCAATGTGTAATTGGTTGAAAAGACCCGAGCATCAGCTTTAAGTTGCCGGTAATTCATAGCAGCGATGTGAGATCTGCCTATAGCAGCAGCAGTGTTGGAATTTTACCGGCAGCTGATGAGGGGAGCCGCGCTGTACACAAGCACAATTTACCAGGGGGCTCGTTAGTTGCGCATCAAGTCTGAGCCTGTCATAACTGAGCAATGTACACCTCTGTGGCGCTAGGGGCCCGGGGCCTACGCCGCTCACCTCACACCTCGCTAATGGCCATCTGTGGTCATTATAGCCCACCGATGAGTCATACCGAGGCTTCTGAATGCAGCTACGGCTCTTCCCGGGCCTCCATTGTGAGATTCTCTGCACTGCCACCGCCGCCGCCGCCGATGGTTGTTGTTGTTGCTGATTCTGGCTGCTGTTACTGATGTTTACTCTCTCGTCTGACCCCCTCAGACGCAGCACACTGACCCACCAGCACGCCCGCAGTCATGCAAGGCGTTGTTTATCCGACAGCGAGATGGCTGACACACACACGTACACAAGTCAAACCCAGACTCTTTAATGGAGGAGCCTCTCATGCTGTTCCTCCTTGCAGAGCATATCCTTTTCATTCTGGTTCAATCCCCCCTCTCTCTCACTCCACGTCTGCTCAGCTCCTTCAGCTCCCTCTGTCTCTCTGCCCTCTCTCACCAGTACATCAGCCAGTGTCTGGGCCCAGCTGTGGATTAGATCACAGTGGGTAAACCCATAGTTGTGTTCCATCAGGCCTGAGAATGGTGGGCCATTTCATCAAAAAACCCATTCCTCATGTGAGAACTAATGCACTGTAGGCAGAGTCCCGACTGTGCCGGTGCAAGGATATGTGGATTCAGCGACTGCTGCCGCCAGATAAAGCCCCAGCAGCAAAATAAAAAGTACAACCATAAAGGCGCGTGGAGGGAAATTCATCGGCCTGCAGCCGGGGCCAACTCTATCTGTTTGTGCGCTGGGGCAGGCAGATACAGTACGTTTCCACGACGAGTGACACCACGCCCTGCTGTGTGAACATGCATTTATATGAGTGTTTTTCAGTGTGAGATGTGCGCACGGATGATCGTGTCCAATTACGTGGCCCAATATCATCGAGCGCGCTCGCGCTCTGTTTCCGTCGAAGTCTGGATTATTTATCGGCTGTTGCACACTGCTTGATGAGGGTGGATTTCTCCTCCTGCCCACTAGTGGGCGGATCACAGCAGGCGCTGCACAAACTATAAAATACAGCCACCTCCCCGTGGCTTCAGTAATTACACCACCCATCAGTGCAAAGAGTGAGGAGGAATACCAATGAGTGAGGAGAGTGAGGACAACAAAGCTGCCACGACAGCTCCGAGGGTGATTCATACGAACGTGGACAAATCCTTGTCATGAGCAAGGAGCCAATTCCAAAGGATGAAACCACTCACGGCCAATGCAATATAACAGCAACTCCATACAAATGCAATTACACACTATTCAGCAGTGGGAGGTGGGCAAGGCAAAAAGACCCCTGCAAGGATGAAACTGGATGTTGAATTTAATTCGACAGACAGGACTGTTTTTTTGTTTGTTTTTTATCTCATTTACACTCCACAGATTCCTCATCCCGGCTCCAGACCTGACAACTGTGGCATTCGGCCAGTTTCTGGCAGTTGAAGATGAGGTCAGATGTCACATGCGGCGTGACTGTGAGGAGATATCGTGCCGCAGCAACCGTCCACCTGGTGCTGCCATCGTCAAGCACCGAGCCTTTTTGGGGGAATGAAAGACTCCAGTCGTCTTCGAGCGGCCATTATCGGGACCATATTCCCTGGAGTCTGGGGAAGAGACG
The DNA here is from genome assembly GCA_016785235.1 of Pseudorhombus dupliciocellatus. Taxonomy (NCBI): domain Eukaryota; kingdom Metazoa; phylum Chordata; class Actinopteri; order Pleuronectiformes; family Paralichthyidae; genus Pseudorhombus; species Pseudorhombus dupliciocellatus. Next base: position 416,347 of record JAFBJW010000814.1, read on the forward strand.
TGATCTGTCCACCCTAGAGGAGGACAGAATGAAACTGAGACATTCCGAGAAAGTAGAAATCTGCATCCCTCTTTGGTGAAAGTCTGTACGGCCAAAGTCTTGTTTTCCTTTTCATTGATAAATGGCTGCAGAGAGAGTGAGTGGGCATTGTGCCTCACTCTATCATCCAAACAACAGTATCTCTCTCAGGGAGTCCTTCCGCTTCCAAACCACCCCCACTGGCTTTGGCTCTGGACAGATCTGCCAAGCCTTCTTGCCCGTCGTGGCCAAACACAGAATTATCCATCGCTTGCTTGTTCCCTCTCTCATTTCCTTCCCTTCTTCCTCATCCCTATCTCTCTCCTTCAGTGGAATGAAGCCACTGACAGGCAGATGGGCAGATGGGGATCGACAGTGTTCCCCGGGCCGAAAGCTAATTGGGAGAGACTGGAAAAGGATTTGGCGCTGCTGAATGGTCCTGACATGATGGGAAAATCAATGCACACATCCAGTGTATTTGCATCACGCTGAACTGAGAGACCACGGCCTAATGTTGTCTCTGCTGGGAGTCATTAAGAGTTTCGTTTCAACTCTGACCCGCTCGATCTGACATCTCGAGACTGAACTGAGCGAGGCTGGCAGTGCACGGATCGGAGAGGTGTGTTCGCATGACAGCCAAGTGCCTGACCCTGCTACGGCAACTGTCCATTTAACTCTTGTACATCTCCATATGGTCCATCAAAACAGAACGTGAGTAGAACTGCAATTCATCACTCTAACCACATGCACATTTTGCAGGTTGCAGAAAACTTTCTGGGAACCTTTGCTCCAAGCAGAGAACATTTAGTATCTTTAAAGTTTGGTGCAGTGGAGAGATAAAGCTCCGGTTACGGGCGAGTTGTTTTATGGAACTTGCACTTTTAAGAGTAAGGTCTCACCCTTTTGCCTTCTCATGCAAATGCATCTTCTCAGACTTTAACCGTTTTGGTAAATATTGCAATACTTTCATTTGCTAAAAAAACATTTTAAAGTCCTATGTGTCCTATGCACTTCATGTGTACATTAAGGCCCACAATCCTTTGCTGGCCCATGTCAGTTTTGCTAGTGAATGTAAAACAACATGGACACCATGCAAGCAATAACATGATATCTCAAAAGATAATTTACTGCAAATGTGGCAACAGAAAAGACTGATTCATTTTTGGGTATGACTTTTTTTTTTTTTAAAAACTGCGATTAAAAGTTTTTTGAAGATGTCTGCTTTCATTTGAAAATGGTTTTACCAACAAAAGTTCTGCAATGTCTGACAAACAACCCCCGTTTCTTTTATACAGACGAGCAGTTTGGTGCCGGGAACTGAATAAATTAGATTTGTGGAAAACAACGGTTTGGAGAAAGTTAAAAGAAGCCTGAGCTTTGCATAATTATAAAATCACACTTTGTCATAGTGCTGTGCCATAGCAGTAGAATTTGGACTGATCACTATTCTGCAAGTGCTGATCCTTTCTCCACTCTTTCCTCCAACAGTCTTCACTTTTCTGTAACGACTGCGCTGCCAGTGTCTGAGGAGGAGGAGGAGGAGGAACCGCAACGTCTCATTTATCTCCGGATTCATATCATTACATTCACAGGCGTTTCATTACCTCACTGACATTTAGAAATGTTATTCACTATGAAAAATAAATACATATGTGACGTCCCTGAAAACAATTGTGAAACCGAAACACAATATATTGATAAACCGTCTAATAATCTGCTTCAGTGAGGGTGAAATGGACCTTGATTATAACCGTGGCCCAAAGTAAATACATCTTGGAAACAGTGCACGCTGCTGCAGGTCTGTCACCACCTGGATAAGTGACTCAATGTCAGGCGGGGATAGAGGAGTTACAGTCTGTGCTCCGGAAGGAAAAAAAAAAAAAAAACGAAAGAACACCTCCAGCCTGCAGAATGAGCGATGGTGCAGCATAATGCAAGCATACCGCCTTAAAATCAAGGAGCCTACAGGGGACTGTCTCTCGCTGCATGGAACAGATTGGCCTCATCATCTTCCAACAGGGTGACGATGGGAACATGGCCTCTGATTCTCAACTACATCAGGTTTGATTGTGCACGGAGCCGATGCTGCATCAGAATAAAAGTCGTAAAACTCTGTGTGTGGTGTTTGATGTTAGATTAAGGGCAGAGAACCTCAGACCTCCAGGCTTCATACCAGAGACAATTCCATCCGACCTGTGAGACTCCTCCAAAAGTGGGCGATATATATATATAATTCTATATATGTATATGTCTTTGATGGAGTTTGGGTGTCCTGCTAGCAGCTCTCCCAGGGCTGCACACTGACAGAGACTAATGGCTGAGAGGCTGAATTCCAACAGGATGATTTTCAGTGCTCGGTTGCCACTGTGGACCTGCAAGAACCAGACAAAGCAAATGTGTTGTTCAGTGTCAGTACGTCTCGGAGCACCGAACTCTGACGGAAGCCTCAAGAAATGCTCAGACATAACAAATACCAACGCAGTGGCCATTTGTGTTTGTGGCATCACTGCAGAGCGTTATACAACGCTGTCACTCCGAGACACACACACGGTGCAACGGCAGGAGAGGGTTTGTTTTCGAGTCTGGTCATTTCTTAAATGTTAGCTCCATGTTTAGCTTAGAATGCACATTGAATGGCATGTTTTAATGAAGTCAATAAGCGTCCTTCCTGTGTTTTATTTTGAAAAGGAACTTGCCGTTCCTGCCTCCTGTGATTGTTAGCCACGCCCTAATATGCTGCAGCTGTGTCCCATTAAGCCCTGAGTACTCCGTGTCTCCCTACGATCTGTTTGCCCGTTTGTGTTAATTAGGACCTAAGTTTTCAGTTTTTCTCCTCTGGAGTGATTTTTGCATTTTGAAATATCACTCTGAGACATTTTCCAAGCTCAATTGTGTGACCTTTATTTAATAAACTTGTTTTAATTTGTGATCTTCTGCTTTTTAGTTCCTTCTGTGTCATAGTCATCACATTTGTCTGAAAAAAGGATTTGGGCTAAAGCCTGACATCTGAAGTCAGACGTTCTGCCAAGAGGAGCAGGTAGAGAGGGTCACTGTGATATTTGTTCAATAATTCAGTCTGGCCCGTGAAGGATGTTGTAAAAATTGAAATGGCCCTTGATAGGAAAAGAGTTCTGCATCCCCCGCATTTGATTTTATCTGAATCAGAGCCATTACTCAGCCTCCTTCTAATGGAAAAGCCTCCCCTTCACTTTCACTGTTGATTCATCCAAGTAACAAACAGAAGCTTCTTTCCTCTGAGTGGCCTGATGGTAGCTTTTCTTTGTTATTAACTCCTGAGGACTTCACGCTCAGCTTTGTCTCACTATACAAAATAATAAAGTAAAAATTGAACAATGACACGAGTGTTTCCTGGTTGCTGTATCCCTGCCAAGCGCCACAGGTTTAGGGATGTTCCCTGTTTTTCCACAACGCTTATTAAACCACTTGGGTGACCGGGTGCAGCGGCGCCTTATCCTGGATCTCAGCTCTTATATGTTTCATCCAGTGGATTCCGTGGAGAGAGCAGGAGACTTCCCGACCCCCGCTGGGTTGTTGTTATCTTTACAGATTACCTTGGGATGGTAACCTGTGCACTCTTTGTTTCGCCTGACAAAGTGAAATCTCCAGTGCCTCTTTTCCCCGGCTCTTATCGGAGTGTGTGATAGTGCGCAGGTGACAACTTGATTGTTTCGTCTTTAGATGTTAAACGCAGATGTGAGACATTAGTGGAACCATGACACAACACACTATAAATTTACTCCCACCGCCTGCGTTTGATGTAGAACAAGCAGAGTGAGGATCAAAAGCCGTCGCTTGATTTGAGCTGAATTAAACAGCAGCGTGCAGGAAACAGATCTTAAGAGCAAAGGGACGATGACAGGAAAGAAACAGACACCAGATTGATCTAACAGCAAAAAGAAACGGAGGAACGTCAAGTCCCAGCTCAGAAACACCACCCAACAACACAAGTCAGAAATATGGGGGAAAATTCCCAGTTGTCATGGAAACGTTGTCCATCCCAGTGTCATTTCCATCACTGTGACAGGTGCTTCTTTTAATTGTGACCACTCAGCCTTTATATATGAACCTTGCTCTCCCCTCACCCATTCCATGTTCCCTGCTCAAAGTCTTGAGAAGTTGCCCCCCCCCCTGTGAAACTGTGAAAGAGGGGAATACTGGGTTTATGGAGAGGAGCTGTCAGGCTGACAGCTGAAGGCTATGAAGTGTAGATGTGTGGGGTTTCACATATATGGTCTTCTTTCAAGTCATATTTTATGTATGTGCATATAGTGTGTGTTTGAAAGTTAAAAAAAACACACAGAAAAACTAAACCAAACGAAACAAACAGAGGTCTTTGACGTAAAGGGGCTCAATCACACCCTCTAATTTTTGGAAATATGTTTCAGATTGAAGCCCTGTAATAAGCACAGAGGAAATTAGATCAGGCGTCTTCAAGGAGCGACACACGCTCGTCAAGTGAAAGAGGCACAGCTGCTCATCCTCAGCGAGCTTCAGCTGCTGCTCGTCTGAAACTCACATTTGAAAGGGACTGCGACAGGTGGAGACAGAGAAGGAGACACAGACAAACTCGGAGTAACGTGCACTCTCTGCCGATGGATCAATAACTTTAATTAGCAGCAGATGCCTTGGAGGTGCTCTCTTCTCTTTTCTGATGAATCTCCGGGTGAGTACGCGTCATTCCCTCGCCCTGAAACAACTCATGGTGTTTATCATTCCCTGATAGGCGAACTCAGATTTCACACAGGACGAGGGAGCAGTGTGGGAATTACACAGCGTTAGTTTTGTGAAGACGTGAGTTAATGTGATTATTGTATTCGGTGTCACTCTCAGGCTGAAGAGAGTTCTCTTAACCCGGCAGATTTGTTTGGTCAGTTCCTGGAGAGAACTGTGCCGCAGAATGGTTATCACAGGCATTAAACAGATCAAGTCTTAAGTGGATCAGTTCGTTCAGGAAAGCCCAGTGGTAGTCACGGCAAGGGGAGTGTTTACCGCTCAAGTGTCTGCTCATGGGTATTAACCAAACCCCATACAGAAAGTAGGCCATGCAAATGATGCCGAAGAGGCCCAGGGAAAGAGAGCGTTGTAGAAATAAAGACGCACGCAGGACCCAAAACCCACACGAAGGAATTGGGCCATCCTGGACCTACCAAAAACATTTCTTTCCACCAACCAAAAGAGCTGTTCTCAAAGAGGCGATTCAAAGCTTGTGAATCACAACGCCGAACAAGAACTGTGGGAGAAAGAAACTGGAGCAGACTAAACAGATTTGTGCTCGGTACTCAGGGACCGTGATGGCGAAGCCTTCAGACTGCAGTGTAGTGGTGAGTCACTGCGTTCATCGGTCCGGCCGCCCAGATCTCAGACCCACACAGCGCCGGGGTAACCTGGCAGTACCGGGCCGGGGTGGGGGTGTCGCAGACAGACCTGCCGAGCCGTTACGGCGAACGTTAACACCTCTTGCGTGTGTTTTGGCCGCATGCTATTTTCCGGAGGAGGCAGTGTATCCTGGGGCTGAGCTGGATGATACGCTCTGGCTTACATAAAGTACACAGTGTTCACAACTCAATCATAAACCCTTAAGTTTCCATTATGAAACACAACCTGAGACGTTTTAACTGCAGCCACCAAAGCCTGGAGAAAACAGGATTCTTTCCCGACCTTCATCTCGTCTCTTCCCCAATGGAAATATAAATATATATATGTGTGTGTGTGTGTGTGTGTGTATGTGAGAAAGAGGGTGATGATAAAAGAGACCGTGAGAGAAAGGAAAAAGTGTTCTGTGGAAATGCAGCAAGGATAGAAGATGACCCTGTTACACAAATAGCTCATCTTTACAAGGGGAAAAAAAAAAAGTTTAAAAACCATCCCTGAAGACATTTATCACATTATGGTCCATCTGCAACTTTTTCACAAACCTGATCCTGAAGGGATGCCAGTGGTTTAAAACCTGTCTCCTTCAGATTTATTATTAAATCCAATCAAATGCTCTTTTTTTTTTTTCTTGGCTGTATTTTAGGATGTCGTCATGTGATAGCTCAGCTCGTTCTTCTCATTCCAGTCGTGTTTTTAAATGAACAAAATAGAAAACGTGGAGCGTGTTTGCAGGATGAGCATCTTTTCCTGCGGTGGCTTATCAATCTGGATTGCTTGAGGGAATATTTTGACGTTTTAGGAAATAAGGCCATTTACTTTCTCGCTGAGAATTAGATAAGGAGACGGATACCACTCCCACGGCTGAAGCTATAAAGTAAATATGCAGCTGCAAATGGGAGCTAGACCATATAGAGCAGCTCCTTTATCAGCTTGTTAATAACTTTCCATGAGGTGGCTTAGGTTATATCTAACAGGGTTAGACACACATATATTGTGTATATGCATCTTTATATGACTGAGTCATAATTGGGTAAATTTAAAGACAGGTGTATTACCCTCCCTGCAAGAGAGACAAGCGAGCCCTGATGAATTAATCATGCACCTCATTATAAAGCCTGCATGGCGTGTGTAAGAATGTCAACAGTTAGTCTTGATCAGGATCCACAGTGCAGTTATTTTGAATGGTCATGGCCGCTGGTGGAATAACTGCCTCATTATCCCGAGCGCTGAGCGAGTGGGTCGGGCCTCGGCGTCCCGCGGCGTCATTAAAGCCAGCGTGTTTGAGCTTAACAGGCTCGGCCATGGTTACAGCTTCTGCCTCGGCCTGTTATCCCTCCACGCTGGAGACAAGCATCCAGTGTTTTCTCTCGCTCATGTTTGCAGACGACCTCCGTGATCTGCACGAGGAAGGTGCAGCGCTCAGGGCAGCGTGCCATGCTGCCGCACAGCGACCACCTGCATTGTGAGACGCGCTGTATATCTGCAGAGATAAAGTGGTGCAGGCAATCTCTGGGCCTTTGTCTGGTCCTCTAGTGGCAGCGCAGGCAACGGCACAAACAGCCATGGTGTTGCCTAAGCTGCCCTCAGCAGCAGCATGCGTTTGTTTATCACCTCGGAACATATTGTCACCATTTGCTGGAAGCCTGGAAAGATGGCAGAGCAGACAGAGCAGCGGAGGGAAGGAGGACGCCGGCACAAATGTAGGTGGGGGAAAGAAGCTTTTTGCATAAAACAGCGAGAGCAGAGGAGGGAGAGGGAGCATCAGAAGATCGTCGAGTGCGTCAGGAGCAGAAGAGAGACTAATTAAGGAAGGCTGGATTAATTAGGCTTCCAGTCTGCCTGCCTCTCATACTCCCTCAGAGCTTCATGCCAGTACAGGCCCCAGACTGACTCCAGAAAGCCGGCCCATCTTTTGTTCCACGGATTTCCCATTCATTCGTTGGAATGTGGGTTTTCGCTATCAGCGTGGGCCACCATGGAGTTTAAAGCCACGCTGTAAATTCACTAAATTACACCTAGAAAGGACGGACATAACATTGCACGGACAGATTGTGGCTTGATGTGTGCAGGCAATGGAGTCTAAGCCATGTTTTGTTAGTGAAGCTTTCATTTGCAGAGCGTTCAGGAGTAAGTTATAGAAATGTTCTCTGTTCAAGGTTTTAAGCCTTTTTGCTGTACGAGCGCTGTCTTCTGTACTTCTACCAAGCTGCCAATGCTGGGAGAAAAGTATATATAATTTAGAAGAAATACATAAAACGAGTTCATACTGAGGGTTGATTCCTATGTTGGCACAATGCTAGTTATCTTTGCAGCTAAAAGCGTTTCCGTTTCCCAGAGTTAATGAATGCAGCCTCAGTCCATCTTCAGCAAAGACACAGGCAGGTAAAGAGGCAGGTATTAGTCCTGAATAGACGCAACAAGGCCGTCCTCTCGATGGCTCTTCACCTCTCATGATCGGACAAAAAAGGAGTGAAAGGGTTTAGAGGATGATGAGAAATCAGTGTCCCCATTTCAGTCGGTACAAACAGAGCAAGAGGGATAAGTGCCCCCTTTACCCAGGGTTTAAATAAAGCAGCTACGAGCCAGAGACACCCCAAAATGAGAAATATATATCACCATGGAGGACAAGAGAGAGGCTGGAACTAAATACGGATGAAAAAATGAACTAAGCTCCAGTTCATTCTTCATCATTCTTACATATTTGAAATGCTTCAGAGGGAGGAGGAACAATAACCACCTCTGTTGTTGTTGGTTTTACTAATGAGACCAAAGGAAATCAGTCGTTTAATAAGTTCCCACCCCTGCTGTTCGTGACGCCCCCTCCCAGCCGGAAAGTAATTCAAACCTGCCTTTAGCTTTTCTGCATCTAATATTCCTGGCTCTGTCTGGGCTGGAATATGATGGGATGAATATTTATTGCGGGCTCGGGCTTTGATGGGCCGCACTGAGAGACTGGAGAAAAAACAAAGTGGGGGGGGCTGCTATCGCCATTTCTGGCCCTGACTGACGCTCCAGCTTGCAGCGAGTAATTCATTCTGAGAGGAGGCACAAGTGCCCCCGCTCCTTCTCCCAGCACAAGTTTATGATAATCCTAATAAATTATGATGCGCGGCACAGACATTAAAAACTGTGATTGGCACTAAATCAAACAGGCTGTGCCTCTCAGGTCAGAGAGAGCTGGAGGAGGGACTGTGATGCTCTCCCTTCCTGCTGTCATCTTCTCCCTGTCCTCAAATCCTGCAGGTCCACCTCCTCATTTCTGTCTCTCCTCTCTACTTTTGTCTTCCCCTGTGTTTTGGCTCAACTTGTAATTTTCCATTCCTTTCCTGTGCCCTTTCTCCACCAAACCTTCCTTTGCTGCTGGCTTGATAAATTTAGGTGACAGGGATGTTTCCCCTGCAAACAGAAAAAAAGAAAAGTATGAGCTATGGAGCCAGGTCCTCGGTGCCCTGGGAGAACGTGTCATTGCAACTCTCCTGTATTTGTCATGATTTGTCTGCAGCCCTCTGTAAATACACGAGCCCCATTTGCAGGTGATTTAATTTACGGATGAATGAATAACCAGATTAACACTCACCACTTTCATTTTACCTCAGCACTCATGCACCGTGCAGATTATTCTACCTCCATTAACTCGAGCGGTCATAGGTACAACACATCAATTAGTTAACCCAAATCTGGATAGTCTGATGTTGATTACTGCCCGGCATGGCCCCCTATTACGAGGGAATCGAACTAACGGCATCTGACTTGATTAAAAAGAGTGGAGGAGGAGGAGGGGAAAAAAAAATCTGCTTAACCATTTAAGTTGTGAGCAGTTGATCTCTTTAGAAAAGACACGTCAATGTAGAATTTCATTACCAAGGGTCAAATAGACGTCTACCTCTCTGTGAACGGTTGGAGTCTTTCTTTAGAGTTCGGTTATGTCACAGGGGAGAAGCCGCCCTCTCGCATCAGAAGCAAAGTGTTTAATCGATCAGAAAAGAGGTGAAGGAGAATAGCAGGAGATGATTAAAAATTTCTATTTGCATTGATTGCGATGCACTTTGGAGTACATCCCATTTGTAAATCTCTGCGTTGCAAAGAGCACATCCTCCCACTTTGTGAGCGCATCCGGTAAATCATATTCCCTGATGAATGTTTTAACGTTGAGGGTGCTGACCCCATCCATTCACAGACAGGCTGCTTGTTAATGGTTATAATCAGAGGCAAAACAGCCCAGGGATCATATCTCAAAGGTGACACATCAAGTGGGATGAATGATTGAACTGTCAGACGCACGAACAGACTGTGGCTGCATTCACTGAATACTCATTTATGACACCTTTACGAAAAGTTATGCACTCGTCACTGCAGCCATTGGTTCCGTCTATGTTGACCAATAGATCCAACAGAGGGCAGCACAGGGTCCACAGTTTGTGACATTGGGTAAAAATGAGAATGACAAAAGAACTGCATGCGAGTCTGGATGCGACTAATGATGATTTGCATCACGGATTAAACAAACATTTCTCCAACCAGCAGTCCAGAGTATAGACTGTTCTTTGCCTAGAAGCTGAGAATGATTAAAGTCGTGTTTGCTGCAAAGGATTTTCCATAATTTTGTCCCTTTCAAATTCACAAGTAATAAGCAGAGCTGGAACATCAGTGCAGCAGAGAGAGGATTTCTTTCTGCTCTTTAAGAAGCCTGAGAACACAGCTTCTCTCTCACTGTGTGAGTCATTACAAGGGTAACAGGAGGCAATGCCTGGTTCGATATCCATGTTGGTGTTTAAATGTTTTTTTTTTTCCTCTTGATTTTGCTTAAGGATCTTTTATATACAAAGCCTTGAGTGTACTACTGCCCTGTGTAGCACACAATGCTTTGTTCACACTGGACAATTGGAAAAAAGATTTTAAAAAAGCACAAAGGTGGTGCAGCCCATCCTGAGATATATATTTATATTATTCCACTCGTTTTTTTTTCTTCACAAAACCTGGTCCGTGCCAGCAATGTTAAGCATTCCAAGCATTAAAGTAAAGTTCCTGGTGTGCGACCTTTCGTCCTTGTACTCATTTGGATGCTTCTGAGTAACCTCCTGCTAATTTTAGTTAGTTCAGTTCCTACAAAGTCACATAATTTCCCCCGTCGCTGCAAATACCAGTGTATTTAATTACAAAATGAAGCAGTAAATTATTTATTCTTTAGAAGCAGGAACCTTAACGCACAGGCTGTGGAACCAAAGAGCGCTGTAGTCACAGAGAAGAAAAGCTGTCAGCTTGATATCAGCGTGCAACCATTGCAATGGAGTCATTTCAAATAATTACTGATGTAATTACTTTAAATATATATTTCCAGCACAAGGATTTTTTAAAATGCCACATGAAAAGTCAAGATCCATCAGAGGCACAAGGCTCAGGTGGGGTGAGCCGACATTCAATCATTTTATGATCCTCATTATCTGTGGTATTTTTCTCCTGCGGAGAGGCAGCCTCCAGATACAGAGCGGGGTCCTCATCCTTAAGTAGCCTCACTGGCTTCATGGAACAATCAATCCCCAACGTATCCATTGTCACTTTTGTCAATACAAAGCTTTTATTACCTTGCTAATCCAATCGATGGGAGGGAGCGTTATATTTTACGGTGAGAGATGGGCCTCAGAATGTATGACATTTGCTACATGGAGCGTGTTGCTCCAAAAGGCAGATATTGCTTGAGTGTGTGGATTGGAGAGCAATAGTGTTCCAGCCGCTGCTTCTACCCCTTCACAAACGTCTGGGGATCTTTATCTGAGCTGGAAAACCATTCATGAAAACAAAACACACAAATGGGCTGGGACTGATTCTGAGGTTTGTTTCTTTAGGCTGGAGTACCGGAGTGAAGCTGAGGGACAACACAAGTCATCGATCATGAGGGGTGCGCGTTTGCCTGCAGTGGAAGACAACCTGCACCGGGCTGTCGCAGTCAGAGCACAGAGTGTGGTGCAGCGGGGTGACAGAGACAGGTAATTAACTAAAAATAATATGTGCTTGACACAGTCGAGGAATCGTGCCTTAAAAGGAACAAGAGACGCAACGAAATGAAACCTCCGAGAATAGCCCAGCTTGGGAGATGAAGGTTACTTTCTATCCCGGCATGAGTGGATGCAGCTCATGCAGCCGCCTGTTTCCACCTACACACCGCAGAAAGATCAAACTTGACGACATGGGAATGCTCATTGGATTTTCAACATCAATATATTTCACTCACCCACGTCCCTTCATGTGGGTTCTTTATGTATGCTGCATAAAAGACTGGCAGCACATCACAGCAGCAGCGGAAACGTGCTGTCCGATCGCACCTTTCAACTTCATGCAGTGCACGGGCCCTTTGATTGAAAGAATCTTTGTCGAGTGATTTGTGAAACTGAGAGACGGGAGCTCACGTGTGTGAGGCGGGAACCATGGAGCGTCTACTGGCTGCTGCTGCTAATAATCGTCGTAATAATGTTTGGGTAGACCTCGAAACTATATGGACTGGATGTGTCTTCAGGGACTCAGACTGGACGACTCTGACAGTATTGACCATGTTTCTTTAATTCTAAAGACACAGACTCATGTTCCTGCAAAACAGTTTTGTACCGATCACCGAGGAAAACATGCCAAACTGCTAAGCGCATTATCTCACTCTAAAAAACCTGGGAGCCATCACCAATCAGAGAATGGACAGCTGCTCCATGGACAAAGGCCTCCCTCCCTGTCTTTGCGGACAGACGCCTGCCAATCTCCCTGTCGACTCTGGATGACTGCCTGATTTTCTCAGGCTTGCTAACCGCGTCTCCTGTTCGACGCACGTCTCTGCCAGGTTCACCTGCCTACCTGTCTTCCCCCACATCATCCCCGAGTGCCAGTCTGTCTTTTCTGCCTGTTGAATCTGCTGAGCAGGACGGCTTCAGCTCTGTCAGTGCCAATAAAATCACTGACGTCTCCTCTGCTCTGGAGGTGAGGGCGTGTTTGCTCAGGCTTGTATTGTATTTTGGAAATGGAGCCGTTGTTCTCGGGTTCCAATCCCCCTCTAAGGTGTCATGATTACAGATCTAGGTTGGGACTTAGGAACGCAATCTGCTTCTTCTTATTTGCATCTCACTTTGTGGAATACTAACATTTTCAAAGCTTTTTTTGATCCTTAATACTCTGTCCACCCAAAGGACGCGGCCAAGACGAGGTCTCTGCCCTTCTCTTTTGTAGAATATTCTCCTTAATTACCGCAGTTAGTTAATTAGGACGAGCTACAGAATCAGATAACGAGTCTCCCTAGAAGCGATGAATTGAGAGTTTACTTCTTTGAAAGAGGCTGTCTTTAATTCCAAGTATTTTTCTTGACACTGGGCCCTGTGAAACCTATTAAAGAGAAATATAGAGATGAATATGGAAATCTGAAATGTTTCGACAGCTGCGTTATGTAAAGACGACAGGCTAATTATGCTTGACTCGTTGTCAATTCATGAAATAGCGCATCATTTTCTGGTAAGAGTGATCTAGTCTGCAAAAGTTCAGCAAAAGTGCCTCCTGCAGCAGTGAGCGTTGCTGAGATAAAATAAAATGAAATACGCCTATCATAGCGATGGCTTGGTCACGTTTTTACGTCTCCATTTTATTACACTTTAAGCCTGAACAGATGTACTGCTGCAGGTGCTTAGCAGTGTACTGAGATGCAGAGCCATGAATGACTCATCTGCATCCTCCCTCATACCCACTGATTTACACGTATTTGAATTTTGTGACTAATGGGCAAGGTGATAGTGAAGCTGTCCAACCTTACTGGAAATTATCATATAGTTAATGAGAAAAGACGAGTGCTTCATTGGGGCGCTAATGTCCTCTAACCATGCCTTGAGTCCACACCACTGTCAAGCAGTCAAAATTACAGGCGACACGCCGACTGCCTGCTACGAACAGAGAAAAACATCTTGTCTCCCGAAGTTTGCCTAAGTTATAAAACAGATCTAAATGTAGCGGCTGCACTCGGTAGATTAATTTGAGGTATTCAAATTCGGAAGATACACAAGTTGGGAAAGTTGTCCAAACTAATTACTGCAATCAACTTTTTACTTTCTACCTGCAAGCTCCTGATAGGTGGGTAATAGGTATTAGTGTCTGATTTCAAATGCAGAGACCTCCAAGTGTTTTATTTCTTGAGAATATTTGTCACAGTTTAGAGAGCTCTAACTTGAAGGATGGAGAGGTGTGCTACGTGCGTGCTGTGCCTGTATACAGTGCTGTTCAGGAAAGTGAACAGGGTTGTTTGCTGCAGTAAATGTAGCTGAAGGAAACATGCTGGTCTGGCAGGTCAGGAGCACTTCTGACACAGCTCTAATGTAATTCTACTCTTCTAGGAATTGTTCTGTCACTTGAGCCTATTCCTTTATTATACTCAGTTTATAAAACAGGACGTGTGTGTCATTGCTTTGTCCTGTTACACGTGAAAACAATATGTTACTGAAGTTTCCCCGTCCATGAGGAGGGCTGAATAGAACAAGCTGTGCACGGTAACAGTGCTCGTATCAGTAGGTAGTGGAGCAAATAAGAGGTAGTAAAACAGACAAGAGGCCTCTGTAAAACAAATGATGCGCAGCTGTGAAAAATGGCTTTGAAAGTAACCAGACCAGTGGAAGTAGTGGGGGAATAGACACTGACAGCACAAGGAGAATGTACAATGCCTGTACATCAGATGCAAATTACGCCAAAAAGATTTTAAGATGGGTATCACAGGCGAGGAGAGAAGATAACAGAGGCTGTGCGTCGTGAGGCTTAGCATTAATGATGCACTTGGGTTGCATTGTGAAAACTCTGAGCGAAGCATGACTCTTTTCCAGGTAATGCAGTTGCAGTGTTTGTGATCTAATGCCCTCATTAAGCATGGATCAAATGCGGGCGCAGAAGGCAGCGTCATGGAGGCAGAGTGTGAAACAGACAGGATTAGCAGATGACAGAGCTGTTCTCTCACGCGTGGTGAAAGTTTCAAGTCTCCTGCGTGGCTAATTGTCGACTGTAGACACAACTGCCGAGAAGTTCTGCCTCCCCGCTGAATTACAGATAGCTCGCTTGCCCTTGGCTTGCCTCCCAGCGTTTGTGTTGATTTTCTCTGAGCAATTAACAATCTGACACCGTGACCTTGGACTGAGGAGAGGAACCGAGAGGGAGGTATAGTACACTGCCTTATATCTTGGAAGAATAGCTCCTGCTGTACGGCGGAGCGGCACAAATTAGCAAGACTTTACTTGCACCTTTCAGATTTTGACATCGTATAAGAATGTGTGCTCACTCATTTCAGAGTCTTATCTCACGGGCTGTGAATTACACCATAGACACAAATCTAAGTAGCAAGGTCAACGATGAGTCATTGACAAAACACCAAAACTAGATATGGCCTTGGATTGACTCTGGGGATATAAATCCAGGAGGCAGATTAACTTTCTGGTGGTTCATGCCTCAATTTAAGATGCTCCGGCCTGGAAGAATGCCATCAGCTGCACGGATAAGATCTAAAATCCTCTGCTGTCCAAAAGTGTAGGATCACTCTCCCAGAATGCAAAGGTGCAGATCAATGTTTACAAATCAACCTGTCGATGCAGGGCATAGAAAAAGAATTTGTATGAAATGTAAAGCAGACTAAACCAATACAAATTTGACTTCCAATTATACAATTATATGTTATGCTGTTGCTAGGAGATAATTGTTATAATTGAGGCTACTTATTGATGTCTTGTTGTGTGTTGTCAGACCAGGAGTTCAGATCACATTGGCAATCTGCAGAAAAAGAAAATAAAAGAGTGATGATGCTAAAGGGTAGCATCATCAAGGGAAGAGGGCCCCATATAATTATCTTGCTCATGCATCAGAAAAATAAAATAGGAACAACATAATTAATTCAAAGGCAGCCATATGCAGTTTGACATTATAGTAAGTGAAGGCTGAATTGGTGATTGGGAAATGTCAGAAGCTGTATCAAAGAAGAAATGAGGAAGCTACGTCAAAAGGGCATCAACATCGTGCTGGCACAAATTAGTTCTTGTTCGGAAAAGGGTAATGCCGAGTATGTTTGGAAAGATGAAAATGCGATGGGTGCTGCACTACTTGCAGAGCCGACCTGGCATTCCAATCAATCACCCTATCACAGACATTTGAGCCACTTTTATGTTGGAGGCAAAAAAAACAATGCTCAGTTCCTTCGGCTTGTGACGGCCGAGGTGCAAATGAGCAGATCTGTACAGTGTGAGGCCGAGGTCAGAGGAGGCTGGTCGAGCTCTGAGGGACGTTCAAATCATATGAAGTGAGAGAAAATGAGAGGAGAAAGGGAAGCAGGAGGATGTCAAAGAAAGGAAAAGGAAATTATCAAAATAATCATAATTTCTTGGAGATGGTGGAAGAGACAATGGAAAATGAGGATTGCACCATCTTTGGTTTGTTCAGCAAGAAGGCTGCCAAACACAGTCAGATCAAGTGGAACAGTGAAGAGGTCCAGGGTGAGTTATGGCACAGAATCCAAATGAAAAACTAAGAGTGACACAGGAGGAATACACAATTCCCACTCAGGAGAGATGAACGGACCTGAGTAGTTTAGGCCTCACATCTGAGGACAGACGGCGAGAGAGGAGGGGAGAGTGCAGCAGGTGCCGCCGAGTACTGCCGAGTGATTTATGTCTACATGGGGGCAACAAAATGTAGAAACAAGATCGGAACACATTCTGCGATGAACTTAGGACTTCGTGGACTGCTGACTGATAGTTCCTGTCTCCCCCCTACAAAGCTTTTGAGATGAGACAGAGCGACAGATAAGGCCAGGGAGAATGCATTTTCAAGGATGTGTCACGAAACAAGATGGAGGAGTGAGCGAGCGGGATTTTGGGGACAAAGCAAAGCTGAAGGAAACGCAAGTGCTAATGTGACAGGAGTCGGCAGAGTGCTGCGTCGACACTCAGCATTCCTCCTCGCAAATACTGTAAATGCTTTTCTTGCAATATGCCGACGTAACGCGGCTTCAGCTTCGCAGGTTGTGCTGTACGATCCCTGAGGCCAAAATGTGATACTGTTGACAATAACAATCCCCTACAGATGAAGTGTTAATTAGCAAATTGCAGAGGAAGGAGGGGCAGAGAACGTCTTAGATGAAAACAAATCAGCTCATGGACACGAGTCCCAAGGAGCACAGTGAGTCAATACTGCTACTGTACCACTCGTATAAGCCCTCATCTTCCGTGCAATTGAATTCAACTGCTTTCCATTTTAATATGTGATAAATCTCAAATAAGGAAATAGGCTCCCAATCACATACAATATTTATGGTGTATTATGAATATGCATTTCACCTTTTAGCCTAATTTAAATCCCCAGTGCACAGCAGGTCAGGCTGCTGCCCTTCGACAGCTTGCATAAGAGAGGTGGGTCACGTCAGGGATAATAAAAACCTGTTCACGACCAAGCTATCAAAATGACATTTACGAGACCTGCACAGTTTCAAACTTTTACTGGCAGTCATCGTTGCTCAATTATATTTTATTAATTTTCTGCTGTGTAATATTTGCCCTTGAATGAGGAAGGTTCTTAGTGTTCTTTATTACCATCCTTTACCAATGTTGCACTGGATCTATTCCAACTAGCTCTCTCCTCCCTCCTCTGGTGCCTGCATCCCTGTCAACAGTCCCTTCATATGCTTGTTAGTTGATGACTTACACATATTCCCAGAACCTCCAAGTTATTACACTCTTCTGGCTCCGTAATAGCAATTTAGCCCTTGCCCCTCTTAGCATGGGGTAATCCCTCCTTTATTTGGCTCACAGGATAAAAGAGTCAGCTAAATTGCCAAATTTAGTGGAGTCAAGATGAAAAGACTGCCATGATTTCAAGCCTGAATCTAGTTTACACTGTTGGCAAGATGGAGGTGTTCTGTGTTTACCCTTCAAGTGGAAGAGGAGTGCACCTTTCATCAACGACATCCCTTACAGGTCCTCCACAGACCTTTCATTATGAGCCTGATGATAGTCCAGTCTCACTGGCATGGAACAACAGGAAAATAACTGAGAGATAAGAAAGATGGTCGGCCATTTCACCTCTATAATGTGAACCATTGTACTGCACCCAAAGTATTTTTGTTTGCTGCCACCTAGTGTGACAGTATCTCCTCCTTCAACAACTTAAAGTCAAATTTTTAAAAAATGAATGTGCCCTCCCGGTTGACTGGACCATCAGTAGGTCAATAAATTCTGGTCCCAGAAATTGTCATGTGTATGACAACTGCGAAAAGTACATGAAGGAGAACAGCATTTCAGGATGATTCCATTTTTAAACCAAAGGGGATTTAGTCAATGTTTATTTAGAGTTGGCTCCAAACTGACAGCATGCCAATGAAGGCATTAGTGCAGCTATGTTGTGTTTAAACAGATGCTCGAAATGTTAAGTGTAACATATTTTGCGTAATAACTACTTTGATCATATTTAATGAGCGGAAAATACCACTTTTCTATATTCAGGATTAATTTTGGCTAATAGGGACACGCAGTGCAGTGTGGCATATTTGACTGTAGTTCGAGAATGATCACAGTAAAATACAATGACCACACAAAGAGCATGACAGTTTCTACTTTGTTAAACATTTGTATAAGGAAGATTGATTTGTACTCCTCATCAATTGTGATCTGTAAATAATATGCCATCACATAGGTGAGACCAAATACATGCAACTTAAATGCTAAGCATTATGAACATCAGTAACTTCCTCATTGTCCATTCCCCACCAGCACTTCAGCTTCAAAGCAGCATCACAACCAAACGTCCACATTATACATAAGGCAGAACTTCATGCCCCTGGGAGGCCGAAGGGGGTGCAAGGTGTTATTTGTGCTTGCTCTTTACAATCAAACCACTCTGAGCATCCTACGTACATTACATGGTACCAGGTGACCTGCCTCCAGGAGAGCCAGACAGTCAGTGACTAAAATGGAAAACAATGTGGAGGATCGAGCCCTCCTCCTCCTCCTCCTTATCCTCCTCCACCACCTCCTGCTTGCTGTTAAATCCTATATAGTCATTCCTCCAGAGAGAACACTGCAGAAATTCATGCCATGGATATGCCAAGTCTCGGAGATAGACTGAGTATGAGTGGGCTGGCAAAAAAAAGCTAGAGTGCTGAATCTGTCTTACACATTGGGTAACAGCTTTACAGGCTACCTCATCCAGGTGGGCTTAGCCCATCATTAGCCCCATCTTGCAACTGTTCCTGTTCATCAGTGACTGAGAAAAACCCAAGTATATTCTGCAGTTGAACAAAAAAGGTTTAGCCAAGAATGTCAGGTACACTAAACAGCAGCAAATCAAAGCAGGTACAAGGGAAAAGGAAAGGTATTCCCACATTGCTGAAGTCTGTAAGTACTATTTTGGAGAAGTACTCGCCTGCGTACAAAAAATATAAGTAGATTCCAATTCCTTTTAGGACCATAAAACACAGATTGTTTCTCTGTGTGTTGTTTCCTTCCATGCTGAGCTGAAATTTGGATGACCAATAAAAGAAAAAAAGTCTTAGTTTTGGGGTAACTAAGCACAAGCAAGGAAACGAGTGAGTAAGTTCAGCTCATGCTGTTGAGAGACTATGAGCGTTCGGTATTTTCTGGCATCTGTCATGAGTCATCGATATGTCATGAAAAGAGTGAAGTCATCACCAAAAGTAGAAGCTCGGCTCGATGACAAGAGACTCTATCAGTATTCACATCCAGAAGTGTAACTCCCTTCCATTCAGCTATTCTCCACACATAATACAACTCTTCAAATAATATGGGACAACAGTAAAGAAAACACAAAATACTAAAATACTAAGTCTGTGTTATGCTGGAGGGAAAAAAGGCAAATGAAAACCTAAACAAGCACAAAGAACATTGCTTAAACTCAAGATTACGCAGCAGAGAGAACGTAATCATACTCATTTATCTGTATTTCTGTACAATCATGCAGAAAAACAAACATTTGCATTTTAAGGGAGATTTCTGTCTGCAAATATAAAAACACCTTCGTGCTAAAACAAGATCTCAGGTGTTTACAATGTGGTCCCGATTCTGCTTTTTTTTAGTGCAACTCCATGGTGATGGTGTTTGTAATCAATAATCAAGTGACTTTCATCTTTCAAAGCAGTACAAATAATTACCTCTGGTCGCTTCACTGTGGACAGAGTTTTGTGTAGGAGGAGTGGTGGCGGTGGTGTGGGTCATACCTCGCATTCTCGGGAGCCTGAGATAGTATAGGTGCAGGGTCCTGTCCCATTGACAAGCACATCCATGGCCTCAGAATTGGTGGGCTTGTAGTCCACATAGTACTCCTGCAGCGGGGAGCTCAGGGTGCGCTCCGTCTCCCTGGCTTTCTTGCGGCGTTTGCGGGCTGCTGCTGAATGCTCCTGCAGCTGCTTGACGCTGCTTGGATAGCGCTTCCAAGACACGTAGATCACCAACAGAATCATCGCAACAGATAGAAAAAGGGCAACACTTCCAGCCACAATCTTATGGAAGGACACAGGCTCCATGTCTTGCTCTGGGGGAAGAGCCACAGGTGGTGTAACTACAGAGGATGTGGAGCCCCTAACAGAGCCATCTCCTTTCTTTCCGGATCCAGTGGGTGATGCCAGAATGGCTGGGCGACGGTCAGTCTGCACAGGGAGATTGGATGGGGTTGGGGCGATGCTCTCAGAGAGAGTTGTCCCTGGGTTTGATTGACAAACACCAAAAGCTTCAATAGCATCCATCACTTTCTCACCCTGGGCTTTCTTGGGGGAAGCGCAGATCATGGTGGTTTCCTTCGCTCCTCTGAATTTTCTCAGCCAGCCCACCAAGGGGCAGATAGCCGGGCCACAGTCCCATACATTCCCAGCTAAACTGATGGTGGTTAAAGAGATCCAGGCATTGACCACCTCCTGGGAAACATTGGTCAGCTTGTTTGAGTCCAGGTTGAGCGTCTGCAGGTTGGGTAGACATTGGTAAACCACGGCATCCACTTCGGTCAGATCGTTCCCAGACAAATCCAGTTTCTGGATGGAGGCCCAGGTCCAAGTCAGGCCCTGGCTCATTGAGCGAATGCGATTCCACTGCAGATAAAGAGCCCGAAGATTGTAGAGGCGAGGAAAGTGAGAGAAATTGATTTTTGAGAACTGGTTATGCTCCAGGTGCAGCTCAGTGAGCTTGACCAGGCCTGAAAATGCATTCCGAGTGATACTGCGCAGGCGGTTGTAACCTAAGTCCAGGAACTCAAGATTCCTGCAATCTTGAAACAGACGCACTGGGACCGTTTTAAGAGAGTTTGAGCGAATGTGGAGGCTGAGAAGCTTCCGCAGGCCCTGGAACTGCCCAGGCTGCAAGGCTTGCAGTTTGTTATAGGACAGGTCCAGGTTACGCAAGTTAGGGACTGGATGGAACGTGGTGTTGTGGAGTGATGTGATCTTGTTGGAGCTCAGGATCAGCTCCTTGAGCCTGCGGACCCCTTGGAAGGCCATCCCATCCACAGTGGCAATGTAATTATGGTCCAGGTAGAGCCAGATGAGATGGTTGAGGCCCACAAACTGGCCGGCTCGCAGACTGGCCAGGCTGTTGTACCGTAATGACAGGCCCTCACAGCCTCCTGAGAGGTTCTTGGGAACATCGCGAAAGGCGCTTGACTCACAATAGACAATTTTTCCATCACATCGACAGCTTTTGGGGCACGGGCGCTCACTGAGAGATGGATTTGCCGCCAGCCACACCTGCATCAGGAGTTGGACCACTAGCCAGCGGTGCCGCAGAGCAGAGCCTGTCAGGGGAGACAGAAATGTGTTAAATGAAGAGTAAAGTTAAACATATTTTGTTGAATAGGAAAATTCCGATTTGTGCGGCTATTTATAAACACAAGAATAATGGAGGATTTTTTTGGTTAGTTAAAATTGACCATTTATCTAAATTTGATTCTGTGTTTTGTTCTAACTTATTTCCACATATAAAATTTCCAATTGATGTGGACTAATTTCTACAAATAGGTCTTGGCTGGTGAGATTACTGTAATTTGTGTCAAAAGTAATTCACATTGGCAATTAAAGTTTAATCAAAGCAACTTGCAATTTATTCGGTCAGATATTGTCCCTGTTGGTATTCACTGCAGCAGATGCAGGTCAGTCAGAAAAGGAATCCAACACACAGCAGATTGGTTGTGTAAACAATCCCAGAGGCATTTCAATTTGGACTCCAACCATTTCACATTTAACCAAATCAAAGCAGGATGGATTCTGCCGGAATCATTGCACCTGGCTTCCTCGGGTCCAAGAGGAAATAAGAGCGAGAGAAAGGAAAATCTAAAGGACCCCTATGGAATCACACAATTCATTTCAGCTTCAAGAAACAGCTGTCTGCTGAGAATGTCTACTTATGATGCAAACGTCTTAATTCTATGGGAGTAAATGCTGTGTTCCTAATGTGATTTTAAAAGTGAAGCAAAATGGACAGTGGCTTCCTCATATCACTCCTTGTTCTGAGGTAAGACAGAGTTGTTTCCATTAAAATCGTTCCCCCTTACAGAGCCGCTAATGATCTGTCATTAAGATGCATTGATTTCCCCTTGAGGAGGTGGTATGGAGGGATTCACTGCTTATGGGTGTTTCTCAAGGAAACATCATCAACTTTGGACTTTATTACCATTATCACAATGAGATAAGATTAAGATGTCAGGATACAGCTAGTCCGCGTTGGAATTAGCTAACAAATGAAGTCTGTAATGTGATGGCAGGTGCTGTGCTCGTCAAATTCATTGCACTGAGCATGCTCTCCATAGTCATGTTGCCATTACGTTGAACCTGAGCTAAATTTTCAGTGTTTTCCATAATTTTTACAGGATTTGTCAGAAATAATTCCCTGACATAGAGCGCCTGAGAGGCATCATCCAGCATATGCTATCTAACATAGCCATTTCACTCATTGCCAAGCATCTGCTGTTCCCATATGGGTGTTGTGTTTGTGTGTCTGCTTGCGTGTGTGTCCAAAAGTGTGATGGAAAGAGAGAGCAAGATGGAAACTGTTTTCAGAGGAAACTTTCATCATTCCCTACAGAAGAGTGGAACGGTTTAGAATAGCGTGTGCGGACTATTGATTATACAGACAGAGACATCAGTCAGACATCTTTCCCTTCCCTTTAATGTTACGTAGAGGCAACTGGCGATCGCAGGACGCCATGTTTCCGAGCTGCGCCAATTTGCTTGTCTCAGGTTTCTGAATGTAAATTAATTTGCCGGCAGGTCTTGCGTCTCAAAGGTTTAGTAAAGAAAGGTACCGATATAGAACAGTTCCCATGTGCAACCTTCCATGTGCATTTAAAGGAATTTTAATGGACTCTGCCTTTGACTGGGGAGCGGAGTATGTGGGATGTTAAACATGAATGCGTGTGTTTTAAATTTTAGTGTTGGTCTCGAATCCCAGGAGGATGTGGCAACGACCCCCTATTGCTTTTATTTCCCTTGTGCATAATAGGCTGGCTTTATTAGAAGTGTCTCCACCATCTCTTTTAGATTGTGACTGTCTCACAAGACACCTCTTTCCCCTTCCTGACACCGCATGTGGTTTAATGAGCGCTCTGTGTGCTAATGCCTCTGTAAGCCATCTCCTTCCTCACTACTGCTCTAATCTTATTCACAAAGGAGCACAAGCCACTCTCTGATGTGTCACTCATGGGGCTTGTGTCTCCGTAACCTCTTACCTGATGTACTTCTCACAATTACTGTTCTTCTGCTGTATCTACTTAGACGAACACTTCTGCTCCCTCTGTTCTCCATCCCCAGGAAAATGTCTGAGGTTTGCATATCCTTGAACCCTGCAGCCGGCCGGGTGATTTTTTTTTTTTTTTTTTTTTAGGATATTAAGTTATTTTATTCATGGGGTCAAATCCATCTTCAACCCTTCCACTCCTCCTGCTGATTTCCATTCTCCCGCTTTCTTTCCTCCAACTTTTCAATGTTTTGATATTAAGTTATTTTATTCATGGGGTCAAATCCATCTTCAACCCTTCCACTCCTCCTGCTGATTTCCATTCTCCCGCTTTCTTTCCTCCAACTTTTCAATGTTTTCCTTACTTTCCTTTTCCGTGTCCTGTAATAACACCCAGATCTGTTCTGCTCATTTTTCATCGTCACCCTCTGCACTTTACTGTCCAAATCTAATATGGATGGATAAGTCAAAGCTAAAGTTTGGCTAAAGGCATGTCCCTAATGCTTAGTTATGTAGCAGACAGCCCTGCTGTCCTCAGCACAAGAAGATAACTATTTCTGCCTCTCAACTCTAACACATAGGGAGAGTAAGTGCACTTTACTGCTGACCTAAAATAAAACCAAATGTAGCTTAATAACTTGGCAAATGGACTCACTAACTGGTGCACTTTGAGTGCACACAAGTGGCTCATTGCTATTTGGTACCTGTCATTGACAAAACTGCTACGGGGCTCAGCCTTGACTGCACACAGCAGCTGAACAGCAGCCTGGCATTTAGGAGAGGACATATCCAGACCGGCCTAGGCCTTCCTATTAGTCCCCCATTATCTTTAAGATGGTAGCAAGGTCTGTCAGGTGAGACCCATTTCAACTGGTGTCTGGAAACATTGGGTCTGTCTGGCATTTGTGGAACTGATTGGGCAGAATAACCTGACACACACACACACACACACACACACTGTGTTGGCGTCAGAGTTTGGCCCAAACAATTTGTGAAACTGACATTTATGTTTGGAGACTATGGAAGTCAGATCCTCTTTGGATAAGAGAACATGTGCAGGTAAATGGATGGCTACTGGGGAAGCTTTCGTCAAGGGGGACTTAGATTCAACAAACAAATGACTTTTGGTTTGTCTACTTCTTCCATAATGCCTTAGATATCCTGATCAGGTTAACTTGAAAACCTTCATCTGTCCGTCTTCCACTGCAGCCATTGTTTAAACTATGCCTATACCCAGAGCTCCTGCAGATCCATTCCAGTGTGTACTCAGTTTACAGCTCCATGCTTCCTGAATGGGAAAGGCAGGCACACTGTAGTTAATGGATGTTGGATCCCTTGTGCTTCACAAGCCATTGACTCTGTACTTTGAAAATATGCAAACGTAAATAGCAAATTCCTGCATATTGCCCTTGAAAGGCCTGTTGATCCTCCTCTCTGCACTTCACCTGACATTTTGCTGCTGGTTGGACACCGAGAAGGTTGTCTGTTGTATGTGAGGCTTGATTGACACTGATTTCATTTCTAAGAATTAACTTTCCATCCACATTTATTTTCTTTCTCATTATTCAGACAGGTGGTCATGCTTTTTTCTCCCCTGCGGCACATTCATGTGGAATGTCATTACGGTCTTAATTCATCTTAAAGCTCTGCGTGTGCTTTCCTGGCTGTGGCGTTTTACTGTCCCCCCTTCCTGCGTGCAAAGCAGATCTCAAATGATGTGGTCCATGAAACATAAGTGCATTGCATGCTGGTAATGAAGAGCATCACAGTCGGCTACAGTTGTACATAACTGAAGCTACAGTGCCACATAATCACCAAATAATTGTGGGCGGCGGAATGGAGCTATGGTTTGGTCGGTCCGGATTGGGCGCTCTGGTCCGGGGCACACATATGTTTGAGTGCACGTGTGTGTGTATGTCTCAGGGTTTTCTGAAATTCAATTAGGGAGCAAATTTAACATGCACCTCCATGATTAACACTGTGTGGTTTCTGTGCAGGATCCATAAATTGCATGTGTGCTCCCACAGCCCACTGTAGGGCTTTGTGTGCTGTTGTAGCTTATATTGATGTGGTGCAGTAACCCACCGAGGGTCGATATATCATGCGGCCTTACAATTAATGGCACAGCACCAACAGTGAACTTGGCCATCTGTATGCTGGTTAAGAATGGCGGAGGGGATGAGACCACATCAGACGACGATAGGGAACGCACAAAGGTGGAGAAAAAAAGCCGGATTGATGAAACATTTGAGAGCGAGGTGGAGGAATAAAACCTGAAACAATGAAACACCAGGGAGGCTGTGGGTGAGGGGGCACAGAATAAAGTGGCGGGGGATCCTGTGCGCGCATGGGGACAGCACAACAGGACAAGATTAGACAAGATTTGAACAACACGGAACTACGAATAAGACGAGGGAGAACATGGGGGTGCGCGCAGCCTGAATTACGATCATGCGTTCCTGAAGGAGGGGGGGGGGGCACACACAGGGAGCGAGAGAAGGAAAGGGGGGGGGGGGGAGGGGGGCATAGAGGTACAGTTTCACGCTGGATTCATGGAGTCCCAGGTGAAGAATCCGACGCTTTTCAATATGAAAATCGGTCTCCTGAGCCGAAACCCTGCACGACCCTGCGCCTGCAGCCCCGCAAGAGTTTTGGGGAGGCGGCTGAAAACTGGACAATGGGCTCCGTGCGTGCAGATACAAACCCAGGCAATGATTATGCAGGACCACGCGTTATAAAGTTGACTGGCTTCCAACCTTTACCGTCATTAGCATTCCGGTCCATATCAATGAGGCAGCCACTCTAACTAGTCAGGAATTAGAATGGAGCGCCCCCCCTCCGATAAACAGACCCCCCCCCCGATTCTCTCACAATCTGGGATCTAACCCTGATGCGCAAAGTCTTGAAAACCAGGGGACGTTTGTCCTCGGGGTCTCTTCATCAATACCGGTCAGGAAACGGAGGGAACGATATATATAAATATATATTTATATTACAGCTCTGCGACTACAGCACAGGCTCCATTTACATTCCTCAAGCTCCCAGAAAAAAGATGCCAAAACCTCCATGCGACGCTGCATCAGTGCAAATGAAAAGACGATGACTGGTTTTGACGCAAAAGACCAGATTTAGAACCAGATTCCGTGAAAGAAGAAGTAAATGCATGTTAATGGGGGTGGGGGGTGCACCAGGAGAAAGGAGGACAACTGGAGCATATTGCCCAACAACCCACGCAATGAAAAAAGATGGAAACAGGACCAGAACTTACCCATATCCGCGTATCGGTCAGCTCCAGCCTACAGGTTCTAATGGCTTCTGGTGCGCGACATCCGAGTCCGCATGACGCGCTCTCCACAGACAGGTACCGTCCTAATCCACGAGCCCGGTCTCTCCGCGCAGCCGCCGACTCCGAAGCGCACCTGCCCTCTACTCTCCCGGACCTGGATGCGCTATCCGGTTCAGTTCTGCATCTATGACCGTGAGACCGAACCGGGGCGAATGTCATTTACTTCCAATTCCAGATGTCAGGGTGGAAACAATCCCGCGTCTTTACTCCCTCTCCATTTCTTCGCGGCGCAGGAATCGTCCTCTCTCCTTTTTTTTTCAAGTTACAGCCAAAAAGAGCACTGCAGTGGGCGCATACGAGAGCGCAGCGCCATCCAAGCGACGCATGTCAGTCGTAGAGATTCCGCGAAAATCGTGAGGCACAACTTCACAAAGACATATGCACGATGCGCAAAAATAGCACACACACAAGGCGTAATTCCCCCCTCAAAAGAGCGGTCGAGCAGCCCTTTTAGATTCCTGCCTCCCGAGTGAGACCCCCGGCGTCTCTCTGCTCTACAGGATGCTCAGAGGGATCCGCGCATGGCGCACAGGGGGGAAAGTAACGCAGGGGTTATCCACCGGCTGTCAGCGAGACCCTGCGTGTCCACATATCCACTCTTTCTGTCCAAAACGTCGTTTCAGCGTCTCCTCTCTTGCAGCTCGTGTTTGAGATGCAGCACGACGGCGGCACCGTTAATCACGCCTGCACGTCAAAGCAACTTTGCCAGGCAGAGAGAATCGGAATGCCCTCTTCTGGCGAGACTGCGACCCCTGCGAGCCTCGTGCAATGTTGCGACGTGAGTTTAAAACATTTACGGTGGCACGATCCCGGAAAGACCCCCCCCCCCCACTTTCTATCTGCTTGAGCCAAAATGCAAATCGTGAACTTGCTCGATGAGGCTCAAACGTTTGCGTGTGTGTGGTTGGGCGTGCGTGTGCGCGTGTGGTGATGAGGGTCCTCACAAGTTGCCTGCATGCAAATCGTGAACTTGCTCGATGAGGCTCAAACGTTTGCGTGTGTGTGGTTGGGCGTGCGTGTGCGCGTGTGGTGATGAGGGTCCTCACAAGTTGCCTGCACACACGAGCACTACCATTCTCTGCGCGTGCGTCCAGCTCCGACCTCCTACCGGGATCCAATACAAGGCGCTTCACAGGACGCTGTCCATGGTGCTGACATGCTCCATTTGCGCCGCTGAATGCCGGCGCACCGTTTGCAGGCACCGCACAGGGGTTGATTCCCTTTCCCCTCCTTTCATGTGTTTATGAACACGGGCTGGAGCTGAAGTCATAAACAGAATCCTGCTTAACATTCTGCACTAACCCCGTATTGGAAATGCAATGGTGCTTAATCGACAGCAGGCCTCCCTCTGCGTCACCCCAGCTGCCTGTATTTAAGGAAGCAATGGGCAGCTGAATTTTTAATGTGCATCTCATCTGCACTGGGCTGCTAATCCATGCTGCCCCTTCGCTCTCAACCTCCTCAAACCCAACCATCCTCATAATGAAACACACCCCCTCAATGAAAAGCTTTTAAGATATGGATCTATAACAATCCAGAACATGTCCAAAGGATTAATGAATCGGCCTCTTGTGAGCAGAGGGTTGTTTACTTCATGTCTGAGATATCCAAGATGAACTATGAACTACTATCAACACTAAATATATGTATATCTTTGTCCTATATATGGGAAAATGAGAATCTTTCAAGTTATTAAAAAGCTCAAACCTGACGCCAGCTGAGCCGATAACAACTTAAAATTCCACCAAATCCTAGCTAATTGTTTTCTTTTTCGTTTTCATTGTGCAAAACAAGACTAAACTCAAATTAAAATTGCTCTGGGAAGATTTTCCATCTGCAGCACCAGGGTTTATTTCCCACCGCTCCTCTAACACTTAGCCAATCAGTGCTGTGAGTGTCACATCACATCACAGCACACCGGCCTCTGTTGATAAGAGTCACATCAAAGCCTGCGATGCCTGCATCCTTCCCGTCCGTCCGTCCAGAAGAATTAACCATTTGTCACGTGCGTTTAGCACTCGCACTCGTTCGTATACGCTCCGCTGTTGGCTCCACCTGCATCCAGAACGTCGCATATTCTCCAGCATGGCCATAAAATGGAGCATCCTGCACCGTGCAGACTCAGTCGCTGCTGCCGTGCAATTTGGCTGATGACTTTACTTCTGGATGCCATTCAACAAGCCGAGGCCATTCTGCTGACGGCGCTGAGACAATTAATACACTGTTAAGTTATGGAGACACGGACAGCGGCAGTCCACAGGCTCCAGCTGGGATTTATCCCCCGGAGAAATATGACTGTATTGTTTACTCTCGCCTTTTTTGCATGACGAGTGAATCACATCTGCTGGATGGTTGGAGATGATATCAGCCTCCAATGTCCTCTGCAAGATATGTAGATTTAAAAAGAAAAGTTGAGGACTCTGATGAGCCAGTTCTACCTTTAAAGGATCGAAACTCTTCACTGGAAGGGATTGTGTTCGTTGCCAGGCAATTTCCACATTCTGAACACTTTCAGGTCACAAGTGGTGAGGCCTTGAGTCTTTTCAATACCGCTGCTTTCCGAGCTCTATTCATGCATCAGTCTCACAAAAATCCTTCAAATGCTTACTGTTTTTGTTTTGTTTTGTTTTTTAATAAATTGATGTTAAGAACTTTTAAGTCTCTGAATATGAGTCACGCACAAATGGCATCATGCATAATGAAATAGAAACAGCCCTGAGATTATAATAACATGCAGCCTTCTACAAATCAATGTGTTGACTGTATAGAATTCATATAGTTAACTGAAATGACCTGAAACTATCTCATGGAGCTGCATCCAGAGCAAACAGACACATCTTAGTAATCGCTGACTAAATATAAAATTAAATCTAAATCTGCTTGGATGTAAAACAGCAGATGTGTTGTTGAGGAGCAGAAGAGTAAAGACACCTGACAGGTGCAGAGACGGATGGAGGTCGTTCAGGTCCGTCCTCCGCGGGTGGACGTGTTTTCCTTAGTGATTCTGACTACAGAAGATATTTCCAGCCAATCTCCAGGGTGAGAGACAGCTCTGTTCTGTCCTTCCCATGTTCACATTAGACTGCGATTGTTCTCTCCGCTGTTCTTTTTTTTTTCTTTTTCCATTTCCTCTGATCTTAAGCCTGGCAGAATAATCTTAACTTGCCTCAAGGCAATTTTCAACCTGACACCCAGTTTCTGGAGTTCACCTATGAATGTGAATCATAGGAGCAAATACCCAGGGACAGTTTACACAGTAAATACAGAGATGTGTGAAAATAAAACCATCTCTCTCTGCCTTTGCATTTTGTTTGTGTTTATTTTTGTCTTTTATAAAAAAAAAAAGTGTTTTTTGGGACAAAGACTGTTACCTCTCCAAGGTTGCACCGGCAGATGTGCTTGTTGTGAATCTGTGTTTTGCAGGTCTCTTCCATTAACCTTTACCCCAAGCTGGGTTTCAATCTGGACGACTGTGTTGCACAGCTCAGGTGGGGCTGCAGTGTTTCCTCAGTACATTCAAACAGATTGGATCGTGTTGAACAAGCGCGACGGCTCTCTCACTCTGTTTGTGTGGCGATAATAAACAATGCTGTTTCGTAAGGACAATAATTCAGAATGTTTCCGCTCTAATCTCTCAATCCTCATACTTCAGGAACGATTGGCAAACCAAGGTGATGAGATAGGTGATTGAGATTCTTTGCAGCTGAGTTCGGCACAAAGGAAACATCCATTAGCCGACTCCGGAAACATTCAGTTTTGGAGGGTTTGACTGAACTGAGGAATGTGGTAATATGAATATGTCTGCAGCCCGGCCAGCTGAAGGACAGATGCTCTGCTCTGCTTTGGATGTGTTTGTTTTTGAGGGCGTTAGATGAGTTTGAGACCTGGTGTTTTGTTGAAAAACATCTGAAAACTGTTTGTGATTGGCAGCTATGGAGGGAAAAAACATTCAGTGCTTTGGTCTTTCCTTTTGTCACATAAATAAAGATTTACAAACAAATAAAAACCCCATTTTAAAAACATTTCAGAGGGATAAACATCTCCGCCTGGCAGAGTTGGATAACAAATTGCAGAAAGTGGATAACTTATTCGTGAACAGAGAAAATAACTGTTTCCGTGCCAGACGACGAGGAAACAGAGTTTTGCTGATTTGACACAACACGTCTTTGTAGATGAAGAGCGTGTCTTTCTTCCCTCTCTGTTTCTCCCTGGATTTTGTTCTCAACTGCTTGGTCCCGTTGCCGGCTTCATGTGTTTTGTCTTGGCACAGACGCGAAAGATAAGAGGTGGGCATCTGTGAAGGGTTGTGCCTCGCCATCTGTCCACTGCCCATGGGGTCTCTGTGGACAGAAGCTCACATGGGTAGAACACGGGCAGGCGGAGAGCCGTCCCTGCACTTTGAGGGACGTCTGACACGGACGATCCTCGTTCTGTTGGGGGAATTAAAGGAGGAAAAGCAAAAAGGAGAAGGAGGAAGTTCACATTTGTTCTCTTGCAGAAGGATAAAGGAAAAGCTCTGTCGCTGCCATGTGACGCCGTCCCTGGCAATACTTGCGTAATGCATTCCATTCGCCTCTAAGTCTCTTATACAGCCTTTCACAACCATATGGGTCACAAGTAAAGTCACAAGGGATGTCTGCTAATGCTCTTGGGAGATGGAGGAATTTACATAATGTGAGATGATAAGGATCTATAAACCCAGCAGATCAATGAGGTCCAATTACAGGCCACTGGAGTTTCTTATCTGCCTCAGTTTAACTTTGTGCTGCCTGTGGTCCTCCACTTTCATTAAATCCCCGATGTGATTAGGCCGGGTGACTGGCAGCAGAAGATTATCACAGAACGCAATCGCTGTTTGCCTGCTTACTTTTGTGTTCAAAGACACAAGTGCGGCCTCCTCAAGGACACGCTGCAGGCAGCCCGGTGACAAATAGCGTTTTGTGGCGCTCGTTAAGCCATTATCATATTGTCTCTCGTTATTTTTCATAATTCCGCCGAGTTAATGAGTCTGTTATTTGTGACCTTAGCTAAATCAACATGAACAAACAGGCTGTGTTTTCGGGTTTGTCCCCATCTTGGAGTTTTCTGGGGGCCTGTGGGAGGCGGGGAGCCGTGGGGCTGCACCTTTGTTAAAGAGCGTTCACCTGTGAGAGAGGCAGAGCCATCCAAGGTTATAGCCGGGAGGCACCGGGGGAGAAAACACTTTTTTGCAAGCGTGCACACATAAATATACAAAACACACCCCCACATTCTCCTGAACACGTCCCTCTGTCCCTCCCTCGTCTCGGCCGCGAGATGTTTGATGTTTCCAGTTCATGACGGTCGTGTGACATGAGCGAAGTGTTCCACAGCTGGGGAGGCATCAGGCTCTTCATCCTCACGTGCTCGTCTTCTGGTGCTGAGGTGGGAGGGGAAACAGATCCGGTAGATTAGCACGGCCTCCGAAACGACGCCTCCACGTGACTCAGCACGTTCGGCCAATTACTCAGCGTGCTTCCCCTCAACACACCCACTCTGTGCCACCTTCTCCCCCCCCCCCCCCCCCCCCCCCCCCCCCAACCTCATCCCACCGCTCGCTCCCCTCTTTCCTCTATTTTTGGCATCAGAAATTCTGGGCACGTAGGCCTCAGCACAATGTAAATTATTCAGCCTAGCTTTCCAGAGGCTGGGAGCGAATCATAAATCGCAGATGGTCTCGGGCTATTTCATCCGGGTGACCGTGGTTAAACACCAATGCACAGAGTCATTTTCCAAACCCACACAAATATAAGGTTTCATTACTGGAAGCAGGGCGAGGGACTATTTGATTTGGGAAGTTGTGCGACTCGGCCCTCTGTTGTGTTAAAACGGGCATCGTGTGTTGGTGGCGTGTGACTTGTGCAGCTGCTTCCTGTGGCTCGGCTTCAAAGACAAATCCTGAGGAGGTTAATTATCTATCTATCCTTTTATCCGTCCATCTATCGAGCTGATGATAACGAGGTCAGCTCCAGCAGGTAAACCAAAAGTCGATCGTTGGTGGCTCCTCTCAAATTGGAGAAGAACACACCCGGCTGCTGCCGTGTGTTTTCCTCACGACGTGGAGACATTAAACTGCTGTTGGCATTTATTAGCGCAGATACCGTGAGATCAAGAAGCGAGGAAAGAGCGAGGGCTTCACCTCCTCTTCCCGTGCTGTTGTCTTTGACATTTCATGCTATTTTTCCCCATAAAGAAAACATAAAGCTCATCTTCAAAGTGCGGTCTTTGCCTCTGTCTAATAGCTGGCACCTCTGCGTTGCGGGAGCTTCGGTATAATGAGGCAGTTTGAGATTCATGGCTTCAGGTAAAACAAAGATCTCTTTGTGTTCCCTGCAGTTCCTGACTCCTAACCTGCCACGCTGACGGCGCCGCGCCGCAGTTTTGCCCTCGTTTGCTCGCTGGCTTCTTCGGCGGTGCAGAGGAGCGGCGTGAAAAATGGGCGGAGGAAGCCGGTCTGGTGTCGGGCACGGATGCCAGAGCGAGGAGGAGCTCAGTAGGGCAGCATCCATGTTTAGTGAGGCAGTTTGCTGTTTAATTACACACTGTGGGAGTCACCTTCCTCAGACCTCTGAGTTCACACGCTCGGGCCAAGGGCACAACGCACCGGTTCCTCTGACCTGGATCTGGGATTACACTCAACTGAACCAGCACACACCACTGAGCACAGTTTACAAGACAATCTGTTGACTTTCACCTGTTCCCCAGAGGCGACGCTCACCGGTATCCACAGCTGAACCTTCACTTCACCACAAACAAGCTGTAAACGCTCACACCCTTAAACGCAGAGCGATGATATTACGATGCACGCTGCCTCCTCCTCTTCCTCATCCTCTCATGGCTTATGTGTGTCGGCCACCGTCCCTCCTCGAATCAACACTAATTTCCACTAATGATTCGTCATGGATAAAGAAGCGTCCATGCTTTTCACATACAGCTAACAAGTCAAAGGCTCTCACCCCACAAAGATTAAAGTCAGGCTCTTTTATACACTGTGGAGTGGAGACCAATAAATCCTCATTGATGCTCTGGCGGTGTAATTATCACAGCACCCGGAGGCAGAGATCAAATCACTGTGTGCTATTGACAGGGCGGCTTGATCCAAACAGGTATGTTAGATCGGGGGCCACTGGTGGAGCCGCAGTGGGGTTTATCAGTTTGACTTATCAGTCCTTGATAGCTTTAAAATCTCACACAGCTCTTCATCCGTCCCCGTCGGGCTCTGTCAGTGGAAGCATGCGATTTCTGAACGTGGTCAGCAGATTCGATGTTAACGCTCATCCCCACAGACGCTAAGCTGATTAGAGAGGCCTCCTGGTGATATATGCACAACACACATACACATACGGAACACAACGGCACGGGTGAGAAATATTATCAACAGCTAGATTCAGGAAAGTTGCTGGTTCTTTTCAGACCAGTGTGGCGTGCACAATGCACAATTCTTGGAGATCTGCTTTCTAGAGGTGGACCCGTAACCTCCTGGTCACAAAGTCCAAACTCGAAGCTCTGCACTGACTTCCCCACACACACACACACACACACTCTGCTTTTATTGAGCGACATCTCCCGTCATCATGATGAAGATCTGCACAAATAGATTCCAGTTGTGCTTCACTGAGGCCCGACGCGCAATTTCTTTTAATACTATAGATTATCTGTGAGGGAAAAAAAAAACAGCTGAAGGTTTTGAATGACAGCTCTCCACACAAATCCCAGCTTGATGGGGTTTTCAGCTGTGTAATAAGAGGAAAACAAGATAATCTCTGAACGGCATGAAGGACCGAGGGCTGGGAGAGGCAGGGGGAAAGAAAGAGAGGAATTGAAAGACAGACAGACAGAGAGAGAGAGTGTGTGTGCGTCTGCTCTGTATGCGTTTCTGTGCCTGCAGACGCTGCGGCGTTTGTGTGCACACGCCGATGATTTTGACAGCCGGGCTGCATCAGCAGAAACAAGGCCTGTAAATTGCGATGGTTTCAGACGCCTTGCACAAGTATTGACTGTTAATATCTTGGGCGGAAGCACGAGCGCAAACCAGACACAGAAATATGTGTTATCTCAGAGCGAGGCGGGCGCACGGGTGAACACGCTGCAAACACGCTGCAAACACAATATCCACACATCCATGCTGATGCACTAGTGCATGCTCACCTTTTATCTTACATGTACACAGTCATGCACATGCATGACCCCAAGGCGGCATGGGTTGAAGTATTTGTCTCGCTGTTTTATTTTTTTGCACCTTGTGGTAAATATTCACAGATTCTGCAACATTCAGCGAGGCTCCCCTGACACTGCAGAACAGAGGTGACTGTGGGGAATGGGTAATGCTATGCACCTTCGGCGGATTTGTTAAATCACTTATGCATCATTTAAATGCAGCAGCACACGCAAAAAATCAATCTTAATTAAAAAAGAGCGACAAAACAGCTGCGAAAGTAAAAGTGCATGTGAGCCATTGAGATCATATTTGAAACATGAAACCACGTCACCACATAAATATCGGTCCTCTTAATAGGCCTGAAGCTTTACCATCAAGATCCAGGAACTTTCAAAGTTTCATTGTAATCCAGGTGTAAACCGGGTGGTGTTTCGGGATTTAAACATATCGTCCTGGACGGAGGTGGGAAAACATGGAGTTCTCCCTCAGGCTGGTGTTGTACTTGAGTGAAGCAGTGTTGTTTTTAATTCTTGAATCACTTAAAAAAACTTCCAGAAATTAGACTTTTTCTTTTGATGGATGAATTCGAGTTGTTTGTAATTTATTTATTTATTTATTTTTCAAGTTTCATAACATCTATGAGAAGCTCTTTGTTCCTAGGTCACAAGTATTTGTGTTTGTGTCTGAACGTCACTAATCCAGCGGTGTCCATGACAAACATCCTAAATATAGATCTTTCCAGTGAAGCTGACGTTCAGAGATTACCCAGCATGCACCAACACGACCTCATGGACACGAGCTAGTGATGGATACAGCTCTGAGTGCGGTCACGTGACCCAGGAAGCCTCAGATCCTGCAGCTGAGTATAAACATCACAGGTCAGATATAAAACCTGGAAAGTGTTGAAAACTATTTGATCAACAGGCAGAACCAACATTGTGACGACTTCAGTCCCAGTGCTTAACCTCGGGGACTCGTGAAGGAGAAGATGAATCATCGTCAGCATTTAGACGAGACGTGACTCTGCAGAAACTCTTGGTGAACTTCCTCCGCAATAGCAGCATATTATCATTTTATTCCTCCACTGTTTTCTCCCCTGCAAACACGTCCTCACTCTAATCATCTTAATCAAATCTGATTAAAGTCGTGTCAATATTAGAGACTCGGATCAGAATCAATAAGAAGCCGTGGTGGCGAGAGCCATTCGCCGCTGCACGGAGAAAACAGAAGCTGATTTTCTGCAGCTCGGTGCCCGTGTGCAGCAGAGCCGCTGAAGCAAAGTAGAGACGGTGTGTAAAATTTATCTACCTACATCCAGTAATCCAGTAAGAGCTAATCTTTCAGAGAGAGTCGGGTTAAGAGGCTGTAGATCCAATCCACGTTGCTGGGATCTTTGCATTCCAAGACATCCGTTAATACTCATTAATGGGATACTCGCAGGCTTAAGGCTCCAGGCTGAGCTCTGCTACGGCGGGTGTTGCTTTTTTTTCCTTCTCCGCAGCCATCTGGGCCGACCAATGAGTGCATGATGAAGCAAGAATACTGCCAAGGTGGTGCATCAGAGGCTCTGCCAGGATGTGAAATTTGTTATTATTAGACAGGAATACATCCAGCAGTTCATTTTATCAAGTGGATCCAGGGCTTTACTGCAGGGCGGCTTGATTTATCTGCCACTGTTGATTCTGCATGTTGGCACGCTGGTAGGATTCCTACCTGGTTCCCGAACGTGCAGCAGGGAAGACACAGTCGCTGCCCCATTTGTGCGCACGTGTCCTAAAGCTGGTCATTAATTTTCATTAAGTGCCGTCAGTAAGGACCATTAACCAGGCTGGAGAATAATCACCTCCCCAGAGTGGTGACCCGTTTAAGTCCAGGTAAGGGTTAACAGGAACAGCCCACCTTAGATGTACCAACACAACTGCAGCGTTCTAATGAGCATTTCTTCTTCTCGCAGAAAGCCTCCACACATGGGAGGGGTTTCTTTTTTCCCTTATCGAACACATGCCCAGATCCTGGACTAACTCCCACTTATCAGTGCATGTTTTCCAGGGATGTCGTTTGCATCAGATGTCCCTTTTGGAAAACCCACTTTAGCATATTAGCGCATGTTGTCGCCTATAGTTTGACCCTAATCCAGCGGATAAGAGCATTATCGCCCGTGTGTCACACCACAGCTGTAATCACTGGGATTACAGTGGGAATCATGTGAACATCTTTATCAAATGCATCTTTTAAGACTGAACGTGTGCGTTCGGTGGAGCTTTGTGGGCGGCGGCGGTTTCTTCAGAATCAGACTCGTAATGTGAAGTCGGGTAAATCCTCTTGAAAACATGCAGGAAGAGAGGATTTATAGTTTCCAGTAAATACAGTGTGTGATCTACAGAGTGCTGAGCATCGAGAGACGCTGCCTTAAAACAAACTTTACAATGATAAGATATTTGCTTCTTCCCGCTCAGTAATTTGGAACGATGTGTTTGGAGAGAAGGATGGCGGCTCAAACATCCATCAACTGTCACAATCTCCTCTATTAGCACGACAATGCCACTTCGACTTTACCCATGCTTCCTCTTCCTCGTCCTCATCTTCCTCTCTGTGAGGAGCGGCTGTGCTCAACTGTGGAAATATTTGTCCTGTGGGCTTGAAGCCCCGGTAGAAAAGGTCAGGTCCCTCTGAGGAAACAGAGAGTGGCATTTCCAAGTCTCAGTCCTGAAGAAACAGCAAAAGTTAATTGAAAACTTGCACCTTTCAACATCTCAAGAGTTTTTCTTGAACCATGGCGCCAGAGATACTCACAGGGCCTCGCACCCGCCGGCTGTGACATGATCTGTATGTGAAACAGTTGGATAATAACATCCCTCTGTTTCATCACATAAAAAGGAGAAGAGAGGTGTATCATACATTTATTTTTAAGGGGAAAGTATAGTTGTGAAGAACTATGCGGATCCTTTTCAAGGCTTTTATTTTGAAAGATGAGACAGGAAAGACTGGTGAACAAAAGAAAAGATTTTCAATATGCTTCTGAGAGACTCAGAGGATTTCATGCCATGCAGCTTGTAAAACGAATCCTGGATCTTAAACAGTAACAAGACGTCTTCCCATGTCTGTCCAGATAACTGGACATTAAAGCTCTCGACATCTTAACCTCCCCCTCACACTCTCTGGGACAAGCAGTTGTTTCAAATGATCCTGCAACAGACCCCCGGGGGCATGAGCACATTCTGACATCAGTCCAACTCCAACAGCCCCCAGAGGAGAAAAAGAAAAGGGCTCAAGAAATCCGTCCGGCCGATATTAAATGTCTGTAAAAGGAACTTTTACTCAGACTTTCATAAAAGACTTGTGCAGATGGTGGGGATTTGTTATTGAGCGTAAGGCTGCGATGACCTCAGAGATAAGTCTCCGCCCTCTGAGATAATACGTGCGAGAAGGAAACGGTGAAACACAGAAACAGGTTGGATGATAAACTGGGCTGCGGGCTGACTGCAGCAGCCCCTCAGTAATGAATACAGGAAATGCAGTCACCGAGCCCACTCGCTCTTAATGCACATTATGAGCAATCGACCGTTTCCACACTGGGCCCGAACTGCGACAAGCTTCTTCATAAAGCATCGGAGAAAAAGAAAGGAAAGTGAGGCAGAGAGAGAGAGAGAGAGGATGGCACAAGAAACCAGTGCGAGCTAGAAGCAGATGTTTCACACCCGAGAGGGTAAACATCATTTGTAGGGCATGAAATTGATTCAAAGCTTTTTGATGGGGAAAGAAAGGAAGGGGAGGCGGGTGGGGGTGGGGGTGGGGGGGTCATTTAGGTAAAATTGAAGCAACTTTAAGTTCATTTCATGCTGATTGTAACAAAACTGTGAAGGATAGAGGAAACATATGTATCTTTAATTCCATCTAAAGTGATATTTCCTGTGAAGCTGCTCCTCGGCTCCTCGGCTCAGGGAGGTGAGGGGGTTTGAGATCCCAGCAGGCTCGTCACCTGTCAGCCCCGGAGACCTGAGGGGAGCGCTGTGACACTCCCATTGTTCGCATAAAGACTTTGGTTTGAGGGGAGATGACATCTTCTTAAAGTACAGTGAGCTGTCAGGCCCGAGGCTGCGAGGGAACGCATCTGATTTGAATTTCAAAATAAGCCCCGGATTAGACTAGAGACGAAAAAGAGGCATTTCAATGAAATCTTCACAGACGATGTATTTGTTTTGCACCGCGATACCTGAACTGGAGGATATTCAAGTTTTATTAACTTTTTCATGGTTAGATAACTTGGCGAAATTCAAGGCAGTCTGGTTTATTACTCACTCCCAGTAACTGGGCTGAGTGGTCTCCAAACAACACCTCACAAATTCACAGGATCCTGGGATAACTAACCAACTGTGGTGTAAACATGACCTCTTTGGCAGAGGAGAGAAAATATATCAAACTTTTTAATTGCTAAGTTTAGACTCTCGGGACACATAGTTAAGATTAAACTGGTTTCAACCCAGTATATTACCCACCACACTAAATGTGAACGCTCCTCCTAGCTGCACATTAGCTCCACAGAATCCTGATGTCCAGGAGAAACAGCAGGAGGACTCAGACCAAGCCTGAGCGGCAGCAGCGTAAAACAGTCTGGTGAATATCTTCAGCTCCTAAATCAGATGTTTTTCAGTTGACTTCAGAGGTCTGGACCACCCCGGGCTGCACCGCACGCTCTGCCAGGCCCAACGCTTAGTTCTCTCCTCGGCAGCCACCGTGTAATCCCAGATCAAAGTTCTCTGAATCAGGGCAGATTCTCTTGGGCAGCAGTCGAATCAGTGACTTGGTATCTCAGTGCTGCAGGTTAGCTGCTTAATTGGCTTAAATGGTGTTTATCTTTGCTGACGTGGTTTTGTTTATACACAAACATGAATGTTGTGAGACTTAATCTGAGTCAATATTGAAGCGGGCACGAAGACAAACCCGAGCCTTCTTTGTCTTCAGAGGAACTGAGGAAGGTTGAAAGGTGATTAGTTTTATCAGCATGTCACTTTTCATCCAAGGTTCTGACTCATTAACAACATTAAAGCAATTTGATATAAATATCACGCTCATCGTCCACTAACTCTACAGATTTGTCTCTTTAAGCCTTTGGGTCCATTCCAGACATCAGATCGGATTAGAGATGTTTGACCAACACGGCCGCGGCACAGATTGGCCAAATGGTTAAAGTTGTGTGCACGTGGCGCCCACGGCGTGCAGGAGCCGCTTCTGTCTGCAGAGTCATTTTTAATTTGGGTTTGCTGTCGGGTGTCAGGTGTCGATCGGGAGGATGGTGAGGAGGTGGCGGCCAGGCAGTCGGCTTTATTAGGTTCCTCTCCGTGCACACGTGCACGCGTGCCGTGCAGGGGCTGTATTTCTTACCTCGGGGGGGGGGGGGGGGGGGATGGGGGGGGGGGGGGGGGGGGTAATGTGACGTGTCATACAGGAAAATCCTGAGTTTGCCAAACACACAAACACGCAGTAGCACACACAA
Source organism: Pseudorhombus dupliciocellatus (assembly GCA_016785235.1). NCBI lineage: Eukaryota > Metazoa > Chordata > Actinopteri > Pleuronectiformes > Paralichthyidae > Pseudorhombus > Pseudorhombus dupliciocellatus. The sequence continues at coordinate 456,492 of JAFBJW010000814.1, forward strand.
ACACCTGCCCCCTCACCTCCCCTACACACACACACACACACACACACTGACGCATGCATACAGCACCAACCCACGGCTGCAGCTTGTTGTGTTGTAAATCTTTGCCCTCTCGCTGGTCTATTAAGATATGGAGAGCTCCACATGGGATTTATACAGTCAATCTGTTTTACTGTGCTTTGGTCTCAGTGCTGCCATCAAGTTTGTTCCTTAAGTGCTTTATCAGTTAAATGCAGCTGTGATGGACCTGGAGTTCAGTTTGAATGGAACCCGAGCACCAAAGTGCTCATTGCATATGTATGCATCCATAGAATATGTATTCATATATACATTCCGACATGATATGTGTAATTTGTGTACAAATATATATTGTATTTTTACAGCCCGGCAGCGGTTTCTGTGTTTCTCATTCAGGCAGAGAGATCTGCTCCCTGGAGCCACAACATCCTGGAAACAAAACAAAATCTGAATTCAACAGCACAACATATTTATACCTGCATAATATCAGGATTTCAAACTGTGACAGCAGGCTGTCAGTCACCGAGGAAAAGACCCCGAACCCTGAGGTGACGCTGACACAAACACCAGCACGATGTCGGATGAAATAAATAATTAAAAAAAAAAAAAAAACATTTGCAAAAATTCAGAAACTAAATTATTTCACCTTTGGAGAAAGCGGCTGTTTTCTATGCGGTAATAAAGACTCATCTGGGTTCCCGGAGTACATCCGGAGGGCAGGAGTGAAATCAGTTCGCATTCAAGCTCACTTTGCAGCGATGTAGAAAGCCTGTGGCAGCAGGGTGGAGGAGGGTGGCCTGTTTGTGATCTCTGTGCAAGTTCAGGGAGGTGAATGTGAAAGTCACAGATTTGTCCCGTGAGACTGAGGCGCAGTCACAGAGCAGCCGGGACGTCTCAGGGCCGAGGAGGAGGGGGCGGTTTGCATTTCACCAGATCTCGCAGGCATCAGTGATTCAACAAATGATGTCACCAGTGCCTCTTCTCTCCTCCGCAGCTCCACTGAGGCATGACTCTGCAGTCCGTCGGCGAGCGCATCTCAACAGCACCTGAAGACGGAGGATTTGTATTGATTTCAATTGCACAAATATGGGGAGGTATACGTGGTGGAGTACTATCTCACCATCCATCCATCCATCCGTCTATCTTAGAATCTAAACACGCAGTGAACGTATGAACAGATTCTTGGCGTCCTCGTACACAGACACTTCTGTCGGTGACACGTTTCACGAGATGTCGATGTTTAACTGATCAGTTTACTGTCGTCCCGGACGCGAGAGACATTTTCTTGAACCTGCTCCAGCAGCTTCAGATCTGGAGCCAAAATAGAAATATAATTTGTGCAAGGAAAACAAGATGGAAGCGCGGGAGCATGAAGTCCTCCTGCGGGCCGGTCAGGGGCCGTGTAGCAGATCAGGACAAGACACGCGGATGAAAAGAACACGCGGCAGATGAAACGGTGCATATCAGGAGCAGGGGGGAGGGCAGAGGTCAGGCAGGAGGAAGGGAGTGAGCTGAGGGGAGTGTTCGGCGGGGGACGAGAAGGAAAATAAAAAACCGGGAGCAAAGAGCAGCAGGCAGTGAAGGATCGTGGGAAAGTGGTCAATTTAAAACACGTGTCATGTGGTTAACACATCAAGAGATACATAACGAACAAAGGTTCTCACCTCTTGTTGTTGTTCCTCGGTGTCCAGCACACGGAGGCGTGCACAGCGGCGACCTGTGTCCATCAGCACGTTGGGGGTTTGATGCCCCGCAGGTGTGGACGGCCTGACGACCGCTGCAGGTCAGGGACGGTGTTACGTCTTCAGACAAGCTGCCAGCTGAGACACAGAGGACGCGGGGACGGCACGCAATCCTCAGCTGCAGTTAGTTCAGGCTCCGAACGGATAGACAACGCACAGAGGCCGTGTCGTTGGTGGTTTTCATCAAAGCTAAAGTTCAGTGGAATAGCTCCGGCTCGTTCATCTTGCTGTGGACGGGACATTTACACTGAGCGCTGGCATTTAAACCCAGCACCTCCACCTGAACCCGTCTGGGTCACAGGAAGCTCTCCCTGGCGTATTCTTTCTTTGTGGCTCTCTAACTTAAAGTCTTTGATCAAAAGGCTCCAATTAAAAAGCGTAGCATCCCTCAGGCGCCGCCGTGTCCGGTTGGCTGCATCCATCCCGTCCTGCGGAGCCAGACTTGCGCGAGTTTCTCTTCCTGTTTTTCTCCTCAGATGATAAACTGAGCCGAGGACAAACAGAACAGAGCCGGGATCGATATGTCCATTTACAACATGAAAATTACCTGTGAGGAGCAGAGGAGAGGAAAACAAACCGATAATCTTCTGACTGTCATTCCCCTTGCACAAGGGGGAAATCAATCACAGGTTGAATTTCATACACTGTGCACCTTGGAATCCACAGTCGTACATCACAGTAGCCCTGCACCCTGGCTGTGGAGCCTGATGGTAAACAGAGTCACAGCCGAGCCACACACACACAACACTGGCTCTTTGTTTTGTTTCCTTTCTGCTGGAAAAAAAAAAACAACTATTCAGGAAACGTATCTTTGCTTTTCCATCACACACAGAATTTAAGAAAAACTCCATTAGTGGTTTGATGATTAAAATCGAACCAGGAACATGAAATATGTTTGTTGTCGGATTAAAAGGTTCGAATTATAATTCAGATTCTTCAAGTGGAGCTTTTGGTTTTGATTTTCCTCCTGGGGACCCAGAGCTGGTAAAGGAACGTGAAGAGTCCTGAAATGAGGTTGAGTTTGAAATCAGCACTCGGTCACAGTCAGATTAGCGTCCTGGCAGTAAAATGCAGCCCTGCTGGTATTTAAACCGACTTACTGTAGTTTCTGACAGCAGCCGCGTGGGACGTCATACCGGGGAGGCCTCGGTGCTGAAACATTTCTGACAAGTAGGAAATCCAATCCTGTGATTACCTCAGATCGCTGATTTGATGAGATTCCCCTCAGACTGAAGTCAAACACCAACCCAGGAGATTCAGCTCGATCCAAAACCTTGACTGACAGGAGCATTTTCACTTATTACCTGAGGGTTTTTATACATCCGACTCTCTTTGTCACACTCACTCTTCACCTTCATCACTACCAAACCCCTGGTGCACCATGGGAAGTCTATGCATGCGTGTGTCTGCAGCGAGCGAGCACCCCCCCCCCCCCATGACTCAGTGATGTCCAGTGTCAAGACGCTGCCTGTGGGGCTGTTGTCATGGGCAGAGCCAGAATGAGAAGATGAGGCACGCCAGCATCGTATACCTCCCACTCCTCATGCCTCACTGCCATCTCATCGCAGCTTCTCTATGGATAATGACCACGCTGCTCTCTGGGCCTGCACACACACACACACACACACACACACACACACGGAGAGGAGAAGAAAAACATATGTTGTTGCTTTGAGCAGAAAGTCGAACAGACAAGAGGAAACTGAAGGAATGAAAGTTCCAAAATGTAAACAAAAATGTTAAAAAATAACCTCACGCTTAATGAAGTAAAATAAATAGAATACATGTTTTATCTCTCACAAACCTATAAAGTTATTTATTTTATGACTAACTTTACCTGGCACGTCATGTGAGTCACGGACGGATAGGGGTCGGAAGGAGAAGTGGTATCGCACCCTTTCCCTCTCTAGTTTCCACACACCACCGGCGTCTCCTCTACACAAACATGAATTTCATACTGATGCTATTTGCTGAACAAACCCAGCGGCTCTGACATTCAGTCTTTCTGTGGCCCTGCCTTCTGCGCCGTGTTTAACAAGGCAGCTTTCAGATATCCACTCCCCGCTGCGCTCAGGGAGCCGGGCCGAGGAAACGGTTCACGGGGCCAGAGGACGATAAGATGACGCGCGGGCTGGTGAAATGGATGGCAATGAAGATAGCATGTGGCGTGACAATGAATAATTACATCCAGAGAAGATGTCAGAGCCTGAACAAAAGGCTGGCTCGCTCGACATCCGCCGCGGTCATGAGACGCATTACAGGATGGCGTGTAAAGATCACTGGGTGTGTCTGTGCAGCCCGGGGTCAAGGTAGCTTCTGTTTGCCTTTCATATAAATCACAGTGCACGTACGGCCCCGGTGCAGAAAACACACTGGAGCTAATAAAGCTTATCTATTTACAGAGTGTCAATAAAGCAGCGGGGAACACATTACAGACCCTTTCTGTAACCACATGACAGACTCTGAGTGAGGAGCACGTTACCAGAGGGATAACGTCTTTGTGTCCAGATGCATGAATAGACGACCCTTGATAAAGCTGGGAGTGAAATGCGTCACTTAGATCAAAGTTCTTCCTTTTGACTGATGCAGTCGAAAACCTCGGTGCCCTCACTGTGGTCATCGGTGTCTGTCTTCAAAGCTCTGCTCCTCCATCAGCTGGACCTTTGAAAACCCATTAGACAGACATCGGTTTGCAGCTTCTTAACAAAAAAACACCCAGAGATGAAGAGAATTCTGACCGGAACTGGATTTCCCCTCATTTATATCCAAGAGTTTGCCATCTTTAATCAGGTTCTGATCATAAACATTCTTCACATTTGGAAAAGTACATTTCTCGAAATGAATTAGCCCGCACTGCCTGTAAACACCCACAGATGCACTCTTCCCTCGTGTGGGAGTTCAGTTGGCTGATTGCAGGAGACTGGACAGGATTCACATTTATGCTTTTACTGTTTGAAATGTAAACACAGGAAACAACCCCCTGGGCAGAACTGTACGTTAAGCACTTCACGGAGATTCACAGTGTGTTTCTACACCTCCAGACATGACTGTCAGTCTGGCACCGCGTTTTCATCTGCAGCTCAAATCCTTTGGAACGTCTCATCCGGCCTCGGCTGCAGCGTTCCTCCACAGCAGCTGCTCCGAGCTGGAAGGAGGGGGCAGGAATTCCATCATCATGCTGCTGTGCGTTGCACGAGTCCTTCCCTGACGTTCCTCAAGTCATCACAAATGCGGTGTGTGTTGTTTGTCACCACGTGACCACGTGACCACAACCACACCTTCTGCATTTGGCCCAATCAGGTTCCAGTCTTAATGCTGCTAACCTGCCTGTAAGTGTAAAACATGGAGTGTGCAGACGGTGAACACTGGGAGAGTTCAGGGCAAACCAATGTTTTCCTACCAGAGTTGAGCTCCAACCTTTGACCTCGGCTGCTTTTTAATATTATTTTTATTGACTTATCTTGGCCAACACACACAAAACAAATTGTTAAACCTGAGCCTGAACACACCTGCCTGCACTCTCACGTGCACCTATCACAAATCGTTCCCCGTGCCAATCACATGTCGGGCAGAGAACCACATGCACTGTTTGTGAGGAAGAAAAAACGAAGAAGAAGAAGAAGAAGAAGAAAGATCCAGGTCAGGCCTCTGCTGAATACTCTCTTTGACGTTTTTGTGCGATGCAGATTTGGTGGAGCTGGTTTTGATTCCCTTGTTTGTTTGTGTGGACTTATGTGGATAACGTTGTTTGTTTGTTTATTTTATTTTTCACTGATTTCTTTCTTTGCTGTTTGCATTTTGGATTTGTTGTTCCCTGTTTTACTTTGAAGCTTCTTTCCGTGCCCCTCCCTCTGACGCTGCTTCCTGATTACCTGCAGCTGCTGTAATGAGTCACACCTGTGACCCCCCCCCCCTCCTGTGTCTGCTGTAATGAGTCACACCTGTGACCCCCCCCCCCCCCTGTGTATAAAGTCCCTGAGCTCCCGTCACTCGTGTTTCTCTGTCGCTCTCAGAGCGTTTCCTGCTCTCGCCGTCTGAACTTGTTTGAGTTTGCTTGTTTCTCTGTTCTCCTAATTTAAGTTCACACACCTGCTGTGCTGTTTGCTCTCCTCTGGGTTCTACCAGAAACACAAAACCTGACACCAACATACAAGGCAGTCAAACTTGAGGCTTTATTTAATCAGAGGCTTTTGGCGTCTCCTACCTGTTTTCCACCTCCTCTTCCTCCTCCTCCTCCTCTGCCTGGCTGTTGACCATTTACTTGTTTCCTTGTTGGGACTCAGACATGTTGGAGCTGTGGGTCGGGTTTTATTCAGCTTGGCTAAAAATCTACAAAGCTGTAGAGCAATGAAACCAATTATTGAGAGCGACGTGCAGCCGAACATCCCATGAATACCAACATCTCCTTTCATCTTTTATTTTCCGTTCGTCTCTCTCTCCTTCAGTCAGTCCCTCCACCATATTTACTTTTACTCATTTCCTATAATTTAAAGATACTGCAGCTGTAATTCACAGCAAATGCAACCAAAAAAAAAGCCTGTTTCTGTCCTCGGTGAACTCCCAGTTCCAAACTAACCCTAACCCACTCTAACCCTTTCCCACGTCGACGACTTCAAACGTCAAAGAGCGTAAAGTCCCCTCAAAAACCGAGGCAAACTTGCCAGACAGTGACGAGTTGAGGAAGCTTTTTAAAACCAGAGTAAAGTTGAATGTCACGATGAATACACAAATCCAATCTGACTCGGTTTCATCCGTCCATCAATCCGCTGTTCCTTTGACTCGCATCAAACCGCTCTTGTCGCAACAGTAAACCTTTTATGTGTGTTTTCCTCATCGCTCTGCCACATGCAACTTGTCATGACACCTTCGAACAATGCTTAGATCTCTGTGTGCTTTCTCAAATGTGTGTTAAGGAGAGTTTAACTTGATGAAAAGGCCTCGGCTCTGCAGCTGTCCCACACTAAGTGTTGTTGGATTTATCAGGGTAGTTGCATCAGTACAGTTTTGCTTGTTTTGAACATTTAACGATCGTTTTCTTACTTTGTCGATGCCAAGCATCTTTGCAATATTTTTATTCACCCTTCGAAATGATCCTCACTTTATAACTTCCCCCTTTTCATTAAAAAAGCATTGAAGGTAGCTTCGGCTTTATGCCTCGGCCATTACTCCACTGGCTTCCGCTCGCGGCACTAGACAGTGGTCGTGGCCGGGGCTAGAACAAATGAGCTTTAGAGGCTCCTGTAAGTCATCTGAGTTTGCTGCATGCCAGGTAAAAGATGTTTGGTGCGATACACAGAACATTTGAATTACAAATATGCCTGCTTGCACTTATGCCTCAATTTATAAAGTCATATGCAGCCAAACTGCTGCCCCCGCTGTTGTACTTAGACCATGTAAGACTTTTAAAGCCCTAAATGGAGAAGGATGGGAGAGTTGATCATGTTTATTAAGTCTGCTTGGCTTCATGTTCGGAATCGTGCTCCGCAGCAGCCTACAGGAGCTGTGCGGCGTGAGGCTGAGTAGATGTGAAATGTGGGCACAAGCTGTGGGCGAGATCCACTTCCTCTGTCTCTACAGAGATGACAGGGAGACAGGAAGGCCCTCTGCACACTAGGCCGTCACTAATCCAAGACGGCAGCCACAGTCAGAGGAGCTGGCATCGAATGCTAATGTGTCTGAGGAGGTCATTGCTGGTGACAACAGTGCAAAACATCTGTTTGTAGCTACTATGTGAAAATCCTTGTTTCATTTTCTGCTTGATGGCTCTTTGGCCACTGCCATCTGCTCGCGATATCGCATTCATCGGGGACCTAGATTCGCCAAGCTAGGACCATCTGCTTATGAGAGAAGGTCTTTTACCTTTGCAGTTGCTCTTCATGACAATAATGTCTCACTGGATAAGTCCTTGGAAACATCCGACTAAAAGTGCGTTCGATTATTGAGCTTTCTCTGCCTAGCGTGTTCAGGTATGAACTCTTCAGTCTTCTTGTGGGTTCCTTTGACTATTCCTGCCTCAAGTGTTCCCACCTCAGATCCTGGACTGTGTTGCTTGTTGCTTTGTCCACAGTCCTTTTCCAAAGCGTCTGTATTGGCCTGCAAAGAACTGCAAAGAGAAATATACAACACAACTGCTCCAGTCTTTATTCATCATGCCTTTCATTGTTGCCCACTTATCCAACTCTCTGGTCAATCTTCTGCTCTATTTGTCCCTCACTCGAGAACAAGAGTGAGAACTTCTTCACTTGGGGCATGGACTCATTCCCCAACCACAGAAGGCAATCCACCGGTATCCTTCAAGCCAATTGAGCCTTGGCTCTTGATTCTGTGATTTTTTTCCATTGCACTGCCAAAAAAGTGCACAGCTTGACAACAGGAAAACAATCCCAGGCGCTGTGTCCTGGCTGGAGAGGATCTGGGACAAGCCTCAGTGTTTTTTGCGCTCGAGGCTAAAAGCTTGGGGCTACATTAGCTGTGCCCCGACACCTGAATTCCACAGCAACATTTCCAAAACCTAACCATCAGTGTTGCTGAGTTGCAGTGGGGGTAATGAAGGCTCCCACCCATCATCTCTGTTGGAGGCCAAATGCTCGAGGCTACATTAGCGGCTTCCTGCATAATGGCCCCACATCACCAACCAAACTGTCAATGTCTGGCTGCGTCGTGGGCTGGATGGGAGTCAGGTTTTGACAGGGAAGGAGAGTTTATGGAAGAAAAAGGACATTATCTCTTGTTCTGCTCTGTCACAGAGTTTGACCGCACGGCTGAAACGCTAAATTAGCTCAGTGAGGACTCCGTCTTACAAGGAGTTCATTTATACCACAGGATGCAGCTCGGTTGATGAGTAGATTTCAGTCAGGAGCAGCTTTTTGACTCAGAGGTGAAGTGCGGCGTTCAGAGCCGGGCGCCCCGCAGTGAAGCCAGCTCATCATGTACCTGTGTTCCGTGATGGGCTGTCTACTCTTATAAATTGGCTTTCCACTCGCACTTGGGCACCGACAACTGTTCTCCCTGATCTCTGCTCATCTGTGTCTCCTGACATCAAACGGCAACAGCTTCCTCAATAAGACGCCATCAGTGAGACGCTTTCATCTCCATGTGACTCCAGTCCGGGGGTGGGGTAGGGGATAAAGCCTGGCCCCTCATATCGCCTATCACAGTGCCAGACATGTATATTTATGTGCCTGACCTTAATAGCCGTGATTGGATAACCTCCATTTAGCCCTCTTCCAGCATCCTGTCAATACGTCAAGAGTGAAAAGATAATGGTTTGACTGTTCCCGTCCAGTGAGGTCCTCCGCTGAGATCAGAGGAATGGGAACACGCTGCGTGAGTGACGCATCTGTTTACAAATCCTTTTAGTCAAAAAGCGGTTTAACGTGAGAGTGCGTGACGGGTTCAGTCGATATAGAGCCAACGTCATTCGCCTCAAACGAGCTGAGCCCGGTGTTGTGATGCCACAAAACAAATACGTACAAGAAGAAGAAGAAGAAGACGTCAGGGAGGATTGGACAGGCGGAGAGAGGGGCAAAAGAATATCAGGTAGAGAGGCTGATGGCGCGTGCTTTGAATCCATGTCGGTATTAATCCAATAATGAGAATAAGGGCAAATTAAAAGAGACAAGCACTGGTGTAATCCTCTCCTCATTTATATCACGACCCAAATCAATGCTGAGGGTCTCTTACTCCCTTTCGTTTAAACTCAACACTGTGAATTTAATTAACTTCTTAATTGTGTTGGTGGTCTCTGCATCATCTCTGAGAAATAACAGCAACAGCTGCTCGGCGCTGCCCCGCTGTTCCCTATTCCATCTTTATTTTATGCCTGAAACGCCCGGTACTGAAGCGTTTATAACTGTTTCATCACAAACTGAGAGGTTTTTCCAAATCGGGACAATAAGCCAGGCGTTGTCTGGTTGTCGAACCTGTGACTGACGGGCCCCATAAGTGTGTTTGGTTCCTCACAACTCTTCTTTAGATACGTGAAGTTTGGTGAAGCTCGTACAGTCGGTGTTTCGTTACCTTTCATGCTTGGTTTCATATTGTCTGCCTGTTGCCATAGCGATCGAGCAACTTGGATCCCTTCCTTTGTGTGTGTGTGTGTGTTGCTATGGTCATTAGAAAAAGTATCTTTCATACAGACTTCCATCCGAGCTCCATTTAGCATTTCAGTATTTTGTAACCGACGTTTCGTAACTTCAGATGATTCGCTCAAAATGAAGGTTGTAGTATTGCTACTTCATACTGCAGTGTTACTACATTTATTAGTCAGATCTAGTGACTGCTTATCTACACTTAACATGAAAATGTTTGATTAGCTCATAAAATATGAAACAGTCCATGAATGATTTAACCAGCGCGCCTCGAGACCATTTATGAAAAAAGCAGTGCGAGTTTTTTTTTTATTTCAAATTACTCACAGGCCATCCAAAGACTACGGTTACAGACTGTAAATCAAACAATGTAGTATTTGATTATTAACTGACAAGTACTTTTACTCATAAGTCAATTTTACTGACGAGAATGATTGTACTTTTAATTTCTCATTCAATCAGGGGTGGAAGAAAATGATGTTTTATAATCAAGTAAACTGTTTAATGAATCAAAACTACTCTAAATCATCAATCCAAATAAGCTGAAGAGGTTTATTATTCCTCACTCTAGTATCTCGGCTGAATTAAATATTTTAAACATCCTGAAAGTGAGGAGGATAGAAATAACTCTCTTGCATGTTTTGCCTTCGTTGAGACCCAAAGAATCTGAGAGAATTCAACGTTCATGGTCATTTGTTTTCTTCTGTGTGATCCAACGGAAATGTTTTCAAAATGTCGGAATGCAATTGGACGTCAGGATCCAGAATCTTTTCCCACGTTGATGAGCAACAGGAGCTGCAGGAAACAAAGCAGCGGCGAGGAAGACCCTTGAGGAAAACCTTTCTTCTCGCTCGTCCGTTGTCATTTATTCCTTTGCTCGCTCTCTCACTCTCTCTCCAGTCGCACACCCGGCTCTGCTGCTCGGAGACGTATGAGAAGCACAAGAGAGGAGGCCACACAGCGACATTTTTATCCGCCTTGTGCTGACTCAGCTGAACTCTCCCTCTGAGCGGCTGATGAGGAGGAATGGCCTCGCGGAGGAACCAACCGGGTGCATCCGTAGCTGTCATCATCATCTGAATGCGGGAGTGCTGAGTCGGCAGCTCTGGCCCCCTGCGTGGATGGGAAATGACCTGTCTGCGCTCGGCTGACACCCTTTCTGTCTGCGGCCGACCTGCTCGCCCTGCGTCACGGCTGCACGGCACCGCTCGTCCCCGTCTGCGCGGGTTGATGGGCTCTTCTTAACACCAGCGCTGATGCGAGCTCCTGCCTTGAACTTGTGACTTCATTTTTCATCTGTGCCTGAGGCCATGAGGAGGCAGCACACGTTCCTAGAAGAAGGCGGATGAAGCTACTCTCCTGGAAAAAAAAAAAAAAGAGCTCGCCCAGTGCCTCTGTTCTGAGGTCCTGGGTTTGAGTCTGATGTTTAATTCAAATGCCGAAACCCATGGAGCCAGACTTTTGCAAAGGCCATAAATCTTTTGTAGACATGCACATCTTCAGAAGATAGAAGGGAAATAAAAGGAACATTGTGCCGCTAATAATGTACAACCAGTCTGTGCTGTGCTCTTAAATAAAACTATAACCTCTTTGGCACCACTCGCACCAGTGGAGGAAAAAAGAGTCCTCCTGGGCTCGCTGCCACGCAGAGACTTCACCGCGCACGGTGCCAAAACATCGAGCGAGCTCAGAGGTTGAGCCTCTCAGCCGGCCGTTAGCCAAACGCCATTTTCCTCCTGATGGTCCTGACACGACAGACTGATGTTAAAACATGTTGGCAGAGCCAGAAAATAGATCCCAGAGTAAAAATGCAGAGGAGCTCAGATGTTTAGCTTTACAAGATAGGGAGTTGGATTCCCAGCACACACACACACACACACACACACACACACAGCTGAACTGGAGTCAGCATCCACTGACATCAGACGATTACAAACGCTTCTGAGGCCGCCACATCGCTCCGATATAGATTTGCTTTGACTGAGAGGGAGTCAAAGTTAAAAAAAGTTCAGCGTTGACATCTCGCACAAAGTCAGCCTGACCCTGCGCCGACGTTTTAAGCTGCACAGGGAAAAAAACCAAACAAACAAGTAAATGCTGAATTTTGAAATGCTTGTTGATCTGTTCATGCCATAAGAAATGTAAGTCACTGTAAAACTGCTGAGCGATGGTATTTGGGCCTCTGCACAGACACGCTGCCCTTACTGGTGGGATGCAGCGAAACCAGCAGCCTCATGGATTTATTGACTTCAGGGTAACTTGGCAGCTGATAAACTGAGCTTCATTCACACAGACTCAAGCAGAACACGAGTTCAACAACGAGAGACTTTACCGCTCTGGTTGTTGCTGTGTGACTTAGTTCAGTTCCACGCTGTGCCAATGACTGACACTGACATTCTCCCCATTATAAGTTTGCACACCATAAAGATATTTCTGCACCTGTTATTTAAAGGAATAAAAAAAAAAAAAATGAGCCAGTGCTGCTTCAAAGTAAAATAAATTGTGCCGACAAATGACAAATGAACCAGTTCCCCCAACAAAAGTCCTGATGACTTTGAATAATCGTCAGTTTGTGCAGCAGCCGGAAACCTCACCCTGCGTCTGCTCTTTCCTTTGTACTCTAAAATCTCATTACAAGGTACAGTCGTTATTTTAATACATGAAATGATCACGACTGTAAACCACCCGTGTTTTTGTTGCCATCTTCGCCTCATTGTTCCTTTTTTTTCAAATCCCAATGAAGCCCTGAGAGAGAACATGTTCTGTTCCTCTGCGTTGATAAAACTGCTCCTTCCTGATTATGTGCACGGAGACTTTCCTCCTCTGCAGTTAGCGCTGACATATTTAGCGCCGGGCTCATCCACCCTGAGCTCCCCCCTCACTGGAGCGCTGCAGCTGGCAGCTGAAGAGCAGGTGAACCCATTGTTTCCTCCTTCACTAATGCATCCGTTCCGCATGTGTTGTTTTGTCTACTACCTTTAATTTGCTAAGTTTGCTGCAGGCGGCTTTGTGACTGCGCGGCTGTCAATGCCGAGGTGTGAGTGAGGCGCTCGCTCGCTTCTGCTCCGGGAGCGTTGTGTTTCTTCAGGGTTGCTCGCTGAATGTCAACTTTTTTTAATTAGTGCGGCAACATATATCTCACGAGGGCAAAAGTTTACTAATCTGAGTACAACACGCAGAGCTCAGGTCTTCAGTTGTAGTCATTCTCCCCCCCCCCCGCTCTCGCGCAGGTGTCTCCAGACTTCCGCTTTTGCTCCGTGGTGATTTCACCAACCCAGTTGGACCGAGCCGGTGGAAGCTGGCGCCTCCATCTGCTGCAGGCTGCGCAGACGCAGGGGGTGGAGCGGACAGGTGGCGGCTCACTCACCTTTCTGAATGCCTGTGTCGATGCCACTGTGACTCAAAACCGTGCACATACGTGCATTTATTGATATTTATGAGCGTGCACGTGTGTCCGCGCGCTCCGAGGCGTTGGACTGATGAAATAACAGCTCATTCTGGGGTTCAGACGTCGAGGGAAGTGCTCGTGGAGAGCGTGTGTGCACGTGTTGTTTGCAGCACATTCCAGCCGAGATAACCAAAAGTCCTGGAGGGCTCTTGCATAGCTCCACTTCATATGAGTATCGACGGCAGCAAAACAAAAATCTATGATTTGTGAACCCTTTGATTACGGTTTGATGCCCTATCCATATTTATGGGGAGCTGTCAGCCCTCCATCCTGTCAGTGTATTCCGCAGAACTGTAAATCAAACCCTGTCATGTCGCTGCTGTCTGACAGAATGTGGAAGGGTCTACATTTCACTTTAATCACTGCACATGTTCTAAATAGGAAACGCAGGCGGTTGCGTGCGCTAGTACGCAGCTAAAGTAGGACACGGAGAACAGGCATCGGTTCTTTTCAAGAGTTGCAGATGCCTCCACACATTAGACACCTCCACATATGACTGTAAATAGATTTAAGAAAAGGAATTGCACGTTTAAATAAAAGTGGATATTGAAAAGACTCGGTAAGTGCAAACCTTCGATCGGTCATGCAATCAACTCGTACAGTCCACAAATCACGATATGGCTTGACAACCCTCCACGCTAAGAATCATGGGAAGACGTCTTCCTGGAGGTGACATCTGAGAACACGAAGACACTCACGTGTCTCTTTCTTCTTCTGTGTCCATTTTATTTCTGTTTACTTCAATGAAACACGCTGCTACTCGTGTAGATTATTTTTCTTTTTAATAAAATAAAATGACATTTACATCCAGTGATTTTTTTCCCCTTCCTCCTTGGGCAGTGAAGCTGAGATTCCTGAACACTGATAAAAGCTTTTCTTTATTATATTATTGCACCAGACGACACATTCATTAACTGGGAGCAGGCAGAGTCACAGAGAAATACTGAGTTTCCTCAACCCAAATTTACCAAGGATTTCCTGCCATCATTAACTTTTATTCCATTCCCCTAAAATAGATCAATATACAATTAAGATAAATTATTCAAAGCTTTAGTTTAAGGAATAATTGCAGTGTTGGAAATGAGCTAGAAATTGTATTGATCCCCAACTTCCTCATTTATCCTTATCAATCCCCTCAATTACTCAGCAAATCCTTTCATAGCTGGAAACAAAAACATCCCTGAGTCAAGGTTTTACTCACATTACTCATTTTCACTGAAGTCGAACCATTGAAACGTGGATGTTTCCGCAGCGGTCCGATGGGATGCCGTGTAATGTAGAATAGTTTCATTCAAACAGTTGAGATGCGTGCTTCTTAAAATCCTTGGCACATCGCTCACAGACTGAAGCGTCATTGTTTACAGTCTGAAGCAAAGACAAAGCGTTTCCATCGGGAACGGAACGTCTAAGTCATTAAACCGTCTTTTTAAAACTTTCCCTGATTTCATTCTCCACACAGCTATCGCCAAAGCGCTCGTCCCACAGTGCCGTTTCAGTCTTTCTTACAAAAGTGGCTTTGCAGAAATTTGTAGCGGCTAAAAAAAAAACAAAAAAGCACCAGAGCCTTTGTTTCGGATTCCTCCCGGCAAGACAGATAAAGGCTTTGTCATTGTTTGTGTTGTGTTCACGCACACAATATGCCACGGTGCATCCGCCGCCACGGCATCAGTGAAGAATGAACCTATTGCTCCTGACAAAACACGTCGGGGCAGGGGCCGAACGACACGGAGAAGCCGGGGAGGCGTCACCTCAGATGTACGATGGAAAATAAAGTGCGTGACAGCCTAGCCTGGGAGAAGCCGTGCGGCTCAGGAGCACATCCTCATCAGTTTCTATTATTGTGGCGTGTGCTTGCTGCGTGTCGTCGCCTGCGTCTGGATCCAGCTGCGGGGTAATTAATGGGCTGGGGCTGACAGGCGCACGTGAAGGCCGGCCGGATGAATCAGGGCCGAGGGATCAGCCCCTGACGCAGTCAGATCGAAGTGGCTTAAACGGTTTTCAGCCCACAGATATTGACGCGCTTCACCTGGGCACGACTGACGTGAGGCGCCCGGGGGAGCGGCTCTACACGCCACAACAATAAAGATCCCTAACATCACCTGCGTGGCTCCGGAGGAAAAGAATCGCCATAGCGTTGCAAAGCTAACCCAGCCAACGCGTGGGATGTGTCACAAGTGGATAAACAAAAACATGAATGCGTCGGGAAAAGGCCTCAAATTTCAATTTAACTATTGAACGTCCTCTTAAGCTCCGACTACAGGAGTCTGATGTGACAACTGTCGGGATTGTTTCCCCTCAGCTTGAGAAGCGAAATATGCACATGACTCACGCTTCGGCGTGTTTGTAAACAAGAGGCCGTCGTGAGCGATGTCGCGCTCCCAGCCAGGTCGCTGTGGCCGAGTGGACTTTATGATGAATGACAATCATATAAAAACCGATACCTCTGGACTCGTCCTGCAGCGGCGTGATGAAGGCGATGTCAGCGGGACGAAGACGGCGTTCTTCTGCTGTTTGTCATTTTCCTTTTTTTTTTTTTTTCTGTTTATGTCACTGCTGCCTTCAAAGTAATTATTTTTCCGTGTTAATTAGCCTTCTTCATTTGTGCCTTTCAGTTAATGTGTTGAATCTCTGGAGACTGGCAGCCTCCAGCCTGGGGATTTATTTCCATTCGAAGGGAAAGGAGTGGAGTGCAGAACGCGTGCTACCTGCACACGTCACCATGGCGATCGCCACAGGGTTACGTCTCAAGAATCGACTGCATCAGTCCTGTGATCAAACTCAGTGAACTGACCTGCAGCTGAATACGTTACACACCGATTCATGCTGCATGCAAACAACCAGTCAGGCCCCGTATTAATTAGTCTGTGTGTCTGTGGACCTTGGGAGGACATGCAAGCAGCACTGGGATTCAAACCGAGGCTGTTTCAGGCGTCTCAGGAGGGATGTGGAGTGAAATAACTCCGGGGGCACGAGGGCTTGGCAAGCAGTTATGGAGGGAGGGGGACAAACAGGTGAAGTGAGGCAGATTCTCACAGCCAGTAGTTGTGCTCGTGTTTTACAGGCGGAGAAACAGAACATCCCACCAGGACCGTAATTTGCCTCTGATGAATATTCATGACTTTTTTTCCGGGAATGGGGGAGGAATTGAGCTGGAACGTTTTCTTACTGTCTTAATTTAATTAAGGTTTTATGTGGGGAAGATCACATACTTACAGGCAATGGTTTATCTTCATGTGAATGATATGTAATGGTGTTATTCATGGGATATTAAGGAGACGCGTGCTTTAAGGAATAATCGCAGTGGAGCACATCAGGGATTTTGCGTGGAGGCGACGAAGAGCGCCTGAGCTCCGCCAGCGTCTGAATCGTTGCGTCCAAAAGGTCGTGAAAGTGTTTATTGTTATTATGAGATATCGTCACTGTTCCTCTGACGAGAACGCCCCTCACAGGTCGGTATTGAACGCCATGATTAATTAATGAATGGCGACTTTTCAGCAGACAGCCCGTTTGCTTTCGCTCTCCCTCGTGGTCGAAGCGAGAGCAACAGATAAAGAGGAGACAGCAGATGTGATAGGATGGACGATGCACGAAGTCCCTTTTGTTCAGGCGTGCATTATTTATTTCTCTCTTTCGTGAGTTCTGCTCGGCCTCCTGTAAACACGTGGGAGGGAGCGGAGCAGGGGTGGCCGGAGCTGAGAGGATGGGAGGCCTCAGTGGGGAGGGAGAGGGGAGAAACAGATGGTGAAGAATTCTCTGGGTTTATTTCAGGAGTTCAGCCTTTACGGCTCATATACCGACTTAATTATGAGACAGAGGGGAGAGCGAACCCCTGGAAGACGGATTTAAAGAGGCAGGGAAATCTTCATTAAGCCCACAAGGTGAGCGCGGCACATTGAAATGACTTTGCCATCTCATCAACGCCGGTAAAGAGGGCAAAGGAGTCGGGGTTGTGACAGAGCTGGGAGGAGCAACTTTGCCAGAAGACGTGAGCCAAATAGTTCGTTTACACAATGACAATGAAAAGATTCACCCTGAGCTGAAATACCTGTCGTCCCTTGCTCTGTCCATTGCTGCAGCTCCTCTTTTCAGCCTCTGCCTCAAACATCTGGAACTACTGGCCTCTTACTTTGAAGCAAAACTTTTACAAACACACACACAAAAACCATCTGTACTTATGTGATCCAGTGATCTGGATCCATCACAAACATCCAGGAGCCGACCCCGGCAAAGAGGAGCACAAGATAAAGAGGAGGCCGCTCGGCAAAGGCGAAGGGAGCAGAAATTGGATGAAACCATTTACAGAAAGGTTCACGTCAGCCTCGTCTCTGAAGTGTCACCTTTTCAGGCAGGAAACAGTGACGGCAGCGGCCTCCCGTTATCAGCCGGAGGTGTTTGCACTTGGAAAAGATGAACCCCTGCGATATGAAACGTTTTCCTTGTACTTGAACTGACGGCGAGGACGGAAGGAAACGCATGTCTGGGACAGGAGGCCAGATGCTGGAAGCCGCCCAGAACCTCGAGCTCCCTCGTAGCCTTTTCAGATGCAATTATCACCTCAGATGGCCAATTTGATTAGCATCACCCGGCGCTGCTGTTGTTCTCACGATAACAGCTCATCCTTTATCTCCTCCTCCAGAGATGATCCCGCTCGGTTGGGTTTTAAGACGAGGAGCGAAGACGCTGCTTCCCAGAGTGGCTTTTATCCTGCCGAGTAAATACAGCCAACAAGCCGGAGCACAATAAAACAGACACTATAGATTCTATGTGGACTCAGAGTGAATCAAAGAAGTTGGGAAAAAACTTAAATAATTACGTATTGATCTGGAAAATCCAATGTCAATGTTTTTGTTGATGGCGCTGCAGAGTTTTCAACGAAGTGGCGGAGCAGCTGCTGTTGTAGATAGGGAGAAATTAGACAGATCTTGGAAGCATGTGGAAGCTTTTTTGATTTAATCATCTGTTAATGAAGGAGAGGCTCGAGGTGACACTTAGAATAAGCAGCTGCTCATCGACCGCGTTCTCACACGAGAGCAGAGCGAGTTCAGGACGCAACAAAAAATCAGTGTGGGACTTGTTTCTAATGTCATGAAATGTGCTGCATCCTTTCAATAAAAACTTTAAATAGAGAGTAGAATGAATATATACTTTTCAGTCTCTGAAGTACAAGAACATACAACTCTTTTTTTAATTTACATATGTTTGTATACACTGAGTAAAATATTTGTCGTGAACCAAGACTTCTGATCTGACAATGCAAGACTTGTAGAAACTGTGATGAAATCAAGTTCATGTTTCGACTCTTGTTGCATTTGAACAAAGTAAGATGAAGTTCTTCATCTGGTTTCATACAGAAAAATGTTTTCAGATCAGATATGATCTTATCATATAATTTGTCTTATGTTTAATTTAAAATCCAAATTAATAACTGTATCATCGTATTTTTATCATTTTGATTTCAAGCTTGAATTTAAAGAAACTGAAATAAAAATGTGACTAAATCACTGTGACATCGCCTCAATAAACACATTTTAAACTGTATTTCTCAAATCTTGTTGTTGCAATAAGCAAAGCATTAAGAGAAGAGATGGCTGCGGTGATGAGGGTATAATCTATTACAAGTCCCAGCTTTCATTCATCTCGCTAATGGCCACGGTTGTAATTTCCTTATTCACAAGGACAGCGAGGTGTCAGCGGGTCTCTGGTTCATGCAAACACTTCACAGGTTCTGGACGGATGAGGCCGAGGGCCCAGGGAGGAGGACAAGCAAAGAGCTGAGTGGGAGCAGGTGCAGGAGGTGCTGGGGAGGGAGGAGAGGCCAACATGCATATGCTAAACCCTGCTGTTGTATAAGCAGTGAGCTGCTACTTCGGGATCCTTCACACGTCCTGAGAAACAGAATCACTTCCCCCTGGCTGCAGGTTTCTTAACGAGAAAAACAATTCCCAGCAGCGCGGGACATGATGAGGACACCTCGCTGTGGTGCGTCTTTCTTCAGGACAGAGAGGAACTTAATTGATCCTCTTATAGAGAACGGTGTGACAGGACACGTCACGTCCCAGGCACACGTCGGTTTATTCTCCTCGGGGTCGATTGTGCCTCCACAGTCCTCAGGAGGAGTTCTGTTACTCCTGTTGCTAACCAGCAGCAGCCGCGGTGGTCGGACTGGTCAGTATCTGCTGAGATCTCATTATAACTGAGTGCTGGTATAACCAGCATAAAATTTGGAGACTCCGCAGAGACAGTGGAGTGTTATTTCAAAAAATGAATAAGTGGAAACTACGCAGCGGGGCACAGAGGAGAGAAAAACAAATGCTAATGCAGAGGCGAGCAGGACTAATTACAGCTCCGAGAAACGACCACACATGCAGCAGGAAGACAAAGCAGCCGCTGACCGCAATTAAAGTGCAGGATGAGGCGAGGTCGCATTCGCTTTGCGTTCCGACGAATTTATGATGTTTTAAAAAGATAAACAAGGGGACCTGGGGGCTAACACCCTCCGGTGCAACGCCACGAAAACAACTGTTGCACGGATGTCCGCTAGAATCAGGAATGACTTTTCAACAAGTCTATCTGACGTACAGGGGTGAATCTAGAGGTGGACCCTGGGGGGGCAGCGTCCCCAGCTGATTTTCTTTGGAATCTAACGTTTGGTGACCACACCGTCTTGTTTCCAGGATGTAAATGCCACATAACTTACATCTTGCCAAACCCTAAATCCTTTCCCCAAAGGAAATTGAAAACATCGATTTATTTACTTTCAATATTAAAGATACCTCGGCCGAGGATGAAAAGCAGCACGAGCCCCGCTGCGTCGAGCTGACTCTCCCGTATGAATGATTTAATTGTAGCCGTGTGTTTCACCCTGCTGAGACGAGCAGGCTTTGTTGTCGCGCTCGATGTGCAAACGAAACCGTTCTCCGCTGCGTGGTGACGCTTGAAGCTCCGCGTGTAGGGAAACATATCCACAAGCAGATTTCGGTTTCTAATGGAATCTACAACGCACGTATTGTATAGCATTAGATTATGTATGCAGGGTGTTACATAATTCAGAGATAGTATTGAGTCCAGCTATGTAACTAAGCCACTTCTCTGCCTTGAGGTAATCCTGTTCCTGCCACTGTTCCTTCTCCCCCTCCAGCTCCTGACTCACAAACCACTGTTAATATAAGAGAATATGTTATTTTCTTTGCCTTTGGGCACAATCAGCGATGCTGCACAGACGATCCCTAAAATCAACCCTCCCCCACTCGACTGAAGTGCACACAGCCTCTGGTCTCTCTCTCGCTCGCTCTCGTTTGCATCTACGTCAGATACAGCTCCTAAAAGTGCTGAGCCCGCCTGCCTGAGACAATTACTGGAAGTTAACAATGAAAAGAAGCGGCTGCCTGGAGAAAATTCAGATGATGTACGGGACAGAAGAAAAGAGAGGCAGCGGAGCCAAGAGGTAGACTTGACTGGAAGATAAGAAGGGGCTTATTGGAAAGATAAAACAATGTAAAGTACTTAAACTGCGATGTGACACAGATACAGGGTCACACTGTGGAGAACAGAGGAGCACAAGTCCACGAGGAACTTTGTGCTTCGTTTCCACGCCCGGATAAACCCAGCGGGCTAATTACGAAATAGAAACTAGACAAAGTTAGTCACATTAACAGTCTTGTGTTGTTTACTTGCTCCGCCCCCTGGAGTGTAAACGCCGCGGGTCCAACCTGCAGAAGTTGCTCGACTGCGACGTTCGTTTAGTTTCGAGCATCGAACGCTCACCTCAGTTTATTGCGTTTGACTGATGAAGACTGATGGAAAAACAGGGCCCTTTCATTTTAATAATTCACTCTCGCAAGATTAATGTGGATGATTTAGTTTTAATAAGAATCGTAATTACTTATTTTGAAAGTTTTTTTTTTTTTTGTTTTTTTTTTTACCGCTCGCCGTGCCGGGACTTCAAGTGGCGGCTGGCGGCGTCGGGAGTTAACGGGCGGATTTAACAGGTGGCGGAGAAATCACAAAGTTAATCAGTTTCACAGAGACAATTACATCAGCCGGATTAAAAAAAATCGGTCGCAGCCAAGCTCTCCTCACTGTTTCCACACAGAGCGTTCGGCTGGATTAATTAGATGTGTCAAACGCCGCAGCACAGCCCAATTGATACTTAAATATTCATTTGCATTAGTCGCCATCGGCCTCAGCCAAAGTTGCACCGCTGCATTACTGCGCCTCAGCATTAAAGTCAAGTTTAATTATTTCTAGAGAGGTTTTAATTTCACAGTTATACTGAAATAAACAAGTTGTGCATGAAAACATTTTTTTTTAACTTTTGCAAAAACTTAGTTAGTTAGCTCACATGCTAATATGGCTCCTTTGAGGAAAATGTGATTGGACCCAGTTCATTTGGAATAAAATGTTGAGAATTGCTCCGGTTCTTTTAATTTCTCCATCAGTCGGTTGTGCCTCACGCAGCTGCAGCACAGATAATATTTATATATATATATTTGTGTTCATATTCAGACATAATTGTGGTGTGAGTTGCTTCTGGATGCCTGTAGTTGTTTTCCTCTTGGGGTCAGAAGAGAAATCATCCAGAACGAACACAGACTGTGTCTTCATCCAAACTCAGTGGAGATCATTTGTTTCCTCGAGAACTGGACTCAAATAATATATTTAACACAACCATGTGCTGGATCTCCGTCCTCGGAGGAGCTCAGCAAGATGTATGGGGGAGTGCTTTGTTAGCAGAAAGGAACCGGAGCCATTTTTAAGATTTAATATTTTCCGAGAGCGCTACAGTACAATTAACACACTGTGAATTTTTCACACTCTCATAAATGGATTGAAGGCTTTCTGCAGTTCGACTTAAAAAAAAAAAAAAGAGAGCCCAGTGTAAATTGTGCCTTTAAATCACGGCCTGACACGAGGCATGGGAACACGCCGGCGCTTCAGAGACGGCTGCAGCGATTAGAGCGGCGGGCGGATTCATGTTTCATTGAGCAAGCAGAGTGTAAATAAGTCTCAGGTATAGATGTGTGTTGTATACACTCTGAGCCGCGTTGTGCTAATAAGCGCCTATGCTATTTTAGAGGGTCTCTTAACACTCCACGTTCAGTGATGAAAAATGCAGAGGACGTAATGTAACGATGAAGAAGGTCACCTCCGAGCGGCCGACGCCGCACGAGAGACCGTGAGAGGAAGAGACAGCGGGAGCGGGTTCACCGCCCCTGATCTGCAGGAGCTCAAATTCAGCTCCATTATTTATCGAGCTCAGCAGACAACAGTTACTCACCACGATATGTCAGGTCAGCGCTCGCTTTAACTTCAGACCTAATGCTCCTCAACGTGGCTCACTCTCTGTCAGGGAGGAGGCACAGGGTCACTTCACTCCCACACTTGTGTGCTCGTCAACAGGATTAGGCAAAACGGACCTGAAAGTAGTTCAAATGTTTCTTTGATTTTTTTGCATTTTAAAGCGTGGACCTGGATTCAGATTCGATTTTTTAAAAGCTGGGAATGTATGAAACGTGAAAGTGCCTTTGCTGTCGGCTCCCGTCAGCACTGCCACGTCGGCTGTTCGTCACGATGCATTTGGAGCCGTGTTCCGGGCACGATCTCCGTCTTGTCTGGATGACAGTCTGTCAGAGAGTCACTTGAGTCATAGTGCGCAAACTGAAGATACAGCGCTGCCACCGATACTGTTTTTAAAACAATAAATAAGCCACCTCATCTTCACACTGGACAGGAAACAGATGCCCTGCTATCAGTTATCTGATGGGAACAAGAAGTTTGCGCGTGTGTGTGTTTAAATGTTGAGCAGATGCAGATGATGTCGTCCTAAACTCACGTGACTTTTTCCCCCGATCCCATATTTAGACCATGAAGAGCTTTATTCGACTAGAATTCCCGTCACTCGCACTCTGTGGTCTATTACCTCTCCACTGATATGGACCGACCGAGCCGGGCAGAGTCATTAAATAAAAAGTCATTAAGCAAAATTAGCCGTTGTGAGTATAAATATATAAATGAAATGTCACAATGGGGAACCTCACACATGAAACAAACATGCAAATCACCACTCAGCTCCTATTGTTTATTTATTTATTCTCTTCCTGCACATGCACTTCTTGTTTTTAAATAATGTTCAAATAAAATAGATCAATGGCAGGAAAGTGTTTTATCGTGGGTGTTGCTTTTGTTGCTGTAAACCTGAGGCATTTTAAAAAACCTTTAGCAACACATTAGCAGAACCAGTCTCCCTCCACTCTCAAGGTCGCACAAGCGGGTCCAGTAATTTAACAACACAATTAAAACCGACGGTTAAGACGCGCCTGCTGTGAAAAGTAAGTGTGCAGGCTTTTAGTGGAGCGCGCCGCTAAGTGAAGCCACTTGGACGGCGAATGCGAGCGTGCGACTCGTCCTGCCCAGGTAGTCGGTGTTCAAGCAGTAAACGCTAATCTGAGTGACCATGGTTTGCACTTAGCGGAGATGATCAAGTTTACCCTCCACGACAACACTGAAATATGCATGTTAACCACATTAGTGCTAATGGACGGGATGGAAATGTAAAATTTGTTTTTCATGTGTCTGCTGCTGTGAAATGGATTTTACTGCTGCTCACGTGACCGTTCATTATCCGTGTAGTATTCAAGATAAATATGACCCGAGGTTTCATTCAAACCTGTGAAGTTCTCCCGTCCGTGAGATGTCAATAATCCCTGTTGTAGATCAATGTATAAAAATGTGTATTTTAAGTCGGATAAAGAGCAACGTCGAGGTGCACACAACTCGACGTGATGTCCACACTGAGGCAGGTCTGTGCGAAATAAAAGGTTATTGACAACCAGCGTGTTGCCTAGCAATGTTTTGTCACTACATCACTGTCTCTGCTGCCTCATTCTGCCATTAATTCTATAACACCTGGGCACACTCTGTGAATTACGGAGCTTCGTGTTCCTACATAAAGTCCAGGGACGCCCACTGGGCCACTAATGTGCCGCGTTTACATTGTCAACCCAATATTTTTATCAAGAAGGGTGAAGCTGAATGGAAGAAACACTCACCTGAGAACAGTGTGTATGCAGATAAAAACGCCTGCATGTGTTTAAGCTGAAAGTTCATTCAAACTGACTCACATTTTACAACAAAAGAATTCCTCTCTTCCTGTGCATGTAATATGTTATGAAATATATTATTGAAATAAAAATACCACATCTGGTTCTTATGGATTCCCACAATGCTAACGTGTGTTTCGTGAACGTGTAGCTTTAATAACAACAGCGTGCTGCAAATGTTTTCCAGACCCTTTGCAGACTCAATAAATGTGGAGTCGTACGTGAGATCACCGGACACGAGGACCTTTCCCCCGGAGCCCCGTTAATCACAGTTATATTTCACTGGTGATTTCTGTAGCGTCACTGTGAGGGATTTTCAGGGCAGCAGATGTAAACAACACAAGGCCATGGATCACGGCTGGAAAAAATGATTTTGGACTGATGGCATTTACTGACATTCTCCAGCCCCATTCATCACGGGCCTCTGACACACTCCCTTCCCTTTCACTTGTTTTACTTTCCTTTACCGTCCTCTCGGTGCGGACGGAGTAAAAGACTTTTCAGGTGCCTGTGAGGTGAGATCCAGAATGGTGAAGGTGATGAAGTTAGCGACTGTCGATGTGGTGCCTTTAAACTAAATCTTGTTTGTGCTGCTGACACTTCAAGTTTTCCAACACTGGAGAAACTTTTGAATTATTTGTCACAGAGAAATAAAGCATGTCTGTGGCTAGACACCTTTGTTAGTGTCTCAATGAGCTGTTGGCTTGACTATGCAAAAACTACTCAACCAATGTCCAAGAACGTTTGAAGGGGGCGGGGCCTGACCCCAGGAAGAACCATTAGATCTCCTCACTTTGTTTGACATTTTCAAATCTGCTCTGCATCATTTTCATTGATTTCTCATGAAACGGAACAAACATCTGCTTTTCAAAAAACGATTAGTGTTTGTTTGTGTTTTTGCAGACTCCTCATGTTCCCCTTTAATAAGCCCTCAGGACGCAGTAAAACACAAAGCATTGATTGCATCGATTGTGGTTCAATCAATCCTTCCGTGTGTATTCACCTACCATTAATAACAGCTGTTCTCCCAAGTGCCACAGAAACAAACAAGGCTGTGTACTGTTGCCATGGCAACCCTCTGCAGCATCCCACCAGGCGCCCACCCACTTCCCCTCAGCCTCCTCCTGCATCGTAACAAAGAGAAATTAGAAGTGGAGTGACTCCAGGCAGCACATCACGCACACAGGGCGCCTCCTTCATCTGATTAAACCTTGCGGGGGCGTTCTATGGAGAATCTCTCAGAGAAAAAGCAAACAACAACAACAACAACAGCAGAAGGAGCAGCAGGCTGTGGCCGGCCGGGTTGTTTTCTGCCTGATTGGGTGTTTAGAAACTGATCATGCAGTCGAGACGTGGCGGCGGCGATAGGTCACAGTGGCGGAATCAATATCCACTTCATGATGTATTATCACTGCTAATGGGATGATGATTACGGACGGTTAAATGCATAATAAGCTATTGGAAGTATTTATTGACATTATTTATGATATGTGTTTTCTGATCAGGTCATTTTTACTAAATTCTAAGTGAATCACCATTAAAAGAAACATCGGGCAGCGGTATCTTTTCCAAGGACGCCTCAAATGGACACTATGGTGGAGGACCTGCCTGACCACCTGAGCAACAGTCTATTCAGATGAAATGGGATGTAATGTCGGTATTGACTGAAGGAGAGGTGATGTGGGTCAGGGTCGCTGTGGATGTAGAAGCAGCCGTTGGCGTGTTTGACCATGTGACCCACTCACAGAGAAGAGTGCTGATATGGAAAATAGATGCCGTTTGTCCAGCGTGCACATTACTGGGAGATGGACAATGTGTCTTGAGGGGAGCTGTGTCCAAACTGGCAAAGTGGAATAAACAGCAGCAGCTGCCAGAAAGCCTGGCCTCTCCTGTGGAGTCAAACGGTTCTGGTTCACACTCGAGTCGAAACTTTAAGAACCAGACGGGGTCATGGTGAAACAAGAGGGTGCAGTTGGATACTCTACCTCTGCCAGTGTGCGGATGTGGTCCCGGGTGATGTCTCTGGGTCCCATCCTTCACTGGGAGCTGTGTGACAGAGGAGCGGGATGGCAGACAGCCCTGAGAGGCAGGTCTCTCTCTGTGGCGTTCCTCCAGAAAGGTCACTTGTGCTTTCAGATAAATAAAACAACACCTGGCTCTCGGAGAAGCTTCCGGCGCCGTGCCAATTCCTGCAGAGAGACAGGGGTCCCAGGTGCCAAGCTCAGCAACCTCTTCGAGCTGCCTGAGGCTCAACACTACACCCTTTATCCTTATGACGGGCTCACTGCACACATACCTGACAATAGTTTATTTTTTCCTTTCTTTGTGCTAAGTGAAAACCTGCAAGAAAAAAATAAATAAAACACACTATGGTCTGTGTGTTTGAGTTGAACGCTAAGGCAGAAAATACCAAAAACATGCACAGCTCGCTTGTTTATCCTTGAATATTCCATGCAAATTGTGTTTGCACAGTCCGATGAAACAAAGCACTCAGGATGCAGTTTGACGGCTTCTTTATAATTGCCACAGGCAGCAGCTCTTGCAACATCCTGCTCAGGTTGTTTTGCTCAGAACAACTTATAGCAGCCTCATGTGTGGATGTGTCAGCCGTGGGATCAAATGGCGATAGAGAAAGCGAGAAGAACTCAGGCTCATGCAGAAAAACAGACAAACATCAGCCCGACGACGTCCAGATATTTATTCCTTTGTAACACATCACAGGCGACGATCTTCTGACGCGATGCCAGAGCGGAGGAGATCTGTGATGTGTTTTCTGTTGCTCTGTGTGTCGGGACATGAAAGATAAGGAGCCATCGCAGTTAAAAGGTTCGACACCGAGAGCGACGGCGACGCGTCTCTCAGCCAAGTCACAGCAGGGCCTTCGTCACCTAATCTGACATTGGGACCATCTGGAGAGACACACAGGACACGAGATGGTGGGACGGCAGCCATCATCTCCCCAAGAAATAAGCCCAGAATGTTAAAGCACGTAGGCAGACAAACGATCTGCACGCCCCCTGTTGGCGGGCACCAGTATGGCCATAAAGCCTTCCACCTCACCGCCTCACTTTTTGTTGTTATTTGTTGTTTTTTTGTGAAATTAGAACCAACAAAAGCTGCTTTCTATTTTCCTGCCTGGCTGTGTGATTTACATGTCTTCTCCAGAGGATGATTTGAAAGCGTCCTACAGGAAAACAAAATCCAGCACGCTGACAAAGCCTCCATTGTTTTAGCTTGTTCAAAGAACCAGATAAAAACGCACCATGCTTCAGCACACACTTGACTCTTCAGGGGGAGCAACTCTGGTTTCATGTTTAGTCTGAGAGGCTTAAACACGTTTTCTTTAAATATTGTCTTTGATTTTTCTTTTTTTTTTATTCTTCTTTTCCTCCATCTCCAACAATTCATCGGTGGTCCTTCAACAAAGGCTTTCTTCCAAAGTCATGAAGCTTTTATTTCCACTCCACAATTTTTAGACATTTACCGACTATATTAAATATTCATGTCTCTTAATTTGCTTTGCATTAGCATATGAATACTGAGAATCAACTTTTATTATCTGGTTCTTGGGACAAACGTCTGATACAAAAGTGGTGATGTTAAAAATGAATCCTGAGGATGTTTAAGACTTACCTGAGACAGTTAATGTGACATGAGCTCGACTCCTGAGGGAAGGAATGCTGGGAAAACGTGTGGAGTCATCACTGGAGCCGTCATGCTTATTACATGCATCATTCTTCTGCGCACAATCATTATTGTGGACAATGGCATTCCCCCGAAAATCCCCCTGAATGAACAATGCAATGAGTCGGTCGCAAGAAAGAAAAACCAATAACAGGGTGAGCGTGCAGATGCTCCTGTTCCTGGGAGCGATTCTGTGCGTATAGGAGCCATTTATATGATGAAAGAGCAAATAATGATTTGTATGTAAATAAGGTCCCTCACTTATTTGATGAGGTTGGGTGTTTGTGAAGAGCTGCAGGCAAGACATTAATTTCATGGGCGTTCTTTAAAGGTCCTGTGAAAATAAATTATGAGTTATTATTTTGAGTTTTATCACAGCAATAAAATAATACACATCATTAGACTTTTTTGTTTTCATTATTACAGAGCACAAATACGCTGTGTTAGTTTAAGCATTCTGTGGAAACTATTTTTGGTGGATGGAACTTTGCAGTCCACGTTCGCCCGAGATCCCACAGACGTCAGCCGGCGCCGCTCCTGCCGCTTGACGGATCAGCCCGTCTACGATATTCCTCCCTGTCATCCTGAGAGCTCCTGTTCTGCTGAATGATGCAATGTCTTACACCTGCCTGCCTTTGGATTTCTCCTCGGTGGTCAACGCAACTTGACCCGCATGATGTCGATTTCTCATTTCCCCTGAGAGCACCTGCTTTCACCTGCTTTCATCAAGTTTGGTGGAGAGAGGGGGGGGGGGGGTGGAGATCAGGTGATTAACTCGACCAATCCCTGAATTTGTTTTCCTCCTGCTTGTACTCGACGGTTGACTTTACCTCTCATGGATCCGTTCTTTGGGGTTTTTTTTTATTTTATTTTTTTTTCCTCTGTGCTCATGGTCACCTTGTTCCACCTCCTTCTGACAGCTGGCTCCGCCTCCATCTAAACGGCCGCTCTTTAACCCGCGGCTAACGACACACAGCTGCCAAAGAATCGTTTAGGAGCCGAGCTCCCACTCACTTGCCGAACTCTGGCAATATGGGCTCAGTGCATTGAGAGGTCTCACACATTTAATAATGATGAAAACCCCCTGAAATTAAAGCTGAGACTTGGCTCTGTAATGTAACATTGATTATTTGATTTGAAAGTGAACGCGCTGAGCGCCCGTACCTGAGAAACTTTAACTTCCCTCCTGGAGATCACAGAGAGGAGGAGGAGGAGGAGAGGCTTTTCTGTGTTTATTCCAGGTTGTGTTCACAGTGTCGTGAGTTTGAGGAGCGATGTTGAAGATGCTGTAAACAGACAACCACATAAATACACAACTAAGATGTGTTCTATTTGACATCAGGTGCGGGGGGGGGGGGGCGGGCTCACGCTCCTCCACTCCACATGGTTTATTTTCCTATAGTGTAAGCCGTGCACTGAATTGACAGTTTATTAGATGCACTGAGCTACATCCAATATAACCAGGCCGGCAATAAATCCTGCCTTCACGAGGCTTATCATATTCAGCCTCTGTTGACACTCTGTCAGGGAGATGCTGGTTCAGTTTGTGGTCAGGCCGGTGGAGGATGTTGACCGAAGAGCTGGACACTTTGATTTGGAGAGGAGGGTTATGAAATCACACGTGCACACAAACAAAACACGACATACATAAAAACCTCGAGGGCTTGGATCACGTATTTCATGTCAGTGCAACATTAAAGCTTGAGGGGCTGAAAGGAAAACATAAAATTAGGTTTTATTTTGACAACCTCGGTTTTCGAACAATCTGGAAACACTTCTGATTCAAACTGCTGCTGCTAATTAGCCTTGTTGTGCCGAGTGAGTAGCTTGAGCAGCTTCCTCTCTTTTGTTTCCTTGCTGCGTTTACATTTCACTTCTGTTTCCGTTGATCTGACGATCCACCGATGTGGCGCCTTATTCCCTGGACCCGGGTCCTGGTGAAAGCAAACCGGCCCGGCAGCAACAGCAGTGAGGGAGCCAGCGGAGAGCGGTAATAGGTTTGTCAGAGGTACTCTCACAGTACTGCGTGGTACACCTGGGATCCAGCGTGGTGTTCTGCACAAACTTCTCGCTACAAATCATAAGACATTTCCAACACATGCTGCAAACAGAGAGGATGTGTTCGCTAACCAATGCTAGCAAGGTTTGGGCAGTGTAATTGGAATAATGTAATATAATATATATTTAAATTTGTTTACTCTGATGGACGATGAACACAAACTGCTGCCGGCTCTGCGCTGTGGTTGAAATGATCGCGCCCTGTGGTTTATTAACTCGGACTGCACCTCTGAGCCGCTCGGCATCATGAATTATGTACCTGGGATTTAACTATATGCAACTTCCATTTCTAGCTCAGATTTATCGTGGGCCCCAGCTCAAGGCCTCGGCCCCTGCTAAAAACATGAGCTTTCTGGTAATAACTCACAGCGAACCTAACAGAGACGTATGAAGCAGACTTCTTCTCCACCGGTGCCACAGCTCCATCGTTGATCTGCCGATTCATCTGTACTGGGGGGAGCAGATACTGTTTGGGGACCAACCGCTGGGTGATTGTGCCACTCGACCCTTTTCTTTTTTTTTTTTTTTCAAAAAATAACCTTTTCAGTGCCGCCACTCGTCTCTCCTGTCCATTGTGCAACAGCATTACACAAAGCTCTCAGTGCTGTGAAAGCACAGGGACTTCATTGTTGGTCCTCGGATTCAAAACGCTGCTCTCGGCCGACAGTGATTGTCTATTATCTGTTTTTATTGTTGTCAACACAATGCAGGGACGGCCTGTCCTGGAGGAGGCTTCTGGAACTCATGCATGTTTCACCTGTTTTACATGTTGCGCGCAGTGAGAAGTTAATGTGATGTAACGGTTGTGATTTTACATGAAGGGACACAGAGGCGGCCAGCTCTGTAGCTAGGCAACGTCGGATTAGACCAGAGCGGTGATGTCACACCCTGAACACCAACACGTCCGTAAAGCTGTAATAATTCAGAGCAGTTAAAACAAAGGTTGCAGACGTCGGCGTGTTGGGATCCGTGTCGTCACTGTCTTTTATTTTATGCCTCAAGGCCGAGCTGATGATTCACAAACCTGCAGGTTGGGATCAATCATTCCTCCACACAAGAGGCATCATTCTGTCTCAGTGTGTCTTTAAGGGACAGTCACAGATTCCTCTTATTCATTTATTCTTCCAAACTTTCAGGAAACAAAAGTCACTTGCGTCATGTACAAAACGTTTTATTACATCCTAAAGTCCCCGGAGTAAAACCTGTGTAAAAAGTGAATTGTTCAGAGATGAGACACAAGCCCCAGAGACTCCAGAGCCAAAAGTCTCATTCTTGTTATGTTAAATCATCCGTGACCTTTTCCAAGAACCAGGTGACACCAGAAATCGAAAAAGCAAATTTTGTTCTCACACCTGAAAAAAGGAAAGGCAGCTGAATGTGACACAAAGACTAACACGACGGCTTCCTCCAGAGCTTCATAAAATAAGTTTAGTGCAGAGAATTCTCATGTTGAGGTCGACTGGCGGAGGAAAAAAGTCACAAATGTGAAACTCCTCCTTCACTGAAGAATTCGCCCACGTGCAGGACACATTGATGAGCCGACATCACCTGGCTCCTCCCTCTTTGTGCCCCCCTGTAGTCACACGCCATCCATTACACGCGGCACGAGGAGATCCATTAGGAGTTTCCACCGGTGGCGCCGAGCCTGGCAAATCACACAGCGCACATCAATCAACTCCGCCCTTCTCTGAGCAATGACTTCAGTTTTCAGAGTTTCTGTGTTCTTCAGCCGCGGAGACAGTGATTTCCCCTGACAGTCCACAATGCATTGCAGAAAGGGAACCGTGTGATTAGCAAACACATGGCCGCACGCGCCCGCATCCAAGGAGGGGGAGGGCGGGGGGGAGTGCCAAGCAAGTTCTATTTGTTTGTTTGATTTTTTTTTTTTGCGGGGCGGGGGGGATAAAAGAAATTGCTTTAATCAAATTTCGAGTGTTTGTTTTTATTGGCGACGTCTGTGTAAATTTAACAGATGATTGTGTGGAGCCTCAGACGAGAATATGAATCAAGCACTGTTGTCTGAGAGGAGTTGGACCTCATTTACATCCCGTTAGAAATAAAAGCGTTGAACCCGTCCTGGGGTTGGTGTGGGCGTGGCTCAGGGTCGACGGTAGTGACCTCCGAGCCGTCGTGATGGTTGCCAATGAACAAGTTTTTGTAAAGAGCTGCAGCGCATCACTGCAGCTGTAGGATAGTCGCCGCATTCCTCTCTGGGTCCCAAGGGAGCTGCGGTGAAGCGGTGCTGCGTTCAGGGCCCCGCTGGCAGATCTCCCAAAGCTTCTGCATGGCTGATATAGGGCCAGGATATCTGCCGTGACAACTCCTTATTAAAATCTAGTGCACTTGTCCTTTTCCTCCCTCCCCTCATTTCTCCTCCTCTTCCCATTTCCCCCCTCCCCTCCAACTCGAGTATACGGGGGGGGGGAGGGGTTGGAGAACAGGACATCAATTTAGCGAGATGCTCCAGGCAAGGTCTTCATCAGAAGCTCGTTTCTCATCATTTTACCTCCAGTCAGCAGTCTGTCTGGATAATTGCAGCAGGTTTTAGTGAATGCATCTCGAGGATCCTCATGCCCCCGCCGCTCTCCTTTGTTGATTTATTTTTCCCAATATGCGGTTCAGAGGAGAGGAAGCACTCGACTGATCTGTGACAGAGGAACAGCAGAGAATCAGAAGAACTACCTCAACTGCATAAAGTATGAATTATGAAAGCGGCATACATTTTATGTCGAGGTTAAATATGCCTTAAATAGTGCAGGGACGCCAAAACCCGTGCATTTGTTCCCAGCACATCTTTGTTTTTATCTTTGAGAGGACAGACGCAGATCTGAGCAACACTTCTCTGGCAAACTGCTGATAAAAGACAGAACTCCCCCCCGTGGAGTCCATGACTTCATCAGTAATTACGCACCCACTGAAATATTCATTTAGTATTTTTAACTAGCGGCCATTATAGCCGCGGGTTTCAGCATTCCGTCAAGGAGGTCAGATCAATTGCACAAATACTAATAGTGACCGGGAAGGTGGTTATAGGCTGCATGTGTGGATGAGCCGGCCCTCGCGCTGAAGCACCAGCGTGTGTGTGTGTGTGTGTGTGTGCATGTGCATGTGTGTGTTTGTGTGTCGGTGTGACTTTGCAGTGATTAATGTCCTGCGTCCCCGCTCTGTGAGAGGGAGATAATACAGAAGGCTGTGGCCTTTGTGTTCTCAGTTTGTGTTAATGCTTGCACCTATCATGAGATTTTAAAAGGCCTAAAGAATCACTTTTTTGCCAGAGTGGGTTTTTTGGAACGCCTGCAGCGAGTGGGACCCACACAATGACGACTGATGTACAAATAGAAAAGGAGAAGAAGAAGCAGAATACACAATATATTTTCCTCCTGAACCACTTATGCTTATTTCCTGTGTCCTTGGTTGTTTGAAATTCAGTGTGACAGCAGCTTTATGTGCATGTGGTCCTTAGAACAGAGTGCACACAGAATGCCAACAATAACTTCAACTTTTAAATTCCGCTCATAGTGTCATGAATTATTTAATTTGCTGTGAAGTTACTGAGCTCAGTTTGGAAAAAGTACTGGTGTAGAAACCTGAATTAAACACTGGGACTCATTAATTGAAAGAAGCGGTTGTGAAAGGACTCAGTGACACCTGTGCTTTTCAAACTAAAGAGCCTGCTGTGAAGAACAAGCCCGAAGAAACGTCTTAAATTATTCACCGGCTCTTTAATGTCCATATTTATTCAGCAGTGTTGTTCACTGGGTCTCTGGTGCTTGGAACCGAATTTGCCTCTCAGGGATAATAAAGGTCGACTTCACTGAAACTTTTTTTTGTGGAATTACTCAAAGTTCTACTTCTACCTGCATATGTGTTTTTTCACCAGTGACGAATGCATTGTGCTGCAGGACGGGAGCGATGCACCACCCACAGACGGGGGTTTGTGACGAGCACAACTGATCCAGATTGTGTCCCACGTCGTCAGAGTGCAGCAGAAACTAGAATTACTTGAAAGGTGGGCGTCTCTCTTTTTTTTTTCATCCTGGGTCTAAATTCTTCGGCACTACCTCCCACTGAAAGCAAAGCATTTCTGCTTTTCTGACAAATGTGCTGGAGCAGAGAAGAACAACAACACGCACCAAACAATGTGCAGCAACAACACAACAATGCACAACGACAGACGGATCCCCAGAGGAGCAGGAGGGGGGAAAACTCCTCCCGGTGTTTTCACCACTCTGAAGTAAAGTCGACTACTGCTACTGGGAGGAAACTATATGAGAATCACCACTGCTCTGCTCGTTTGTTTGTTGATATGAGACATTCAAGTCTCAATATTTGTTCAAGTCCTGTTTCTTATTCAGGATCAATGCTGTTGCACTTCATGTTTATTTCTTTATGTTTATGTTGCTGTTATTTTCATGTCCCCTCATAATAATATTTGCATACTTATTGTTTATTTATTTTTTACGTTGACGTTCACCAGAGTTTATTTACCTTTCTTTTTAACTGGGCAGAAAAACATGAAGGTTGAAAGGAAATCAAAGAAGCAGACAGCAGAAGAGTGGCAGGGAGGATGAATGAAAAGAAAAGAAATTAGAAAAACACGAAAGAAGTTACAGTGTGAGAGGAAGTTTTCTTCTCTAATTTGGGAGGAGCGGACGAGTTCAGAGAGAGAAGCAGGTTCCCTCAGGCTTTGGTCTCAGCAGTGCTCTGAATCTACAGGAGAAGTTTTCTCTTCATTTCCTAAACATTCTACTTTGGATTAAAATGTCATTTTATGTTTCTGTGAAGCTGAAATACTGAAAACCGCCATAACGAAAGAGCCGAGGGGTCAGTCCGGCACCTTGACCCGCAGCCGAGGAGGATCCGTTCACAAAGCCTAATGAGACCTTATCATTTCTACACTTTGAAAGATCATTCCTGGTTTATCCGTTGCCTTGACGTCCTCGACAGGTTCCAATCATGCATGCACTGACCCGACATACAATACGAATCCCTGAGAGGCATGCGGTTATTCAAGCTGCTGACATTGGCACATCGGTTTTGTAATCCTAGTTTCTCTGAGTGGAATGGTTTCCAGGAAATGATCTAGGGTGCATAAAACTAAATGTTTGTCTTCCTCTGCTGCAGGAAAAAAAACGCACTCATGAGGACTGGGCCGACGAGTTTGAGTGGTTTGAGGTTCGGTTTCATAACATGGTGATTTAAAGGAAACTTGGCTCAGAGCTGTGTCAGTGTCAATCCCAAAAAAAACAGCCCACTGAACGACCTTTCAGCCTTTTCACTTATTGTAATTTAAAGTTTGCATTCTGGTGTGAAGAATCCCGAGTGGAACAGTTATTTACTGCGTGCTTTAAAAGTACTTTCTCTTAACTTTGTCTAAAGTTAACCATTAGATTTCAATGCTCAAATTCATTGATTTATTTTTTAGGTGGACATTCGTGGACATTCATGGGATTTCCTAATTTCTTAGTTTATAGGATTTGGTCACGTTGGCTCTACAGAAATTCTCAAAGACATCGATTTACCTTCCGTGGTTGAGCTGATCTCTTCTACTCCTCTATGATATCTCCTCCTCTCCACTCTTTTATTCTCTTTACCTCGTGTGCATTGTTTTATTCATGGGCCTCTTTGACACAGGATGACTAAATACAGAGAGGGAGGTCAGAGGAAGATTAAACAAATTCACCACATGTTTAACTTGTAATCCAGAGCTCTTTTTTCTATTTTTGCTGCATCTGTGGGAGCCGAGGTCGAGTTCGGAGGTCAAGTAGATAAAATAGATAAAATGGAGGAGAGAAAAGAATGTGTCAGATGAAACGTTCTCAAGGCTCCTTCAGAGAGGCAGGGATATATTTGTGGAACAGAGAAACTAACTTCATTTGATGTGGCCTTAGGTTTAGAGATGCTAACTTTATAAGGTAGGAGCACAGAGAGCAGGAGCAAGATCCACTGAACCCTAAATAGCCAACGATGGCTGCACGGTCAGGGTGTGAGGGGCAGCGTACATCTGAGTGTGAAGCGATTGGAGTGGACGTTAAGACGTGAAGCGGGGTATTTATGTGCAGTCCACCATCTGCTTTGAAATAGGAAAGGACAGCTGATGATGATCCCAGCTGCCCAGAACCTCGACCATACCAACTCTGACAGAACTTTTTGGCAGGTGATTTTGCTCATGGGCAGCAGGGGAGGAGCAGCAGGACGACCGCGGAGAAGTTAGCATCTGCTGCCGCGAGTGAATGAAAAGCTTTTTAACACAAATTCTCTCTGCAAACCAAAAACGGAAATTCTTTTTGTGAAGATTGTGAAAGCTCTAATCAACATCTTAGACAGAGCTGACAGAAAAAAAAAGCTTTTGGTCTGTTATCCATTGATGGATTCATGTGCCAGGGTATAATCATGTCACGCTAATCATTTCCATTTGTGTGAATACCGAAGACAAGAACCAAGGTCTGGGTGCATGAACGTGGCGTCTGGCCTGATGTTTCCTCGTGGCTTTGAGGGGCTGATGAAAAAAGAAAAGGAAGGAAAGACAATAGGAGGAAGTACCTGGGGAGTATCTGCTGTGGAGGATGCTAATAGAAACTTACTATGCCACCGAGTGGAGGGGACAGTAACCAAATGAGAATCCCACATCGATCGTGACATGCGGGGACCTTGTGGGACAAAAGACAAAAGAGAGAAATATAACTTGCAACAGAAAAGGAAATTAAAAAGTCATTCTGCGCGGTTGTGAAAGGCGAGGTTTATAAGCCCTTGTCACAAACTCCCAACAGGCATAACCCCATTTTCATACACAACTAATTTAATCAAGGTGACTTCTCCTTCCTGTCTCTCCCAGGATAAAGGCTGGAGTTTGCGGTTCCCTTGTGCCCACAAGCCAACATATGCTAAGATTTGTGTGTCTGCAGTTCATCTCCTATAAACTCAGCGTGGCACAATCTAATCTGCCTCTCCTTGCTCATATTCTCCTGAGGAATCTTTTTGTGTTTTAATGACTGCCCTAAAAATGGCCCTAAAACTGTTTTTATTCCTGCGATGAACAATATTTCCACTATTCCAAAGGCCAAGGAATCAGTTTGTAGCGTACGTGAAGCCATTTAGCCACAAATGATAAAGCTTGGATGTTTTTTTGGACTTATTGTTTCATTTTGTTGCATAAAATAAAGGGAAACAAATAGAATAAAACATATTTTCCCTCGCAATCGTCTACATCCACAATCCCAACCGTGCATACATCATCCGTCTATTGGTGCGGGCCTTCATCAGATTTGCATGTTGGAATTTTCCTGTTCAGATCTTCAAAGACCGAGTTGGAGACACAAATTAGCTGTGACAGAGTCGAAGCATGTGACGGAGAAGAAAGGAAGCAAACACAAAATCAAAGTCTGCCGTGTCAGTGGCTGCCGTCCTGGGGTTTGTTGTCTTGTACAATTGACTCTGTAAACAGCTGTTCCTCACACATCAAAGCACCAGCAGCCCGAGAGTAAAGACTGTTGGAGTGAGGACGCACGAGGATCGGCTTCTTTAAAAGCTGATACTTATGAGTGTGACGTCAGGAGGCTGATGCTCCTTTAATGGCCGTGGAAGAGTTGGTTGTATTTTAGCCATGTTAGCGGAAATGCTGTCGGTCCAGAATTTAGCTTAAAAGTGAGATATCTAAATATAAATGTTTGTACATATAACCTCAGGCCTGAGCTGTTGTTTGTAGCTCCGCCTTCGAGTTTCCAGGTCACACAGCTCCCGGGAATAAGTTGAGTCATCTTAATTGTCCATGGGAATCTCGGTTGGAGTAAAAACTTCAAGTATAATCTATGTTTTGCTTTTAGTATAATGTGAAACAGAGAGAAGATCAGAGTTTTATCCTCAGATGATGGAATCCTGATGAAATACGCTGCAGTGGGGGGACCATGAAACACGGGCTTGAAAGTAATTGCCATAAACAAGAAGTGGTTGTCAGTAAAAGGCTTAAAATGCCAAAAAGGAATCCAAGAGAAAGCGTTTGTTGATTTGTTTGCCAGCAATTTCACTTTCAATAAAAAGTTTTCTTTTATTTCACATATGGCCTTGGAGGCTCATTCTTTATCAAACATCTATTTAAATATATATTTTTTTAAATCCTGTTAGCATAGCGAGCACCTCAATTTTCAGTTGTCAACCTGTCGTCACCTCATCTCTCATCCGTGGGTGACACTTGTCAGATAGCATGGCACAGAGGGATTGACAGCCCGCAGTGAGCAGAGACTGACAGGCAGATTAGATATGAATAAATTAGATGCTTGAAATCAAAGGCATGCTCGTCAGCCTTTTGTCTTTGCACGGTTCACCTGCGTGGTTTTAAATTCCCGACCCCTGACGCTCTGAGGCAGGATCACCTCAAGGGACCTTATTAGTCGAGGGGTCGCGGCGCGCTGCACCCTGAACACAACGCACTCCGGTGACTGTGCCAGAACTCGCCGTGATTAATTAATAACAGAGGCTGTGTCCAGCTGCCACAAGCAACAGGAGAGACGGAACGACCCAATGCTGCTGCTGCTATCTGTAGCACGCATTTTAAAACCAGTCCTAATCTGAATTCTTACCAAGGAC
Organism: Pseudorhombus dupliciocellatus; assembly: GCA_016785235.1. Classification (NCBI taxonomy): domain Eukaryota; kingdom Metazoa; phylum Chordata; class Actinopteri; order Pleuronectiformes; family Paralichthyidae; genus Pseudorhombus; species Pseudorhombus dupliciocellatus. The sequence continues at coordinate 495,211 of JAFBJW010000814.1, forward strand.
CTTCTCTCAGGGATAGAAATTCTGAATGATAACGACCATGTGTGCTTGAGGGGTGAGGGCCATCTCCTCATTTGATCTTTTCATTAAATACCTGTAGCCATCACACGTCAGCGGCCCAGGTCTGTGTGTCGGCCAAGTGAAGCACATGGAGCATGTTGTTAGTATTAGTGCAAGCTACATTTTCCAGTAACTGAAGACGTGGGGATCATCTTTGACCTTGGCTGGAGACCTCCACCCATTTAATCCAGTGCCCCCCCCCCGGCGGGAACACCACCAGCTCGCTGTCTCCTCCATTCTGCAGTGTATCATCAGGTGGAGCCGCTGAAGCAGCGGGACATCTTCCTTACCGCAGGCTGCATTGTCAGCTGCCTTCAATCACAACACCCCCCCCCCGCTTCCCCACCAAACCCTCTGCTCTCTGTATCTCTGATAATAAGTGACATCATTGTCAGAAACACGAAACACGCCGTTCCCCGTGCCCCTGCGATCTTCTCAAATACCTTTTGACCGTATATGCCCTAACAGAGGAGCATTTCTTTTCATATCCGTGGCTACTGATTTTTTTTTTTTTAATGTTAAAATCTGTGCTCAGATCTGCAGTTAAGTTTGGAAACTTGTTCGTTTTAATTAAATCTTTCAGCTCTGCAGTAATACTTTATAAAATCCTTTCTTGTAGGCTAATTATTTTGTATTTCTTTTATTGCACAGCCACACTGTGGTTTTATCTTCTGAGGCCAAACTCACATGATGGAATAATTATTCACAAACTTAGGTAAACAGCTTATGTATTTACATTTGCTCTGTCTACCCTTTTTATTCTAATAAAATTGTGCTGTTTCTTCTTGTCCGACCTCTGTAATAAAGCTCAAACTTGAAACCTCACAGTCACAAGCGATTCCTCTTGGATCTTCCTGCATCTTACATCAGCAACAACATTTGCTGTGACCTGATGTAATGTGCACAGAAAGCAAACTCATACGTGTCAGACTAACATGGCCAAACTCCTTGACCTCTGCAGACAACAGCTGCATCTTCAAACAGGTGCAAAATTGAAATCCTGCTGCTGCTTCACCTCAGAGTCGCAGGAACAACCCACTCGATTCTGATTTCTGTCTATCAAGCCTGTTTTCTGACATTGCGGGTAAATGCACTGACAGTGAACCCTGAACAGAGCGTCTGTCTGGACCGCAGCTTTAGGCCACATGAAATCAAGTAAGTGACGTTGAATTGGATAGTGATAATCATTGGAAACACCAATTAAGCACGAGCAGTAAAAAATGTAAAACACTCCACTTCCTGTGTTTTATTTTGAAAAGTAAATCTCCTAAATCAGTGTCAGGTCATTTCCTGCCTGTGTGATTGTTAGCCCCGCCCCTAATGTGCTGCAGCTGTGTCCCATTAACCCCTGTGTATACTAGGCTGTGTCGTCCCCTGCTCTGGTCGCCACTTCGCTGTGCCGTGCCTTTCTTTACCAGTGCTCCCTTGCTTCAACCTCATGCCTCCTCCTCAGGCTGTTCCTTGTTCTTGTTCTTACCTTGAGAGCCTTTGTGTTTCGTCCAGTTAGCCAAGGATTCGCACAGTTAGACCCCATGTTTTCAGTTTTCCTCTCCCAGGGTGTTTTATAACCATTGTATTTTCTGAATATCTTTCACAAACTTTTTCCAAGCTCGTTCTTCTGACCCTTAGTTTACAAAAAGAAAACCTTTTGAATTTTTGCCCTTGGAGTCTGCGTCTGGGTTTGCTCTGCATTGACCTTTGTGTGGGTACAGCCCAGATAGCTTTATTGTCTGACTGCATGTGTGCTAATTCAGTCTATAGAGTGGACTGCCACTACAGGCAAATAGATAAAATAATATATTACAAAGAGGACTTGTTGTTCTTTATACAGCAGGATGATGTAACCACTGAGAAGCTCAGTGTACCAAACAACACTAAGGTGTAGAACTTGAACTTGTTTCCGAGCTGTGACCTCTGGTGTTCTCACGTATTGTAATTTAAATTGCTCTGCTGTATCACTCCGATCTGTGAACACTCTGTTTTAATAACGTGTGGCTCCCACTTGATTTCCTTTGAGAGCTTTTCCTTTGCTCATTGAAATGGCAGCATATATGTGTGTTGTTCTTTTTTTTTGTCTTATTTGAAATACTTTTCTTTTTCCCAAAAGCACTGTCATTTACAATGACATGTTTGATCCCAGATGAAATAATTGCCAGACAAATAGGTGCCATTATATGCTGAGGTTGCTTATGGTGTACGTGCACTCAGCATGCACATTTAGATGGAGTCTGACCCAAGCCATTACAATCCTCTCTGGAGGATAGTTCTGCAAGATGGAGGTTGGTAGATGCTAAAGTAGGTCTGAATTAAATTGGATGCTCTGAAACGCAGCATGACAGACAGAACATCCTCCATCAGGTGGGACTGTGGGAGGCATCCCTCAGCTGCCTCGGGCCATAAAAAGATTAATAATTGAATAAATATACATGCATAATAAAAAGACCATTAGTTTCAATAGACGTGTGATTGCATTATTTACAAGAATAGCAGCAAAGGAAAGGCAGAAGTGAAAGTGTCTCAGGTACAAACACATACAGATTTGTTGGTGAAGTTTCACCTCAAAACCCTACCTTTAAAATGTAAAAATACCCCATGGAGCGTCGGTGTAAACAACACACTTATATTTCCTTCTTCATGAAAACCACTTATAGACTGTTTACATCCTGATGACACATCTCTTTGAAAGTATGCTCGCTATGACACCACCTGATGTGAGGTGAACTCATTGCAGTGGATACTAATACTATCTCCAGTGCAAATATTAATATTATAAACCTCTTGGCCCATGTTGGCTGGGATTGGTTCCATTGGTTCCCATAGGGACAGGCAGTATACATATTGTTGAATTATTAATGCAGTGTTGTGCTGTGAGCCTGTCAGCACATGACACATGATCAAAACCGGGAATCTACACTCAGCTGTGTGAGGATTACTTTTAGCTTCAAATTCAAAACTATTTTCCACACAGCCGCTGCGTTGTGTCCGGTAGCATCATCTCACAGGAGCCTGCTGAGTAAACTCGGTTCACTGGGATGCTATTTGCTGCTGATCTTGGATCTGCAAGTTGTTGGTGAATGCCTTTATTTTATTTAAAGCAGCATTGCAGCATTTGTTTTCACTAATTCATCTCTAACGTAGTCAAGTCCCTCTCGAGCCTGAGCAGCTTCAGGGAAACCTAAAGGCAAGGTGACGCAGAACACGGCTCTATCACATTTGTGCTACTGATCAAATCATAACCCTGGTTAAAGGAGCTGGTTCAGTTAGCACACAATGATTAGCTCTGCTGTGCTGTGTGACTGTAAGTACCCTTAACTGTCTGCCTTGGGCCTGTAATTAGTTGCCTATGGGGCCCCTCGCCATTGTGCATGCGCTCACTGATACCCTCTGTAAATTATTGAAGAAACAACAACACTCCTGGCAAACATGTAGAATTATTCATGGTCTGCAGCACAATCAATGGCAGCCATCGATTGGAGTTGTGGAGCGGCAGTGAAATTAGCACTGTATCATATATATGTAATGAAATGTGCGCTAGTTGCTTCACCTTGTAACTGGTGTGGAGGTGTGAGGAGGTGTCTCTTCATAACCTTGAGCAAATTCCTGAAAAACAAATCTGAAATGGCAACATTGGAACAAAAGCTACCGTATACCTGCTGAGCGACTGTTAGGGCAACGGTAGAGAGGTGAGCCGCTAAGGACCGAATCATCAGAGAACCCGCAGCTTGAGCGTGGTGGAGAAGTTCAGAGGCATCCTAGGTGTGTTCCCGAGGGTGGAGGATAGAGGTCTGGTGGGGGATCCTCCGCACAGCGTTCCACTTGTCTGATCTCAGCACGTCGACCTTGTATAAACACGGGTGTCTGCAGGGGAGGAAGGCATGCGGAGGGAAAGAGATCGGAAAGATCAAATGCAAAACCGTCATTACATTAAGAGAGGGGAATAGGGATGAGGGCAGAAACATCCCTGGATGTCTCCGACCACCTAGCTTTTCCTATTTCATTGCGTGCTCTCCTCCGGGTAGTGATGGGGCGGTGGGACAGTCGGCTAAAAGGCAACATAATCAATCAAAGTAGGCAGCCTGACTTTGACCACAACAGAATGTTTCAAAGGAGAAATCACAGCTACAGCAGATGGGGTGAGGGCTTCTCTCTTCTTCGCTCTTTCTGGCTTCAGATAACATAGCCGGACCATCACCTGGAGAAAGGGTCTGTACTTAAGTAAAGGGACAGCATTTTAAAAGAGATGATTCGCTTTTGTGTTGATACGCTCAAGGGTCAGAACATAACCTCCGCGATGGAGTTAAAAGAATGGTTTTGACAACCTACCTTTCCAAACCCAGTACTAAAGTTCCTATTAATTCCTCTGCCTCAACAATGAATCAACGAACAACGAAACACAGGGGTTTGACAATGCCCTATTTTTAAATGTAGAGCTTGTCGGACAAAAAAATAGAAGAACACCATATTTTAAGATTCCAGTTTCATGCTGCATCCGGCTGCATGGCTGCAGGGAATCTCACATGCTGCGTCTGGAAAAAACAGCTGTGCTGGGCTACATTAAGTCCTGTGAGTAATTAACATATTTGAAAATATATTGCATGTGTACACAGCTAAGAAATAGGATTTGTCATGATTATAATGATAAATACTGTGAGCTCCCCATTCAGGAAAAAAGAAGAGAAAAACAAACAGAGTTAATCTAATGTGTGAGTCATAAAGATTGAAAAATGTTCCCAGAGCCTGGAACTGTAACTGCTCCCTGAGAGACGAGCAGCCAGAACCAGAGCCGATATTTCATCCTCAGCGTATCTCTGAAATTGTCAAACTCAAACCCATCGAAGAGATGTTAACAGAGAGGGCGAGCTGGAGGAAGGATGTAAGAACAATATTAAATGTTCTGGATGGATTCCATTCTTTAGAGAAACTCATCAACTTGACTTGATTGTGTGAGCAGCCATTACAAGGGAATTTACTGACCTTCCAGTTCATCATCGTTTCTGCAGCGGCTCAGAGCTGCTCGTCCCTGCAGAAGGGCATCGTCATCTGTAACACTCACTGTTTATGAGTAACAGGGGAGGCAACCCGAATACCAATGAGGACTTTGGCTCCTAAACACTGCCTTTTAATGAATTAAGGCCCATTATTAATCGTAAAGATAATCTTTATCAATACAGCACTGTTGTTAAAGATAAGTTATGCAACGTTGTCTGCAGGGAATAATAGTTATCACGCTCTCGGATGTAGGATCGCTAAACAAATATAGTTGGAATGTCAACAGACCAGATGTTTCCGCAAAGTTTCCTGGGTGAAGTTGTGAAGTGAGCCGGCGTCAGAAGCTGCACATCCTCGATCGCTCACGTCTTTGTTTGTGAACCTGGAGCTTCCCTCGCTCTGTCCTCCACGCGACTGACAGCTGTTCCACCCGGCAGGCCCCCGAGGCGGACCGCGCTCCTCCATCTGATGTCAGTTTGTCTGGTGTCAGCAGGGCACGGCGCGTTTGTTTTTTTCCCAGAGGCACCCTCACCTCGGGGCGGAGAGCATCTTCTGCAGGCTCGCTTTTTCCACACCAGTAATGAGCCACGGTGAGAGGTGTGCATGACAAGTTTAACAAGTCCGAGAAGACAGTCGCATAAGTCTTCCCCCTTCCCGCGTGGCAACGAGCTCCCATTGACTGGGACGGTTAATGAGTCCCTACAGAAAGTGTAGGTGTACTTGTCAGTGGCACTGTCCTGGCGGCTAAGCGTTGCTGTCATGAGGCACGCGCCTCTGTCACATCCCTCACACGTCAATTAGAACTCTACTCGCCTCAGCCGTCGCGGTTTACTTACAATGAAAATAATACGGTCCAACTTAAAGTCACTTGTATCAAATGAAGAGGGAGTTAATGTTTGTCCATCTGACTCGTCCACTGTCCCCCACACAATGTCCTCCAGGGTTGTGTTGGCTGCAGGCTCGCAGTAATATGGCCCGAATCCCAGACCAATCTTTTGTGACTGTCAACACCGCCACACAGAGACAGTTTAAGCAATAAAATGAATTCATGCAGATGTTCTGAGCGGATGACAGGCTTGGACCTCCGTCAACTGCGCCAGAGGATGAGCAGCTGGCACATCACGTAAACTACCACACATACATGCGCTCGGATCAAGTCAAGTTGTCTTTACTTTTCAAACAGATGGATTTGTTTACACAGATGTGCACGAGACTTTAGGATTGTACGTATACAGTTCCCTCAGAAAGGAAGCTGGAAGCAAGGACAGACATGGTTCAGGATCACCGGGTAGTGCTGCTTATGTCCTGTCCTGCTCTCCAGGGACAAAGACCAGTGACCTGGCAGATACAGTCTGACGCTGCCCGCCATGACAAAACGATAATATGCCGATGCGTCCTTGTGTTGTACTGAGAACGGGCCATTACCGAGAGGCTCAGAGATTGTGGCTGCTGCTGTAAGGATGCGTTTCTCCTTAATGTCCCGAGCTCAGCAATTAAATTCCAACCAACAACCGAGCTCGGCCCGCAACGCCCGGGTCTGATGGCTCCTCTGTGGTCATTTATCAGTCAGCTAGCCAGGAAATACAAGGACGAGTCGGGGGAAGGGACAACTCGTTTTATTTCACTGTGTCCAACTTTGAAAACAAGAAACTTTTTCAGCCTCTGATCTGCAGATGTTTCTCCCTTTTTTTGGTGGTCAGGAAAGAGCAGAAGTGTGAAGAAGCAGGGAGGATGTACTTGCTGTGCACCCAGGAGGATCATTTGTTTCTCTCCAGCACTGCCAGTGCTCAGAGATTCTAACACGTCCTACCTAAACCCAAACAGTTGTTGTGTGTTGGTTCCGTTTCATCTTGATCAGCACACCACCTGGAGCTCAGCTGCATGCGGAACCCCAACGCTTGTGTTTGGCCTCACCAGCCCCACATTTAAGACAACACTCGGATTGAATCCACCTCCAATTTACGCGCTGAAATTCTGGCTGATGATGCAAAGTGGAGGCACCTGTGCACCAGCTGCCTGGAACCCAGGTTGTTCTCGATTCACCCCAACTTCCTCTGCAGTCTTATCCCCTCTAATATATAATTAAAATGGATAGCCCATAGATGTGGTGCCAGTGGTGTTCCTGTCACCTTCTACTCCTCAACACAACCTGCTGACGTGCACACCCACACACTCACACACCACATATGCATGGAACTACTGTGCAAGCTAAGAGAAAAAGTTACTGTGGTGTGTTTAAACAGCAAGAGAAGTGTGGGAGGATGGATTTGTGCTGGGCATGAAGGAGGTGGCAGAAATAGCCGAAACATCTTTTTGCCTCACTTGCATTATTCTTTTGGCACTGGGATGTAACTTCTGTGCTCGTCAAAGAATTAAGGAAAGGTGACACATCATCTCTCTGTGGCTTTGGGAGGTCCTTCCTCTCATGTAAAGAACATTCTTTTTAATAAAGATTATTTGGGATTTAAAGCCAATCATTCATGGATAAATTGAATCAAACCGGAGCAAGGCTACAGTGCTCATCTACTCAGCTCTACTGTGATGAGTTTGAATTAGTTTGTGGCGTTGAATTCATCAAGGTTGTTGCCGAGGGCGTTCCTCTCAGTGAGGGTCCTCGTATAAACACAAACCTGCACCGAGGGCAGCTCTCACAGACACAGTGAGGCTGAGCGCTTGCAGCCAGAAAAAGGAAAAAAAGCCCGTAATATCATATTTGTTGTGCGCAAGGCTGCATTCTGCTTCTTTAGAGTAGTTTTATGGTTCAGGCGCATCATCAATTTTCATCTGTCTCAGCCCAGGTGGTCTCCATCGCTCCTGTAAACATCCCAACAATTACTGAGAGATCGAGAGAGAGTTTCTCAATATCGTCCCTGGCAATGTCATAGGGAGCTGTGCTTTCCTCCACCGCAACATTAAGAGTAACTCATTTGGAACATAAGCGCGCTAATGAATGGAACACTATTTATCCTGCGGATCCAGGAAGGGCAGCCCTGTCGTGATGCTACACGCTGATTGAAAGCTTTCCAAGATCCTGGTTAGACTGGAATACTTATCTAACTTAGCTCTGTGCTCAGTTTACCATTAACCTTGCACATTAAATCGCAGAAACACAAATTGTACACATACATAGGTATGTTTGGTGTAGCCCTCTCTCTCTCTCGTCTCTCAAATTCAAACCCAAAAGGTCCAGTGCAGATAAGATATCAGCCGGAGTTCAAATACATTAAATTTCAAACAAAGACGGAGCACCTTTGCCCTCATCGTATCCCTGCAGGAGCTCACCTCAGCTCTCGCTTAATCTGAGAGAAAGATCCCAGCAGCCCAGCACTTTTCTCAGGGTTAATTGTATGTGACATCCCATAATACAATTCTGGTCAATGGTTGGTTTTGGGAGCAAGTTTGTGTCTCCACTGATCCACTGAGTTCTGCACAGACAGAAACCTGCGATTGTTCTGAGAGAAGTTCAAATGCCTAATTAATTCATCAGCAGAGGAAAGTGATTAATTTGACCTTTTGAATGTGGCTACAAACTGAGAGACGCAATGAACACCACCCTGATTAGGACTGATTAAAAATATCTAAGAAACAGGAATCAGGAGGTGTTTTGACATTTGCTGGCGTGAAGGAGAATCTATCTCCCTTTCTCTTGACTGATCCCCACATGCATCACTCTTTAAACATAAGAATAAAAATGCAAATGCAATATTTTATGGAAAAGCATCGTTCTGGTTAAAAAGTGGAGGTGAGGCTGTCGCGGTCTCGAACGAGTTGCTCGGCTCAGCCCGGCGCACTAATGATGAGACTCGGGGAAGGCAAACTCCCACAGCTATCTGTGTCCCTTTTATTAAGATGGAGGGGGCAGACGAATGCGGTTGGGAGAGGAACGGATGGGTTAAGCATCTTCCTCCTGAGGAGCTTTATGCCCGTCTGAGAGCTGGGGGTAGTAAATTTTAATTACCACTCTCACTCACCATTGAAATGCATGCACTTAGAGCCACACCTGTTTTATATCCACCCGTGATGTTTTTGAATACATAGCGAAGATGGTGGAGATTCCAGGTTGAAGTTTACTTCCTCCAACGTAAGTGGGTCAGCGTTGGACTCCTGGTCACCGCGGCTGCTCTGTAAAGTATTACTCCTATTAGCTGCAGCTCTAGTCCCTTGGGCCACGGGGGACAGATAGAAGGTAATTACAGAACATAATGTTATTAATTACCCGGAGCACTCATGCTACCGCTGGAGCTGAACTCTTGGCAGACAAGATTCTCAAACCCGGGAGGGCTGCGACACAATGCCTAAGGTTAAGCAAAGCGCTCCTCTCTGTCACTGCATGGATGTGGGTGGGTGGGGGTGGGGGGTTGTTGGGGCAGAGTCTGTTTTGTTTTTGCTGTTGCTGAGATAAAAACGAAATGAGAGGAATTTGTCCACAGCGGCTCCCTGCAGCCATTTCTGCCTTTTCAAGAGGGAAAGGAAAACAGAGTCAGATGTAATCATGGACCCATTTTAAAATATATATTATTGTCTCTCTCTCTGCATGTCAGTGAGCAAACTGCATCCCCATTATCGGTGTGAAAATTCCCACCCCCAGCCAGTTTTCCCCATGATCTCCTCCCACATGTGTATTTTATTTATAGCATTATTTAATCTCCAGTACTCCAGTGAGCCTTATGACGGAGGGTTTGTGCATTGTCTCCATGCAATATGGGGATTACACTCATATATGTATATTTATACACTGTATATTGCTGCAGTACAGTGCATCACCACATCTCCAGTTACACTTCCATCAAAGTCAACATCTCCATTAGAATACAGTCTGGTTTCAAACCAGAATTAGCGTCAACATTTCTGCTAATGTCTCTGTTTGCTCCCGTGCTCGCTGCGAAGCCGACGACCCGGGGAGTCTCTCTAAATTCCATACATCATGGTGCATCAGCTAATGCACGGCTGAAGTGAATAGGCTTAAAAACTATCCAATAATCAATAACCCTCCCTCTGACTCTGACACACGATTCAATTATATACAGCACATTGGCTACGTGCTGCAGCCACTAAATATCTGCTCTCAGACCCGAGCCTTGGATTTCTCTCTTTGTTCTTGGGAGGGAGAAGAACAAAAAGAAATGTTAAATACATATTAAATATGACTTTTATTCTGGACCCAGTGAGCAGTCCACATCGTAAATGAAATTCACAGTGTATTTGTTCAGACAGTGTGAGGGCAATAAAGTTCATAAATACTTTGCAATATCACATTTCCCTATAAACATTTTAAACCCCTTTTATTTCTGCACCAGATTCCTCAGCCACATCTGACAGCTGATTCTTTTTTCCCTTTCTTCTATATCTGGCTGGCGCAGGTTTAGACATCGAGCTTTGAAGCATTTTCGACTTTTCCTGCATCAGAATACCGTGAGCACATATTTGATGTAATGTATTTGCATGCATCAGACAACCAAAGGATTTGTCTCAATTTATTTAACACAGCATTGTTGTCAAGTTCAAAGCCGTCGAATCTGAACACACATCCAGTATTTTAACAACTTGTCATCACAGCTGCATTGGACTAAAAAGAAGGAAAAAAAAAAGGCTGTATGCTAACAAAGCCTGTGAAGATCCTCCAGGAAGGAGGAGTGATACCTCCCTTTTTTCCCGTGGGACTCTTTGGCAGTTATGATACATTTACTTACTTACCTGAACAGGAATCATTTTCTTTCATCTCTGTTCATGCCTTACGGAGGATCAGTAAAATACATCTCTACCCGTGTGAACTACTGTTACCTGGAGACATGCTGCTGGGCCACCGCACCGAGCTTATTTGATATACTGAATTTTATGTCAACTGTGGCAATCCACTCTATGCATCATGTCTAGTTTCAAGTGCGGGGGCAGGATATAAGGAAAAGCTGCTATTCTTTAAGGGCTATAGCTGCCGCTCGGCTTATTGTGGTGATTTATTGTTATTGAGGGGGTTTACTGTGCGAGGACCAGGCGGAGGAAGAGCAGGGGACCAACAGATGTAAGTTTCATGTGAGATAATCGTCGCTCACATTTCAATATGCACAGAAAAATACCAAGAACCATCTAATTATCAAAACAGAATCAAACACCTCTCAATTCAACAAGATGATTTCAGCTCCAGATTTTCTAATTAGCATCATCTAGTTGTCCTGTTGCGATAATCCGATCAAGGTGTGTTGATTAATCACGTGTTTCATCATTATCATGAGCATAAAGAAAAAAAAAATCACAAATATTACTTTTGGGGTTAAATCCTTGCAGTGATACGATGCCCACTTCTATGAACCCTCATATCAGACACAGCGAGGGCACCTGTGGTCGATTTAATGAAAGCAATTTTATTTTTAATAAATAGTATTTGCAAAATCAATGTCCTCTCTTCACAGTATCACCATCGTCTAATGGCCTGATTATTTACAGAGGGGTGGGATGATCTTGTTTTTGGTTTTAAGTTCCCTAAGGATTGTTTATGTGTCGTCCTGTCCAGTGTCTGCAACACAGAAAAAATGGAGCTCACTGAAAACGAATGGTATCTCATTCATCTCTGGGCTGCTTTGCCTGGAAATGCATTTTCTAGCCACCCAGTTTAAGCCAAAGCGTTCCATCTCCTGCGGTGACAGCCTTGGCAGTTGGATTTGATATGCTCCGATTGTTATGGGTCCCATAACGTGACTGCTCCCTCAGCCAAACATTCAGGCGTCGGTCAAATATACGAGAGAAACATCAAGACAAATGAATTCAATGATGTAGCAGGTGCGCAGGTCAATAATATGCAGAGTGTGTTTCTGTGTATAAATACACGTGTTGTCTCCCTCAGCGTGGAGAGCGTCCTTTAGCCTGATAATTATCCCACAGACATGTTTGTGAGCATCTGAGCTGTGGACAGGTAAAAGCAGCTTTTAATGTGCGATAGCAGCACTTTATTCTGGTGTAATCAAATTGTCACACTCTGTAGTCTGATGTGCTCTGCTGTTTGCAAACATTGCACTAATGTTCCAATACCTGGTAGCGGATTATTGTTCCCTGTGGGCATGTGGTGTGCCATCTCCTCCTCCCTGGCTGTTCCTCAGCTCCTTCTTGTTTTGGGTGGGTGTTTAATAGTGTGAAAACAACAACACACTCAAGTCCTCAAATTGGATTCTATCAGTAATGTAGTTTTACCCAGCAAGCCTTTGGAGGCTCCTCCTCATGGAAATCCTATTTTCATTTAAGCAGCAAGGGCCAGTAGCGGCGTTATGCAACCCAACTTCTCGTCGTGAATCATCGCCGTTTGCATATTTGCTAATAAAAGCATGGCTCTCCGCTCCGCGCAGCTGTTGTTGGCTTCGCAGGTCCGCTTAAAGGAGGTGGCGAGCCTCCAAAGGTCAGTCTGCTCTTGAGCTTTGTACCTCACTCCCGAGCAGGTTTGTTCTGCTGCTAAAGGGCCGAGGGGAGAGGGGAGAGGGGAGCGCTCTCGGTGCGAGCCAATTAGGGCTTGTTTATTTTCCTCCGCTGTCTAATAAACGTCACTTTCTAGTTTTAATGGCTTGGAAAGACACTGTGATTAAGATTCAGGCCCGCGGTGTGACCAAACGTGAAACGGAGCCCCCGCCTCACGCCGCAGCCCTCCATCATGTAGAGCGGCTCCTGGCACGGTGTTGTTATGGGAGGTTACGATAACAGAAATATTTACAACACCCGGCTGACCTCTGAGAACGAGCTCAACCGCTACAGAGAGAACAACACGGCCCACAAAGGAAACAAGAGGAAACAAACACAGCACATTCAGGAGCTCGGGGCTTGTGTTTTGTTTTTAAAGGTGGTACAGTCCAAATCTCTGGATCTCAAAGGGCAGCTGCACTGGAGGACGCTTTTTGACTACATCCTAACTGTGAGAGAGTGAATTAAAATATATTGTGATGACTGAAAGAAGCAGAGTGCCGCTATCGTTGACGGATTTACCTGCATTCATATTCCTGACACGGCTCCTTCCCCTGTCTTTGTAAAATGCCTCCGCTTGAAGTGTTTTCAGTCCCGTCTCATTATAATTGTTGCTGTTGTGGTTGTTTTTTTTTTCCATCTGTGACATTTAAAAATGTCAGTCGAATGAGCCGCGCCTAAAACATATGATAATTCAGCAGATGATTGGCTCACATGTGTTGCCAGCTCTTTACAGCTCAGCAGTTTCACCTCCTCACTCGATTCCGCTGTCAGCAGATGAAAACAACTTTTTTTTCTGTAAACGAGATGAGATGATTTATTCTCCATTCGTTCTATTTCAAAGATTCAAATGTCAGAGGAGGTAAACAAAAGTCAAATTGTGATGAGGGACAAGGTGGAACTGACACGGGCTCAGTATTTGCATCGCACAGGACTGGAGTTGAAAACAGGACACAAACTCCCCTTGAGTTTGATTTGCACAGTATGTTAAAATGCAGAGAAGAAGAAGCAGAAGTACCATGAAAGAATAACCCATGCAGTCATTTATTTGTTAACCTTAAATCAAACAAGATGCTACCTTGAACTGGGGAAAGCGTGTTCCGCTGGTGCTCATACTGTGAAGGCCCAATTACGTTTCCTTTTTCTGACCGAGGAAAAACTAACAACCCAACGATCCCCAGCTGTGATTAGAGAATAACAGCGGAGAAATAGCTGAGAACAAGCCCTGTAGGTGATCGGGAAAATCTCAAACTCTTTTGGATTGAAACAGGATTGAACAGGTCTAATATGGTCACGTCTGTAAAATCTAGATAAAAGAATAGTCAAGATAATGCAAATCGGTTAATTTCTGTGATAAAACACGTCTCACTAAACAGTTTGCAAGAGCCACTATCCATAACAATGAGCCGGTGATGTACTATCTGCAAAATTAAATCACTGTATTGTAAGCCAGAGTGAAAATGACCTCAAAGTCAGAGCGAGAGCACCGCTGAATGCTTAATTCGGCAGTTAGTGTAGGCAGTTAGTGTTGGCAAGCACGCTGGCTAAATAATGGTGATGGTGTGGATCCAAAACAGAAGCAAGTGGTTTGCAAAAGATTTCAGCTGCAGCGGCTCGGCGAGGCTGCCAAAGAGCTTTCCGTCCTAAATAGTCAAACTGCTGGTGAAAATACAACACCTGCTACTGTACCGCCCCCACGCTGGCGGCCCCGCGCCCCCTCCCGCTCCAGAAGAACATGAGCCGTGCTGGAGAAACTGCGGAGGGAAATGCTTCCGAGCATGAGAGCAATACGCTGTGGCCGCCAGGCGACTGGATCTCGATGGGTTAATTGTCGTACTTTGGCAAATCAGGGGTAACGCTATCGTGGAGCTGCTCATTAACTCACACTCGAGCACATTCGTTTAAAAGTGGAAGCTCAATATTAAGTTATATTATTTTACAAGTAACATCATCAGGACTCTGAGTGGAGCACCTAACACGATTTGAGATGAGTGACTGCGGCAGGATAATTGGATGTTTTTGAGGCAAAATGTGTAAAATTTCACACGACTGAAAAAGAAGGTGTAGAAATCTGTGCTTTAACATCGGGCCTGAAGAGAGAGAACGGAGCCCTAATGAGGTCCATCTGACAGTCTGCAGACGCTTTTGTTTTACAGAGGAAACCGTGGGCACCGTTTTCATTTCCAATTAAATGTTCATCGAGTCTAAAAAAAACTGCACTAACAATTTAAAGTATCTACAGTACAATGTCAGACTTTTGTTAAATAAATAAACAGTGATTCACAGATGTTAAATATTATCACGTATTTGTTCAAAATCCTGTTTAATAGATTTAAAACATGGCCAGGTGACATAAGATTTAATATTTTTAAGATTTAAAGGCAAAGATAATCACATGTATACTATTCAGATCTCAACAGAGCTAAAGTAGCTAAGAGTCTCAGAGAATAGTCCACAACATTTTTCCTCTTTTTAAATTCATTTCCAGTCAATCATTCATTCAGCAACTTAAGTCACATACAAGTAAAGTTCATGTGTGGCTGCTTCATACACCTGCAGTGTGTGTGTGTGTGTGTTGGCTTCATATCTCAGCTTATGTCCACAGCCCCCGTGCTCCGCAGGGAGCGCTGCTCAATACGTTTTCCGTGAGCTCCTGTCAGCTGGCTGGAACCTCCAGATAAGGGCTGTTATGTGTTGTGTGGTTAGTGGTTAAGTATTTGTGTTCCCCACCGCTCCCCGTGTCAACTGTGTTATCTGAAGGGTCCCAGCGAGCTCCCTGTTCTCCACTCTCCAGGTCGCCATAATGAGAGAGGATAATTACTGATCACACTTTGCAAATGGAACAGCAGGACGATAGGCGGCGTCTAATGAAGCGCCCCCCCACCCCATCATATATACATATACGCACAAGCACACACGCCATTAAGACCCTAATAACAACAAGCACTGAAAAAAACTACAGGTCTAACCTTAGCGAGCATTCCGCCTGCTGCTTGTAAAACAGCAATTTCCTACAAATACACTCATATATCCAACTAATTTGCATCGAGGACGGAAACTAAATGGCTGCCGAGGTTATTATGTCGGTTATTATGTGTTGTTTAATTCCCAAGAGGCATCCTTACTCTGCAGTGAAGACATGGGGAGGGTACTTTGGTTTGTGTACATGTTTGTGTTTACTCCATTTTTGTTATACATTAGGAATCAGATAATTACTTTGATAGTTTTTTTTTTTTTTTTTTTTTTTTTTTTTAGGTCAATTAATGATATACTGGCCTTCACATTTTCTTGAACATCAACAACCCCTTTTACTTTTTACATTGTGTTATTAACAATTACATCCATTATGCCACCTTTTACTGCACTTTTTTGTTCAGGTTAATAAAAAAAATTGGTAGACTAGCTTTGGCCATAACCCAAGATATTAAAAAACTAAGTTTCACTTCAGGGATTAATTTCCAATAATGGTGTGTTTTACACACAGGACTCCCTGCAGGCTCATATTCCAGTAATTAAGTTGGTGCCACAAATATCGCCATAGCTGAAATGGTAATAATGGCTGGATTCATCTCAATGAAGTCTCGTCTCATTACATTTAATTGATGATCACAACTGATGGGAAAGAATGAGGTTGGAGACAACTTCTTTGACCTTGAGCTGCGATCGTACCTGCACCCCCTTCCCCTGCCCTTCCACTTGTAAGATGGGGAACCAACATTGCACCAGGCCAGAGAAACAAAGGTGGTGAGGAGACTGAGCACTTTGTCAGATTGGCTAATTGAGTATCTGGCCCAAAGCAGGAGCCATTTATAAGACCCCCCCCCCCCCCAGACCTGCTCAACTGACTCCCATTCTTCTGCCTCCGTCCAGCTGTGCGCTGCTGTGACAGAAGGCTTTGTCACCCCTGTTCCTGCGTACCCCCCCTGCCTCTTCCTCATTCATCACCACAGAGTGATTCCTGGGTTTAAGGGAAAGTGATGAAGATGCCTGCAGGCCCACTGTGGACACAGCAGGATCCTCCAGGCTAAAGTGCCCCGATCAATCACGAGCTCCTCTTGTTCAAACTGCCCTTTGGGTATCAGACTCAAGGAAACAAAACCTTAACTCGATAGAAAACTGCAGGACATACCCCCACTGACGGACGGGAAACAATTTCCCGCCGTCATCTTTGTTACTCATCTCGGCTGTTGTACCCTTCGCGCCCAACTCGACTCTCTTTTATTATATTTGCTGCAGCGGGCAACTACTTCATCATTGTTGAGGATGACAATTACAGGGCCACCAATGTGTAATCAGACTGAGTGTCCCAGTATCGTAATAAATGTCTACACTGTCTCCCTCTTTCCCATTTGAACAGCTGTGACTCCAGCAGTGCTCTTGGCAGGATCCATCCCCTGCTGCCTCATTTACTTGCAGCTACAGTAGAATGGGTTTGGAACAGTTTGAGTTCTTTGTTCTACTACAGTAGCTTTTATTTTCCTTCAGCGGGTTCACAATAAGTTGATCATTTCTTCTAATAAAGCCAGTCTTTTTTTGTCTTGGTTTGCACCTATTTGAGTTCTTACCAACAATTGTATGTTATTCCGAAACAAACCTGATCACAGCTTCCCAGTGTTGGACCCAGGAGCTTGCATAATAAACGCCTTCAGCAGATCAGGATTACAGCACGTGTCCGAGACTTGCCCCACCAAAGACGCTTGACTGTATGAGCTCCCCCACACATTAATTGGACAAAGTAATTTAATCTCGAAGCTCCTCTAGTACAAACTGTAAATGGACTGCATTTATGTCGCACTTTTCTCGTCTTAACGACCACTCAGTTCCCTTTACACCAGCAGTTCCACATTCGTTCAGTTTCCCATGATGAAGCAGTTCTCCAGCAATCATCTATTCACACATCAATGGCCATAAAGGGCAATTGTGGAGTTTAGCATCTTGCACAAGGACACTCCAGGAGGTGGACTGGAAGAGCTGGTGACTCACCTTCCAAACTCAGCAGCAAACGACTCTACCTCCTGAGCCACTGCTGGCTTCCCTGTCCAAATGTTATTGGACCGAATTGATTCAATTCTGATAGAATGGCAGGTCTGTTTGAGAGGCTGGCATCCTCTGAAAAAGTTATTCACTGTTTTGAGGCAATTCGTTTTACAGTGATAGTGGAAAAATGCATTTTTGGGCCTTTGTCAGTCGCATGCTAAGTAGATGCTGATATCCGGTGGAGGCACTGTTCCAGGAAGCAGTCTGTGGAATCTGTTCTCCCCTGGCATTTTCTCCTTGGTAGTAAATATCATTTCATTCAATAAACAATAATAGTCAACAACTAAACATAGTTTCATGAGTATTAGCTGATTTCTTAATTGAGGTCCTCATCTAAATGCTAATGCGATCAGGTTTACCGTCTTTAACCACTCCTCGGCAGAGCTGTTATGACCTCTCAAGAACTTTTTTAAAGTTCGATGACCACCTGCTGATGAAAGCTGTTAAGCAACAAAGCAAATTTAAGTTCACTTCTGTTCTCAGACTGAGTTGATTGCCTATAACGTTGCAGTGATTGGAAATCACGGCTCTTCCTGATTAACTGGAGCTTTGACACATGAATGAGCTAGAGGCATGTTTCCATTCCCCCGTGTTTAATTTTTTTGTAAATGAAATATATCCAGGTACTTTAAGAGCTATTCATTTCAATGAATCCCCAATTTCTGAGAAGTTTCCTCTCTCAACAATTCTGCCTCGGACTCTTTCAGACTAAAATGGTCACTGCTTTCAGGGTCATTATGTAAATCGCTTTCACTCTCATTTTTGTATAGAATAGGTACAATACTCAATAGTCACTTCAGGAAAGACCTGATCAGCATGTCTCTGGAGGTATAATATATCTGCTGAGTGCAGCACTAAGTCCTCACCAGTTAATAGTCATTCCCAGTAGCCTTTTCCATTTACCCACCCGCTTCCTAGCTCCCTCTTCACTTCAGGCAAAGCAACTATCTCCAACTTCATATCATGACTATAAAATGGGTTGCCAATTAAAACCGAACCCAACCACAACATTTATTTGCGTATTATTGCATGCAAAGACAAAAAAAAAACCTTGTTTGCTCTATTTAATTTCGTTAACCAGTCATGCTTACCTCATTCTCCTGCAGCTAATATATGGGAATAGAGCAGGCTTATAAAATCATCAGTGCATTTTTCTATTCTGGTTTATAGAGCCCCAGTCCATTTCACAGGCCAAATCTCAAACATCATCTGACAAAATGAGTCAGTTATCTCAGCGGGGAGATGCTGTGGTCGCTCAGAGGGATCAGGATGAGACTGTGTCTCTTGTCCCCGCTGCTGCGTTGGCTAAAGCATCACTAGTCCCTGTTATCTGCCCTGGTGCCACAAAGTCAGCACGATAGCAACGCTGCATCATTCGATCGAGCTGGAAAAATGTCATTTTAAATGCTAGTGTGGTGGTTGGGTTTGAATTCTGCTTTATACTTGTGCTTTGGCACCCGAATGATAATGTGCCCTCATGTCCAACCTACACTGCAGTTTACACCTCGTCACATTAATATGGATATTTTTAAGTGCTGTGGATCTTTTTCATACTTCAGCGAGGATTAGTAATATGGTTCATGGGTCAAGGTGCGGGTTTTATGCAACGTCCTGCTGGAAGACTGGATGGTGCAATGTGTTTAATATATCAGAAATGTTCCTGAAAAAATCAGACCACTGTTGGGCACGATGGACAGCATCGCATCACAGTTAGGAAACACGCTTGACCCCACTCTCCATTGAGAACGATGGTGTTCAGTAAATTTTAGCTTCCTCACAAAGAGAGTTGTTAAAAGATTGATCAGCAAGCAACAGACAATGAATTTGCTTTTTGTACTCAGTGGTATCCACCATCCATGATTTCAGAGACTTGTATGTTCTTGACTCCCCTCTGATCACAAGGTCCATCTGTAGAGTGTAGCCAGCCATATATTCCTGTCTCATTCACGTTTACTTTAGCAGTTGTCTTATGCGGTAGTAGTACAGAGTAACAGCGGTGAGTGTGCCTGTGGAAGAAGAAAGGCTTTTTCTCCCGGTGAACCCGGAGGACCTCCTGTCTAATGAAATGCTGTCAAGGTCCAGTGAGCTGAGCTGCCAGAAGAAAGCTTCACAATAGAGAAAAGCCTGACAACCCGCACAAAGAGATAGGCAGATAGGAACCCCAACTCCTCATACACTTATTACATTTTGGGAAGCACTCAGGCAGATAACGGCAGGAAGCTGCCTCGTTCACACAAACAGAAATCTGTTGCCTCCTCTTCACCGGGTACATTATTTATTCTGTATTGTATCCTCGACTGCCGACAACAGTAATTAATTTAGACAAAGTAACTACCCTCTGAACTGAAATTATTTCTCCAACAAATTATTTGGGAGCAGAAGAGAACAGACTTCCAAAGGGATGAAGACATTTAAAGGTGTAGCTTTACGCTGTACAATGTTAACAATGGTGACACAAAGGGACAAGGAACAAAAAACTGAATCAGTTCCCCAGGTTTCACTTTCTCAGTGATCTGGTGGCTGTGGCTGGATCAATAAAAGTGCCCTTCACAAAAGCAACGGGGCTGAATCGTGTGTTAGCTTTCTTCGGCTAACACGAGATGAAGCAGCAGGAGTCTGCAAGGGTGCACGTCGGAGGTGTAGCTGGTCATGTGCTCAGTCAGGTTCCATTCCCTGCTCCCGATTACTTGCATACAGGGTATGATATTCATGACAATACATGAATGCATACCCAGGAACATTGAACACAAAAAAGTCTACTCACAGAAGCAAAGGAGAGAAAAAATAAAATGCTGTTACGTATGGTTGTGTTTTTGCTGGTTTGTCAAGAGGGAACCTTCCTCTCCATTTATCCTCCATGCATATGTGAGACTATCCAACATTATATTGCTCTATTTCAGGTTTGAGCAGGTTACAGAACAGCACAATATCAGTGCTCTGGGCTGCAATCAGTCTCATGGTGGGCTTTCAGAAATTGCACAAAGGTAGCCCATGTGAAAGCTGTTGTTACTCCCACAGAGTCTAATGATGGTGCAATTCACTTACACTCTCTGCTGCAGCTTGTTTTCTTCTAAAGGAAGAAAATGTGATATTTTTTTTTTTGGTCATTTAAAATAGCTGAAGAGAGAAATGTGTTGTGACATGATCGAACGGGACATTTATTGGCATTGTGAATGAATGACAGTATTTATGAGTACAGTACTCAGTTTGTTTTACATTAACAACATGTAATAAACAAGTGATATTGTCATGCAACTCAACAAACTGCAAAGTGTTAATAAGGTTCAAATAAAAATGCCTCTGATCTGAGGTCTTGCTCTGAATAAATTCACTTTTCGTTTAGTTTGGCACTTTTTAACTCACACAGGTTTCCTATTCTTAGCCTCCACTTTACACGGAGAGAATCCATTAAAGCAAAAAGTGCTGCAATTAGCATATCAAATTCTTAAGTGATGGGTTACAAGGAAAATGGAGGTCGGCTGAAATGTGAAAATTTCTCATTCCATTTTTAGCAAAGGATGGAAATCTGCAAAAGTGGAAGTGTCTGCTTTATTACCACAGCACTTGAAGTGTAAAAACTTTTACGAAACTTTATTAACTTGCGCCAATGGTCATACAGCAGATCCCCACACCAGAGAAACTATAGTTCAGCTTAAACTTGCATCAAAAACGTGTGTTGAATAGCTAATTAACCTGAGCTGTTTTGCCAATTTGGGTAATCATTTCCTAAAATCTTTTAATTATTACAATTATCTGTCTAGTACACCACAGTTCTGGAAGAGCAGTTCCAGTGGGATATTATCCAGTGGGAGCTGCTCTTCTAGTGGGGCTCGTTTGTCAGTGTCCTCTTCTGTGCTGCGTTCGATTCTATACGTTAAATTATGGAGGAACAGCCTGTGTCAGTGGAATAATTGGTCTGCACTAAACTCTACCAAGATGGGAAATTAGTTCAAAGCCTGGAAATGACGAGCACGAAGCATGTTGTCAAGTTCTATGATTAAGACTCCGACACAAAACCCCAGAGGGGCGGATGAGAAGTGTGTTTGGCTTCCTCATCTTGCGGCTGTCTTCGTTAGCTGGATTGTCTGGTCCAGTGCATGGGATGATTACAGCTCTCATTAAAGACGGACTTGCAGTGTGTAAATCCCAGGACGGCCTTGTGAACAAGGAGAGCAGCCATGACACAAACTGTCTGTGCAACCGCCCCCAGAGTCCAGCGCCATGGTGGGGACACTGTTAAAACAGCTTCATTTCACCTTTGTGCTCTGTGTGTTTTTAGCCGTTTGGGTTGGCAGAGACATTTTACTCAAGGTGTTTTGCATTCATACTCATTTATTTTAATAGTCTGCTTGAGGTGTTGAAAGAATTTCAGACGCAATGAAGACACAGCCAGGAAACAAGAACACAACACCCACTTTAATTAACATAAACATGAACATTAGACCGAATTTAAATCAACGGTACAGAAACTACAGTCAAGTGGGAGGAGCGGCAGCAGCATAAGCTCCACAGTAAACAGATGTGTCAGGATGAATCGGCAATGTGAAGGTTGTTGGACGATAGCAGTCAGCTGACGGCTAAACAGCTGTGAATCTGAAGCATGAAAGTTTAAACAGTTGATGTTAGTGCAAGCACAACACTGTGTTTCACTGAAATCAGAGGTGGGGAATGTTTTCACTATAGAATGAGAACTGTTCAACAGCCTTTGAGGGGATGATCGAAGGATTCCTGCTTCTTTTTAGCACAGTGTCTGATGTCAGATTTTAGGGATGATGATGATGATAACAGATTGACTTTGTGCCAACTAAACTTGCTTAAACAAGTGCTAAAGATAATTGATTGGGACAGCTTCTTTTGAAAGGCAAATAGGTTGTTGTTATTATGAAGATTATTATCGACTCTTGGTTTTAAAACACAAACTTCCTGTGTCTTGTCCGTCCTCGCTCCTTGCTGAATCATTGTAGCTGCCCTAACGGTGGCCTTCCATCTGTCCATCAGAGCTCATTAATGCTGGTAGACAGGGAGACACCCACTGGCTGGAATAGCAATTAGCACAGCAAATAGGCTCCTACCCTTGGCACAACAGTTCAGTAGTGTGTAAGACAGACAACTTGATGGGGTTATGGTGAGGATGCTCAGAAGGGTGTAATGACTTGGTAGTAATTTGTGTCTTTTTGGAGAATTTTATTTCATGTTTTTGATGCTTTAGCTTTGCAAAGCAATCAATTTTCCTCCGGTCCAATTATTACTTCTGTTTTGACAGATACAAATGAGATTTTACAGCTCATCATCCACCAATACAACTCAAATTCAATTCATTTTCATAGAATCGTCTCTTGCACACGTGATCTCTGTGGAACCACTTTGTTAAATGTCCATTACTAGCACTGGAAAAACACTCTTCAATTCAGATAGAGCTTCTCAAGCAAAACTCACTCTCTCACTTTGCAGAGCTCTCAGCCTCTAAAGCCCCAGGCAGAGCTCAGTCTGGACCCAAACACAGAACCAGCACAGTGATGGATGACACTGCCCGGTCATTGGAAAACTTGAGAGTACATAAAGGGACCAGTGCTTTATTTGATGTGGGAGGCTGAGTTAACGACTGCTGGGCCTCTGGGAAAAGGTCCAAACCAGCTCCCAACTTACTGACCACCAAGTGCAGAAGCTGATGCACAATGGGAAGATGAGAATTTTATTCCACAGACAAACCAACATGGCTCTCACAGGTGTAAATACTTAAAGGCCAATTCACCCGCTAGACATGTGAGACAGATATGATAACTTGTAAACCCCAACCCCTCGGAGCAGGGGTTGATGGGAAAAAATAAAAATAAAAACTACATTTTTAAATGTTCAGTTGTGATTATTGTGACTTTCCGGAGCCTTCTGCACTGTTTGTGTTGATGATCGCACGACACACATGTTCCGTGTTCTAATGAAATCCTGCTAATTAATCGGCCAGTGGAGATTAGCTTGTCACAGAGCAAAAGACTTCATCTGTGAGATATCTCAGCTGTGTCACTTTACACACTTCAGACTTGCCCTGAAAATCAATGTAATTAAGTTCCTTCAGAGTTAATGAACAACATCTGACCCCTCTTTATTCTTTCTACTTTTTACGTGGAGATGGCTCAGATAAACTAGGTGGAGGAGCTGCTATTCATGTCTCACACATACTACTGTGGTGTATTTCCAAGTCTAGATCTGCCAGCACACATCAAGGATGAAAACATTACACATGATAAAGATGAAGAAATTATGCACACTGAGGATGACATATTTTTAAGCAGCACCGATAAAGTCTATTTCAAGAATCTGAAAATCAAGTAAAAACTAGAATTTTAAGAAAGCCCAGATGGTAGTGAGGACTCTTAATAGGAACATTTGCTGTAATTGGAATCAAGGGTGCTGCAAGGGAAGATGGGGAGAGTCTTCATCATAGCGCCTTAACATTGCTCCCACTTCAATATAAAATTGCCCAATCTCTTACCAATCATAAAAATATAATCAGTCAAAGAAAAATCGAACTGACTGCTACACTAAAGGCTTTGGGTAATCCCTGCAATCCCTTTGATTGATCCTTGCATGTGACGAGTTCACTAAGGGTGCAGTGTCAATATTCTTATTTCAGCGTCTCATGGCCTGACTTATCAGAGGAGTTGGAATTTTGATTACAGGTGAACAGGAAGTCTTACCCGGTTTGACGGCTCCTCTTGAAAAGGAATATTTCATCTGTAATAGATCATAGTGGAAGATCTTCTGCCAAATGGAATTGGTCCTTGAGACATTTCAATCCAAAACTGACCGTCCTAACCTTATGTCATAGCAGGCTGATAAGTCAGAGAATAAGTCATTATGCGACTGCCCCTGGACACCATGAATGTTGAAAATGTCAAATATATAATTTATACATACATTTCAGTCAAATACAGTAGGGCTGATTGTAGAAATTACTCTTGTCTTCTGGGCAGCATACAGTAAATGTTTGTAATGCCAAAATATCTAATAGTTGTTTCTGCATGAAAGTGCAGTTCAGGCCGTGGCCTGGCTAAAAATACAAGCTCATTTTCATTTGTGTGAATAAGCTCTCTGGTCCCCCGAAGCCTCTGTTCCAGCGTGCATCACTCTGCAGTATTTTGGAGTCGTTGTGAGGCAGTGCAGTAGCTGTTTAATTGGCTCTGTGTGTCTGGTATAGCTCCAACTCTGAAGATATAAAAAGAAAGTCAAGGTTATCATCAGCCTTCCAGTGGTTTCAAATCAAGTTAGATCCACTGAATTTCGTTGATCACTGAGTTGCTGCTGTGGCTTCTTTCTCCAAGCATCAAATTGAACATCAGTGTTATGTGAGTTGCCTAAAAATGACTGAAACGCTTTGCTTATCTATTTTTGTGCAGCTCCGTGCCTGATCCATTAACATGGAGAAGGGTTTAGGAGCTTTATTCCAGCCAGCCCTGTGGTGATGAAGGTAATCTTGTATATACTGCTACACTTACAGAAATGTTCCACCGTGGACAGAATCTGATCCCACTTGTTTTCATTAGCGTATTACTTGTCCAACCATGTTTAACACCTGAGCAGTACCAGTCAAAATTGATTCCAGCAACTTTATTGTTGGCAAGTATTGGTGGGGGGCGAAGACACAGAAGAGGAATTCCGAATATTGATTCACCAGCAAAAGGGGTCAGTTGTCCTTTTCTGGCTCAGCTAATGTCCACTCAGTAAGCTGAACATTAAGCACTCCCTCTTAACTCAATGATGCCCAAAGGAACAGTGTTCTTTTAATGTATTTGTCCAAAGCTGACCTTGCTGGTAATGTAACCGTGTGACGCCACAGGCGGGTGCGACACACAGAGGTGATTTGTGCTTCAAGTTTACTCAGGGGGGCAGCAAACCCCCCACTTACCCCTCTCACAGACAAACCATTATTCTCCATGTGGTTGGAGCTCAGATGGAAATTAACTTATGGGGAAGAAGAGACAATAATTGAAGATGAGTCTGTGGGGTATTGACCTTTTGGCACAAAAGTCATTGGTTATGGTATACATTTAAATTGACACCTCTAGCTTTATGCAGACTGGTGCCTGCAAGGTTGAAATGGGTCCAGCATCTTGACCAGAGGAAATATTTGTCATGTGTGTTACAAATCCACTTGTTTCACTCAATGGCAAAACAACTGAAGTGACATTGCTGAACACTGAAACTAGTATTTCAAAGTTTTAGTCTTTGGTTTCATTTTTGCATCACAAAGGACGCTGCAGCTTCAAAGGCTTCACCACATTGCATCTATCTAGCTGGGGGGCAGAGTCCAGACATGGCTCATATATGCTGCATTACATGCGGTGGATATAGTTCATATTGCACACTATATTACCACATGGGACATTAGGGCATTGTAAATGAAAGTGATGCGATTCATGACTGTAACAGAGATGAAACAAGCTTGGAATAAAATAATGTTAATGTAAGGCTGCTGTTATCCAATTTGTATTCTGCTGCCTCCTAATTTGTAGCCAACTAATTAACTTTTGCCCAATTACAGCAAGTTTTAGCCAATTAATTAACCAATAACATTGTGCATTTTTAATCACTATCACCCTACATCTGCATTTGGCTGCACATTTTACTCTACATCTATAATCTATAACATTTCTGGATAAAACACAAGCAAGCTCAGTCACGGTTTGTGTAACGGGACAATTATCCAAAGCAGACCACCCTCATATAACTTATCTCAGCCTGGATAACTTTCCAAAAAAAAAGATTAAAACAGTCAGTGTAAGATCCAGCGGTGCAATCAGGCGTAGCTCTTTAATGTCCCGATGTCATTAGCTCCTGAGCACAGAGGCTGCGGTACAGAGAGGGCTTTGATAAGCTCCCAAGCAAAATTACACCTAATTAAATATGCTGTTGGCATGGCCTCATGGTTCTCATGACTACACCCAGGGAACAACAGAAACTGTTTTGGTGTGGTCTTACGCTGTATGGACACCGGCCCCTTAGGACTGCAGTAAATGAGACTCGTTTGAAATACAAAATGGATACTAATGATACAATTAATTACTAGCTGCGCCAACAAATGTGCTACCAAAGTGTTGTTTGTGCCTGGGGATCGTCTATTGTTTAATTAAGAGTGAGGGCACAAATTCAGTTCCCCGTGGGCAACAACTAGCCAAGACATTGTAATGAGTCTGTTAAAAAACAACCATGATACTCCAGAGCTTTGCCACCGTGGGTGCGACCAACAGGAAGGTTACCCGCATTACTCAAACGTGACAGGAACAACGACTGTGCCAAACTACCGCAGTGAAAGTAGTATAAAATATGAAATTACAAAGAAAATGTGTTTTATTATTTGATTTGTTTGTTGTCAACAACACTGATAGAAATGTAATAACGTAACATCACCTCAGTTCAAGAAAAGAAAATGCACCTGATTAGAGCTAAGCGTGGCATATGCATATCTGAAAGAAAAAAAACTCTCAAAGAATTATCCAAACACAAAGACTGGAGCTATCACAAAGGGCCAAACGTTAATGAGGTCAGACGGACCAATTGTGCCAGTTCCATTATAAATGAGCACGTACTGTGGAAAGAAGAACTCATCTCAGTTCATGACACCGGTTCAGTTACATCCTGTGAAAATTAAACCACATATTCCCAAGCCTTGTGCAGCTGCCTGTGATGTGATAAACAGTGTCTTTATAAACCAGTGAATAAACTTGACAAACAGAAGAGTTGGGGACATGATATCATTTCCTAGTCTTATAAGAGCACTTCCCTATGACCCGCGTGTCCTTCATTTCCAAGAAGTCCAATTTTCTCAACTCCCTTTAATATGAGAAAACCGGTTCACTGTTCAAACAGCGTCTGTCTTAGTGGAGCTTTCATCTTCCCCAAGCTTAAGCCAATTTTTAATAAATCTGCCCCTCCAACAGCGGAGGGAGGAGTTCAGACAACAGGCTGAAGGTGATTGGGGATGGGTTGACCTATTTGACGCAAGGCGAGGGAGATCCTGGTTGTTTTTATGAAATGGACGGAAAGTTTCCATCTTCCCACTGTGTTGTAAGTGAGGAATGGTAAACGTTGTAAATATGAAAGGTTTATTTCTCTCTTCGATAGTCATCCCAGCAGAGAACAAACCTCTAGCTCATGATGCAACACAGCGTGCTAAGGCTGAGAGGAAATAAGAAACCGCAAATATTCACAGCTTTCTGAATGATTTGAAATATTCAGAGAGACAAAACCTGTCCTGGTGCTGCTGCTTGTTATTTGAGTTGCTGTATGTTTTGGCATTGATGGAGGAAGGTCAATAAAGACGGTCAGTAGAGGAAGGCAGAGACAAATGTCTTACAACTGTGATTCTGTGAAATAATCACAGTGATTTCAGGTTTCAAAGAATTTGGAGGAAATAAAGAGAAGCTGGGGACAAACAGTTCAATTCATCCACCAACAGGACCTTGAATAATAATTATCTTGTGCGTAGATGCCATTACGGTCTGTCTGGAGACACTACCCTCGGATGAATTGTAAAAGCTGACCTTGGTGACCGTGACCATACCTGGTGCTTTCAGCGTTGTTCAGCCAACCATGGATGAAGGAAGGATGATAAGCATGACAGGTAAATCATTGAGGTGAAACTGAGAGGGATCAAGACAGTTTCATTACATGTGCAAATCCATTTCTGATCCAAGGCTTTGTACCATTCAGCCAGATTGAAGCAAGATACGGGTATCGGCCTGTTTCTCATGGACATAATCTCTGGGTGCCAGAAAGAACTGCCTTGGTTTGCCAGCTCCTCTTGATCACAGCGTGATGGGATGGACACATCACAAGAAGAGTTTGATAGCCATGTTGTTTGGGGGTTCAGAGTCGTGGTGCACTTGTCAGTAGCTGATGGATCAGAAGACGAGGAAACTGGATGATGCTGCAGAAATGGGAGGGAGCCACGACCCTTTGATTTCTCAACTTACGGACAAGCGTGGATGCCGATAGCCAATAAAAGATCGTCACTCAACTTGAGAGATGAACCTTTGTTGAGACTCCAACCTTCCAGCCGGCCTCTGCTGCTAATGCCCAAAAACACAAATCGCCCACATTGCCAACACTTTGGCACGAGGCCCGAATCGCCTCTCTCAGAGGCTGGATGATGAGAGACCTTCATCACCTCTGCTGTAAACAAGGACTAATTAACACATAGGAGAGCCGGCTGCTCGCAAACAGGCAGAGCCCAGGCGAGGACGTCACCTGACATCAGAGCGATGATGCAGGCTGTACAGGTGGCCAGATGATGGCCACCCACCCTGGACAGATGGTTCGCCTTTGTAGGGTTTATCTCAACCAACTGGGATGTGAAGCTTGTGCTGATCATAACACTGGCTGCTCTGTCCACTCGCTCACAGTTGCTTGCCTTACAAAAAAGAAAACATTTACTCTGAAATGAGACGCTCATTAAAATTTTGGACACTCACCAATGGTTAATGCACACTGTGGGATATTGTGTACATTTGATTTTGCACAGTACAATTTGTTTTCAAACCATTTTCTGTTCTAAGAAAGGGTTTAACATTATAAATGAGTGAAAATAGGTGGTGAATGAATTTAAATTTAACAATGGACAAAGTGAAATGATAAAATAAGGGAGTTATGACGGTGATCTTTCAAAGTCTGAAACGACAGCTGCGCATTGTGACATTATAGAACCTTCTGTAGGTGATGTGATTTAAACACGGCACTCATCTTGGCTCCAACAGGAGACTGGGTCCTTGCCAGACGAGCATGACATTAATATGGACGTCATGTTAATCCTCCCGACCATGTTCAGGATGTTCAGTAGTCAGGATGCGGACAAAGAGATGTGCGGTTTGAAGTTCCCCTCATCACTTTAATTGACTCAACCAAGGGAGCAATAGTCAACTTCTGTGAGGAGGTGTTCACAGCTGGATGGTACCTGCTGCTGTATTTGTGGTATTTATATGGCTTGGGCCGTCCTCTGGGGACAAAGACTTCTGTCAAAGTACACAGTAAACACTATGATTGAATGTGTGTTTCCTCCAGAATTCCAGATGATAACTTGGCTATGCCTTTTAATCCAAGCATTTAAAAGAGAAATTTAAACCATGATTAAGGCAATAAAAGAATCCAGTTCCCTTTCAAGTAATTCTGCTGAGATATTTTGGAGCTTTGGCCAAAGATAAGGCAGATGTTTGTTTTTCTGTTTAGCTCCGTGTTGTGGAGGCATCCTCTGAAGTGAAATGGCAAACTACAAATATTTTTTTATTCGTGTGTCCAAATTGAGCAGAAATACCTCAGGAAATACTCGTGTGTTAACTTTTAGCTGTGTAGAAGATCTGTTGGTCACACCAGTTGATTTGTCATTAACCTCTTCAAACAGTCGTAGTTGAAACATTGATGAGGATTAGTTTTGAGAAAACAAAGACAAGACCTGACCAACACTGTTTAAAATTCTCTGCTTGTGTATTTAAGCTGGTTTAGCAGGATTTAGTTGTTTCTCTTCATGTTTTAATCCCTCACACTTGGTAAAAACCTGAACTGTGACTAAACAACAGCAGAACCTTTCAGGCTCCTCAGTTCATGGCTGTGCAGAGGCCAGTTTTGTATTGTCTTGAGCACATTCAGTGGCATGTTGTGCCACCAGAAGCATGCTTTCATTTGCACAATCATCATTTTGTCACCTCACTGTGAGTCCTGTCATGCAGCGTGATGGAGAATCAGCTCTTCACATCACACATCTTTAGCCTGGCTGGTTTCAATACTGTATTTATTAGAAATGAAAAGAACCAATGTTTGACTCCAATGTTTTTTTTGTACGATGTGAAACACTTCATGTTTTGACCCTCAGGCTGGTCCCCAGGAAAGGGGAGCAACACAAAACTAGTCAAAGGTTTTTCCAATCTTTTTCTGACAAGATTTGAAGAAATGTGTAACTTCAGGGAGCGTCCAGACCAAAACAACAAACAGAGGAAAAATAACTAACATCAGAGAAAACAACATAGACGATCATGGTGGAAGTAGCAGACAGGAAATCCTACACTTCTTTCAGCACCTCAAGGACGGGAGCAGAAAAACCCCTTGACACAAGTCAATCAACACGAAATGAAATCTGCACATTTTAACATTAACCTTTTTCTTCCCCGTAGCAAATTAAAAATTAAAATGTCAGAAATATTTTTATCAATAAACCGATGTTTAAAAGGAGCAAATAACCAGAGGAACAGTATTAAAGCCTGCGATGGAAGGAAGACGAGTCATGGGTAGATAACAGGGTGCAGACTGGAACAGGAAGAAACGTGCATTCAAAGGGCACATTACTCGCAGCAGGAAGCGTTGCGTCTCCTCCCTGCTGACAGACATTTGCACAATCGGATGAGCGTAAAATACGGCCCTGCACAGATCGATACGTTTCTTTTTAACTCATTCAGGCCATTCAGACGAAGACCAATTAAAATCGGAGGAATATGAGTGGAGCTGTTAATGAAACCCGGCAGGAGGGTCTAATGTCTGACTAAAGCAAAGGGCTGTTAATCATCCGCACAGAGCAGAAGTCTACGTTTTTTTTACTGGTGGTATCTGTATTTCTTCTGTTTTCGGGCTCCAAAGCTGACTGGAAAACATTTCACAGCTGACTGAGATACTATTAAAAAGAGTGAGTCACTCTGAGATCTGGGTAGGAACATAGGTTTTAGTGGGGGGGGGGGGCGACTCGCACAGCATTTCTCAATCGCCCTCGGACTGTAGCTAATTATTTCGCACCAGTGAAACGTATCATGAAAAGGAGTTTGCCCCCTCCACCTCCGCACCGACCCCACCGGGAGGTCGCGTTTCAAAGTTTTCATTCAAAAGATTCTGGCCTTTCCTTATTCCTATAAAGTCAAAGTCTGTGGCGCCACAGGGCCGCCGTTTAGTCTTCCTTGAATGTACAAATCAGAGTTTAGAATGTTTTGGATTCCTTCGTTTCCTCCAGACAATTGAAACACAGGGAAATGCTTTTAACAAAAAAACTGTCATAACGACAAACAGAAAATGCCTCAGATACAAAGTACAGTACTGACACAAAATGGTTGCCTCTGAAAACCAAGCTAACCACCTCCACGTTTCTTACCTTTACTGTCGCACTATATAGAACATTTCTTATAACACGTGCATGAATCTGTTGCATGCTCGGGACTGAAATAAGGAGGAAACGGCTCTATCAGCAAATTTCGTGAACTGGTCAATACGTGTTCCATTGTACAGGACTGTTGTTCTAACACTGGAACGTGTCAGTTAATGATCTCTGCCGGCGCCTCTGTGTGGGTTTGTTACACGTTTCCCTCTGTCTCCAGTCTTTGTGCTTGGATAAATTAATTGGCTGCTGGCTGTAATTCTAATTAATGGACAGAGATGAGATCAGTATGGATTTTCCTATCAAGCACTCAGCCTGAAAGTGAATTATATTTCAGAAAATGTCAAAGTATTCCTTTAATTTTACCACAGTGTGCAGTAATACAGGTCCAGGGTTGTGTTTTTATAACAGAGTGATTACATCTTCATATGACACACACACACACACACGTATAAGTGTACTCCGACAAATAAAAAGTACTGCCTCCTCTCTATGGAGCTGGATTGAAAAGACATAATGGGATTGTGTGAGCTGTTATCATTGAATTGTGTAATCTTCAATGTTTCGATTCATAGCAATTTAACAAATGAGGACGCAGACTACAAAGGAATCGATGGGAGCTGCGATAAGCTATTTGATTAGAATGCACTTTGAAGATACATGAAATGGAGGACACTCCCCTGGGCTCCTCCAGGCGGACTGGACAATGCCACCGCTGATTCCGATGAAATCACTGCCGCTTTCTTCAGAGCACTTGTTCTTTAAAAGCTACCGAATGAATGGAAATATTAATGTCAGACGGAAATGAAACCATCAAGCCTTCGCTGAATGTTTGAAAGGCGGGGAGCTATTTTTGAGGTCTGCAGGAGGTCTCAGAGGTCTTAACCAGTCTCTCGCCATGGATGCAGCGATGTGTGACTCAGCATGCTGAATGACTTCCCTGGACTGAGCTGAATCTGTGGCCTGAAACAACAGAAAGGTGGGGGTGCTCCACCGTGTGGCCCTGCTCACCGGGCCGGCCGTGTGACTGTCGATGCTGCTCCGCTCGGCACAGCGGCACAGCGGCATCTCTGTGTCATCAAACAGACTGCCAGCCATTCCACCACATCGTCAAAACACCTCCGAGAGCAAAGAGCCGCGTGAAATCCTCCGTGTAGCAGGTTGTGATCCCGACTCCAGGGCTGAGGGGGAGTGGCTCAGGGTGGAGGCTCTGGAATGCATCACTAACGTGAACATTATTTTACCATATCTTCCACGGACACCCGCCTCTGCCCCTTCCTAGTCATATGTTTCTTGATTTCTCTGCGTTTAGCCGCAGCGGCGCGGGCGACCTCACACATAGACCCCGGACCAATCACCAATTTGAGGAATTTCATGCCCTCAATTAACCACACTGAATAATGTAAATCCTGCTCCATTCTGTGGGATCAGATTCACTGGAGAGGGGGTGGACGATGCTGAGGATCATTCATAAATTACACACCGGCTGTGATGCCTGTGCAGATCTCATTACGTATGAATGCGTCTCAAAACATTTGCAGTGAGACGAGGCGCTTGGTGTTTTTTCGACTCAGTTCCACTTGTTTTGCCGCTGTGTCTTTGTACCTCTGATATCTGAACAGTGCTGTTAAATAAACCTTGTATACTTCAAGATTCCTTCAAAAACTATCCCCAATATACATTAGAAAATCTAGATGAAATATTTTTGCAAACAAAATAATACATGGATATATACATAATATATGAATAAAGTTCAGTAAAGTATGTAAGGTTTGATAATAACATAAATACTATTGATTTTACCCTGCGTGTTTAAGTTGTATGATAAATATTATAGATGGCACACACTGATGTATGAATGCTGAGTAAAAAGATACTGCTACTACTACTATTTTAATTTCTACTAGTATAAGATGTGTTGAAGTAAAATGACAGCACAAGTGATAAGTGGCCTGTCTGTCCAAGTGGGGCAGTCGTATCTGGAGCAAATCATTTCAGAGCTGAAGTTAAATCCTCCGTTCGCTGCAGTTTCCTTGCCCTTTAGCCAGGAATAGAAACTGTGGAACCAGTTTAAAAAACACACCATCATTAAAGACACAGTGTGTGTGCGTGTGTGTGTGTTTTTTTTTTTTTTTTTTTTTTTAAGAGTTTAAGGATTCATTCATCTCAATTCCTCATTTGTTTTCCCTCCAGATGCTGTTTCTTGCCTTCTCTCTCTCCCTCTGTTTCTCTTCTCTCATCCCTCACTCAGACGGGGCCTTTAGTGGAGAATCTGTCTCAGACCAAAGAGAAACACAAAAGTGCTCTAACTGAGCGGACAGCGACGGGAACAAGTCCAGCAAAAAATGGGTGCAATTAGCGAGAGGGAGATGGTACAACGGCTGCAGGACAGCCGCATTGCTCAGAGTTGTCCCTGAAAGCCTGAGTGCTACAAATCTAAAATGCACTGTGGAAAGTATTAACTACCCGTGCTATTGTTGCGCCAATGAATGTAGACGTACGTGGACAGCACTGATAAACAAGAGCGCAGGCACTTGTTAGCGCTCCCATCCTGGAGCTGCACGACTGCTCTGTGTGAAAAATGAAGTCAGCTCTCGCTGTGACAGAATCCATTCCGAGTAAAGAGGAAAATACTACTCCTGCTATTTCCCAGACAAGGGAGACAGACAATACAATGAACTTTGAAGCACAGCTTGAAGTGAGAGGGGAAATGTGAACTCCCCTAAACCTGGAGGAAATCTGCTTTGGAACATATCATGGAATGAATTAATTATTCATTTCTTATGTTGATTATAGAAAAAAAAATACTGCATATTGCAAAATACCATGATATTCACTGCACTGGCTGCAGTAGTTTGCTTTCCTTTTACTTATTTAACCTCAGTTAATCAAAGGATTGAGGCCCAAACTGAGATTGAAATACCAAAGGTCACGTCGAGTTGGAGTCGATTACAGATCAGATGAAGAGTCCCACATGCTGATCCCCGAACAGCTGTTCGTCCAAATGAGATTTGAGGGTACCTTAACTTAGACCCCACTCAGTGCATCACGCAGCAAAATGAAGAGGCCCAGTGGTGCGGGGAGCAGACAAGTAGACATTTCAGTGTGTTAAACAAATAGAATAAATGAAATGTGGGTTCTTAAATCACGTGTTGCACCTCCCAGAGGGCAGCAGTGTAAACAGGTGGTGACTCGGACTTCTAGTTCGATGGGTTCGAGCCATTTGGACCAAGAGGTCCCTCAATGAGGCCTCAAACTACACAGTGTAAACATCGTAATCGTCTTTAAACGACTCCAAATGAACATGCATGCGTTAACTTATGCGACCTTGTTCATTATTTCATGTTTACAGGGGAATCTTGTATTACACCATCCAGTGATCTTTAAATTAGCCTCTGTGTATTAATTAGAAGAGAAATGGAAACTGTAGCTGGAGAAAATAATTGATTCTGGAAGCGTCACGTGAGTGGACGAAAGTAAGCGGGACAACGGGAGCTGAAGTGTAAAATCCCTGCCGGTAATTGGACACTCACTTTAACAATATTTTAAATTGGGCACAGATTGGACAAACCGCCGTGGTTGGAGAAAAGAAAAAAAAATCCAGTGTGGAATGAAATGAAAGCTGGATTGTTAACAGGCAGGTAAGAGCAGCATCTCAGCCGCGGCACAGATGCAGAGATTGATCCGACCTTTTAGCAGCTAGAGGATCAACAGAGAACTTTGAGTAAATCTCCCCCACTGCCTTAATCAGGCCGGCAGAGGCTCCCCTCCTCAGACGACTTTATCTGATGCTCTGAGTTACAGACTGGGCTTTTATTATTGTCTTTTTCAGAGTTTAACATTGATTCAGTGGTCGCACTGGCAAATGCGACCTTTTGTCTCAGGAACCACTTGTGAAGACAACACATTGACTTTTAGAGGGCTGGTGAAACACAGTATTAGTCCATTACACTGAAAGCAGAGTTCTAAAAAGTGGAGTTGTGGCTCTGTGAGATGATAGCTCAGAGCCTGTGGTCGGGGCGCCGCACACGAGTGAGATGCAACGCAGCGGAATAGTAAACAACAATGACATTGATGGAGGAGCCGCCGTGACTGAGTTGATGACACTCTGCTTTGGATGATCCAACAATTTCCCCCCCCGTCCGGCCCCTGCTTCAGAGATGCAGCGGACACAGGTTGATGGATGCACCTGAAACATGCTCCTCTGATCCAGGCAGCGGGTCGCTGACATTTGAACATGACCACGTTGGCGCGATGCAGCGGCTCTGATTCCTTTAACCTCGACATCACAGTCTGTGGAGCATTTCCACTTTCTTGTGTTGCACTCATTTGCTGCCGTGCGTCATCCGGGTGTGTCTGCAATTAGCGTAGCATAGGCCACCTACCCACCCAGCTACCCACGGCTTTTGTGGAGGTTCTCACTAATGACTTGACACTTATGCATCCACCACCAGCCATCTATAGATGAAGGCTTTCAGTTGTCATGGAGACTGCTATGAAAGTCTGTGGGTAGCCAATCAGGAGCAGAACTTAGATACGGGGGGGTGCAAACTGAGAAACTGAGAGTTTGAGCTCATGTTCCAGTTGCCTGGAGCAGATGTGACGGAAATGAATCATCAATTTGTTTTACGGTTTCATGTGAGACGCACTCTACTGTATTGTAGTCATGATGCAATTACACACGCTTCATTATTAAACAGAAGCACTTGAAGCAGACACCAGAATAAAAGATGGAGACAATCCCTCCGCACACTTCACAGAACAGAATAAACACCAATTCATCCCTAAATAAATCCGTGGAACAGTAAATAATCTCCATGTTAAACTGACTCCAACATGTTGAGGAACGTCCCTTTGGCTCCCAGTCAGCACGCCAACACGCCAGCTAACTCGGGGAAACAAAATGATATGTGGGAAAAAAAAAATTGGGCCAATTTGTTTCGAGCTGGCGAAGAACAGACGCTCATCACTCAATGGTGCACATCATTACAGCTACAGGAAAAAAATACTATCTTGGCACAGCATCTCCACCAGTGGCTCCGAGTGTTTCTGACATCACTGAGGAGGCACATCACTTCCTGCAGTTCACCCACCATGCTGCAACCACCAGGAAATATGGTGCATCAAAGGAAATGTTTAGCAAGAGCCAGTAGACTGTATTATTATTATTATTATTATTATTATTATTTATATGGAGCCCCATGCTGCTGAAGCCCGGCCGCAGGCGTCAGATCGGCCTGCAGTTACCACACTGATGTGAGCACACCTCCGCGTGTTCTAATGGGCAGTAAATATCTGGTTCACTGATGTTTCAGTTTATGCTCTCTGTCGGCATTCAGAGATTTACAGATTTATATTGTGTCTTACCTCATCCTTCAATATCATGAACTTTGGAAAATCTCGGAGCTCTGACTGAGCCTGTTTGTTTTTTGGTTTCATCACTGCGGCCCCGAGACTCTCCTCCTCCGTTTCCAGCTCCCTCCCTCTCTGCATGTCCAGATTGTTCATTTCTCCCGCTCCCAGGTGGCGCTGTCTGGTTCTTTGTCCTCCCCGTGGCTCGTGTCTGTCTGCTCCAGGACTCCCAGGGCTGTTTGTCTCTCAGGTGTCCTCCACCTTCTCTTCCTGTCTGTTGAACAGTATTCCAGCCGCTGTGTGGACCTGACATGTCAACATAATACATACAAAACAACAGGCTACTTCTTATTGGTGGAATTAAACTCATGTTCTTTCCAGAAAAACCTGAGAAGCACAGGCTGAAATAAAAAGCCACCAACAGCTCTGAATTCTCTCCAGAAACCCACAACAACCAAGGAAAGCTCCATTTTAATTTGCTGCCACTTCCTTGTTTTTGTTTTTGTTTTTTGTTTTTGTATAAATCTTTATCGCTGCTCTGCTACTTGACAATCTCATTGATGAACCAGAGAACAAGACTGAAGGCAGTGATTAAATCAGGGGGACACATGATGGCTCTGATACCACAGGGATGACTGCCGGTGATGGCTTTTCAGGCAGAGTCAGAGGGAAAGAGGATTTGTTTAGCACATTTCAACAACAAGGCAATTCCAACCTGAGGGAGAGGAGTTTGAAGAGGGACATCACATGATATAAAATAAGTTTTAAAGTTAAAGAGATTCATAAAAAAAACAAATGAGAAACAAAATAGTTTAAATAAATCACCGTATTTCACTGTAAGTGCTGATGAAAATATATTCTCATCTATCATTCTAAGACGTTCCTTTTATATTTTTGTGAACTGTGAGTTTCTAAAATTTACCTCTGAAATAAATGGGTCCTTTTTTGAATTGCACCATTTCATTACACCCCAGACTGCAGCATGTCTAAGTGTTACTGTATTATTCTCAGACTGAATGCTCCTGAAGTGAGCGAATTAGTCACAGAGAGAAATGTTTGCAGGTCTAATCTATGACGCCTAATGAGAAAAAACATGACGCCTGCGCTGGGCCCGTATCAATCGTGACGATTGACGGAACGTGTTGAAAAGGCTTTTTACAACTGTGTTTTCCAAACTCGTCAAAATGACAGGAAATGATTAAATATTAGCTCATCGCAGTGAGACTCTTTGTTCAGCCGTGTGTGCTGGTGTACAGCTTTATCTCACTCATTAGCTTTTTAATACTGTGCATAAATCCATTTACAGTCTGCCGGCGTGTGTGCACTTCCTGAGACACTTAAATGAGGTTTGCATTGCACGGAAAAAAGGCAGCGGTAGCCAAACAGAAACACACAAAAAAAAAAAAACAGGTGAAAATGACCAAAGTCAGCAGGGCTTCATCCATTAGAATCCCAAAATGTTCCATAAAGTAAAAATCAAAGTGATCGCTAAAGGAAATGACTGCAGTTCAGGATGTTTCAAAGCATTATCTCATGTTTCCTTGAGTGCGTCGACTAATAAATCAGATTTTATGATGTGAATATGTTTGTAATGTTGTTTTCAGTTTGAGGAAGGAAACTCTTCTTATCGTCCGTTAACTCTCCCACAAGATAAATTACACGAAAACCGGAGGTGCCGAGATCTGACTGCCGCCATCCATCAGAATAAAACCATTTGTACAGATATTTGTTTCCATTATTTGTCAGATCAACTGCAAGAGGAAGATTTTAACTTATTAACGATGTCTAGACGATAATTTTCCAGTTTACCGCCGAGGCATTAAACCCGTGACAGCCTGAACCGAGGAGCTAATCTGGGAATTAATCAGATGCGATGTGGGCTGCTCTCACATGAACGAGTTCATAAACAATGTTTTTCTCAGACCAAAATCAATGTGTCACAAGCATATTCACAGCAGATAGTTCGTGACTCACTGGTTTCAGATCACCGCGCCTGTGGAAACTCGGCTTTGTAACTGGGCCAGCTCCGTCAGCTCCCGGACTCCAGCGCCGTTACGAATGCATCTGTTGATCCCGAGGTTAAATTGCGAGCGAATCTCAATCACTTTTTTTTTATGACTCATTTAAATCTGTCTCCTCACCGTAGAACACGCAGACAGATCCTGGACTGATACAGTCAAATGAAGCAATGGGAGCTGATGCCAACATCGATATCCACAGTTAAAAACTTTCCAACAGCACTGTTATATAATACAGGCAGTTATATGCATTTTGGAAGCAATGACGATGACTCCTTAGAAGCTTAATGACAGAGACATGTAAATGAGGCTTTTTATTATAAACTATTTGTTACAATCAAATACAAACAACTTTAATTAAAGGAGTAAAAGCATTTGTAGTGTAATAGGCAATGATAAATATTTCATTTCCAGCTGTGGAGCTGTGGTATCTGCCTGTGATGAAGCTTTACTCCAGTACAGGACCTCAAGCCTGACCAGTACGAATGGTGCCAACGGAGCGGAGCCTCCTTGTCTCATCGCTTGATCTACATTCAAACCCAGAATAGCACACGGAAGCTTTCTGTCCCAGGGTGTCTCGGCTCCTCGCCCTCGGGGACAGGGTGAGGAGCACAGATGTCCACAGGGAGCTCCAAATTGAACTGCTGCTCCTTTTGTGTGGAGAAGAGACAGATGAGGTGGTTTGTGATGCCTTCTGAATGTATTCCAATTCAGGTATTTCAAGCATGTCCTACGGGGGGGGGGGGACCCCAGGGCAGATTCAGAACAAGCTGCAGGGAGGATTATATATTCTATCTGACCCGGGAACGCTTTGGGATTCAAGCGCAGCAGCTGCAGAGCGAGGCTGAGGAGAAGGACGTGGAAATAACAAGCAGACGAAATTAAGGACTTCAGTCTAATTAGGCTGCGTATACTCATAATGAGGATTCAAATCCATGTCTGAAATATTAAATACTTCTGGAATAATTCTAATTAAAAGCATCATGTGTGAATAACAACACAACCGACCCATGACCAGGCTCAGAGGCGCCTCATCTTGTTTATGATGATGCCGTGTTGCTGTCACTTTGGATTTAGAATGATCGCAGGACGCAGTGTGACGCTCCAAATGAATTGAATTGAATTGAACGTTTTTATTCCTCCCCCATGGGGGAAACACACATTTACAGAAGCTCCGTAAAACAAGTAAGGATAAAGAAATAAAATAAAATAAGATAAAAAATAAAATAAAAAATTCTCTTAAACACCTACTATTTACAGTTAAATTTACAGTTAAATATGGGAACTGGGTGTGCAAAACAAAACCAGAATGTGCAGCAAAAAAGCAGAATGTGCAAATGTTCGCAAAAACAGTTTTTTAAGAAAAACCCTGAGCAGAGAAAGATTATACTGTTGTAATGAGACTAACATTAATTGCATTAATGCCCTTAATATAGACTAATGAAGTCCATTTAAACGGAGGAGTTGTATATTCTGACAGCAGAGGGGATGAAGGACCTGCGGTAACGCTCCTTCCTGCACTGTGGGTGCCGGAGTCTGCTGCTGAAGGAAATGATCCACATTCCTTGGATTGGGACGCCGATGGAGGCCGCCGCCGCCGCCAAAGCTCACGTCCACCTGGGAGCCGTCAAGTGCCTCCTTCTGTTCGGCCACTTGCTGCTTCCCCCCATCGCAGGAGGTCGGTATCTGGGCCAGGCTTTGGCACCTGTGGGAGACGTGTTTCTCCCTCAGCACCCGAGCCATGTGTGGGGGCATTACTCTGCAGCCGCCTCCCAGGGACAGCTCTTCCTGGTTGGGAACGATTGTTGATGGGATTCACGTTTTCTGTTTGGAGCTGCTGGTGAACTCCAGCTGAGGCAGACACACTCTCCCTGATTGCTTCTTTGGGCTGAGTGCTTGAAACGCAGGGACCTGTCTCATTGTGTCCACCATTTTGTGCAGCTTCCCATTAATTACCTTGGCTGTGGTGGACCACCATGCTCCCAGTTTGTCCCAGTAATGAACTTGATGTTGGAGGAGATCTCGAGATGGTTGTTTTGCTTCGTGGTTTCTGGGGAACTTTGGCTGTCGTCGTTGATCGACGGAGGGAAACTTTCTCGTCCATGA
Source organism: Pseudorhombus dupliciocellatus (assembly GCA_016785235.1). NCBI lineage: Eukaryota > Metazoa > Chordata > Actinopteri > Pleuronectiformes > Paralichthyidae > Pseudorhombus > Pseudorhombus dupliciocellatus. The sequence continues at coordinate 536,332 of JAFBJW010000814.1, forward strand.
GGTGGAGAGCAGAGCGACACCTCACCTGCAGCAGCAGCCGCACTGAGGTCCGACCACGGAGCACAGAGCCCCAGCAGGGAGCAATAAAGCTTCACACCATATCATTTATTATTTGTTACTCTTGTCTTGTCTGTCACTTTGTAGTGACAGGCTGATGTTGTACAGGCCAGTCTCCAGACCCACAGGAGCAGGCCTGCCTGACAAAGACCATCTGGCATCCCATCATTATTCAGAGCAGCCCTTCAGACCCTCAGGACAAAGTCTGCCTGCCATGTTGCGCTGAGTGACGATTCCCACTGAAGCAAATGAGAATAATCATATCAATTTGTAAGAGTGGCCACCCAGTTAAAACACACCCAGGTTTTAATGGGTGTTGCTGGGATCGCAGGGAAGAGTTTGGAGAACTTGTGTCATTTCAAATAATGTTTTAATTTAATAGGTTGGGGATTGGTTCTTTCTTTCGCTCCGACAACAAACAGAACTTTAATCGATCCATTTTTCTCGTCATCAGGTTTTCAGTTTGATGTCACAATGCTGTCAGGTCCAGGACAGCCTCAGTTAGTCAGTGTCTCTCTCGGTCGCAGCAGAGCTTTACATTTGAGCTGGACGAGAGCGGAGGAAAAAAAAAAGAAGCAGCCCATATGATCAGAGTTGACAGACTCACAAAGGGACAGCAGGAGGGCAGCGAGAGGACAGACGATTTCATCTGAAGCCAGCGTGCCTCCATCATTACCCAGCGTTATCTCCGAGACAGCATATCAGCTCACAAGGCAAACAGGGATATTGTTAGAAGCAAAGTTTGCAGCGAGGTGATTCGCAAACCGCCATCTGTTGTCATGCGGCTGCTAATCACGCGTCGGAGGCTCCGCCATCACCGATCGCGTTTCAGTGGACAACATTGTCCTGGTTATGGAAATCATTAAGAATAACACGTTTCACTTATGAGATTTAAATACGTTTCTGATGGGCCTTTATATTAATATCCCTGTTTTCATCCTTGACAACAGAGTAGAGCCATGCTCTGGGCGGCCGGCGCTATGAAGGAGTTATAACACTAGAGAGAGGAAGACAACTAAGCAAACATGGACTAATATTCAAGCCAATGGACGTTCAATTATCCCTGCGTTAGAGCAGAGTTGCGAGTAAGAGATTAAAGCCCAATCAATGGTCTCCTTCCTGTGTCCTTTTTACTCAGACAGGTTAATGGTGTTCAGAGGGAGACTGGAGCATTAGTCCCCTCGTTAAAGACTGACCCGCTCTCATTTATCCGGAGCGTGAGTGAGCTTGATGCAGCAGCGAGAGTTAGAAAGGGATTAATGACTCGGTCAGTAATGTTTTGAACCGGCCCTGAAACTGAGCCAAACCAAGCAGAGGTTGGCCCCGAGTCCTGAGGCCCTACTCCAACTGGACTTTGATGACTGAGACTGTGAACTGTGGATTTGTCCTTGAACTCATCACTACCCACCAAAATATTGTGTATTTACTTTTTTATTGATTCATAGCCATGCACGGCTCAGTGTGATAAAGTGCTAATCAACTAGCCTGGAGGTCGCTGGTTCAATTCTTGGCCCCTTCACGCTGCACATTGAAATGTCATTGGGGAAGAGACAGAACCTTCAGTTGCCCCAGATGGATCTTCCATCAGTTTGTTGGGTGATGGTGGAAAGATCTGGCTTTAAGGTGAGGTTCTAATTCCAGGGCGGCGGTAGAGCGAGCGTCCTCACAGCTCCACAAATATCTGGGTGTGTGACTGCGTGATGGGGAGGGGAGGAACCTGCAACGCGAGTCACTTACATGTTCTACATGCAAGCTTTTCCAGTCTGACTGAAGAATGACATTCAAAGGCCACGGCAGTGCTCGGTGTGTGCGGCAGACGTGAGATGAAACGAAGCAGAGAAGCCGGAGATGGCGTCTAACCAAGTTTACTCTGATCAGGGAACACAAACGCACCATAGCAGGCCGGCCTTTTGCCTTAATCTCCACTCTGCGTGGGAGGAGGAACTGAGCTGCGCTCGCCTCAACCTTGTGTTGAGTGACATGCGCCTGGATAACAAGGAACTGTATCAAAGACGCAGCAGGTTAAAAGGGAAGCGGGTTATTTCACAGGCAGAAGGTTTGGAGGTTTGTCCAAAGTACAACTTACAAACATCTTTAAAAAAAAAAAATGTATCATGTATATTTTGTGCAACAATGTTTTGTTGTCTCTTGGTTTGTTTGTTTTTTTTTAAAGTTTTGGTCCAAACCTTAACTAGTTTGTGTCATGTTTCCTGTTTTATTTTGAAGTCTCCCTGACTTCCTGCCCTCGTCAGCTCCACCTGGTCATCCTGACCCACCTGTTTCCCATTACCCGTTAGTTCAGTCTATTTAGTCTCTGTGCTTCCTCTCACCTGCGTTCAGTTAGAACGTGGATGTGTGTTGCTGTGCCTCAGTCGTTCTTCCTCTTTCTCCTCTTGTTTAAGAGCTGTTGTTTGTGACTTTTGCTTCTTTTGTGAAGCCCTGACTTCCTGACTACCTCAGGTTTCCTTGATTGCTTGAAAGAAACGCTGATGCAAACGTACAGAGCCTTATGAACAAAAGAAGCAAAGAAGTCTATCACGTAGATTGTCATGTAGAACAGATTAAGCAACGCTCGAAAACAACATGAGGAACTTCTGAGCTGCACCCGTCCCATTTATCGACAGTTCACGTTCCCATGAGCCTGGAGCCTCAGCCGGGGCTGCTCCTCACCTACGTGTCAGACCCAGCGGCTCCGGAGGGGAGGAAGTTCAAACTCTCCAGAGATGAAGAGGGTACTCGAACATCTTTCGAGCCTTTGAAATCACGCTCTCAGTTAGAATGTGCGGCAGCGCAGGCAATTTAACATCAATGGTCCTGCTGGCCTCTTTAACTGTTATGCAACCAGTTCAGCTGCAGCGGGTCAGAGTAAGAACTGATTCCAGCGTTACCCAACACATCAGAACCATCTGGAGGGGTTCGCTGGAAGCAAAATGGAGGGTGTATGTCAATCACTTTCAAGGACAGGAGGCCTAACGAATATAAACCACCTCCATCCACCATCTCTGTATGAGAGAGAAACCAGGCAGAGAGCTCTTCTTATTTTTATTTTGAACCTTTAAGTTTCTTATGTAAGACCTGATAAATACTGTTTCATTCCTCCAGCTACAGTGGGGGCCAGAATTCTGAGACCACTTTAAAATGGTCTGTCTGTTGATCAAATGGATTTAAAATGCCAAAAAAAAAGATTCACTTTAAAACCGTAGATATGTGTAAATAAAGTTCCAGCCCCCTGAGGTCCGTAAGCTCAAACTTTCTCAGCTTCCATCCTCCCCCCACCAGCCCTGAGATGGTGAACTGATGAATGGGTGTGTCTAGAAAAAGGAAAAATATGAAATATACTGCGAGTAAATATCATTTATAAAAGTGTTTTCAAAATAAAGCTGCCCTGGACATTGATTTCAGATCGATATACTTTAAATCTCAAAGTTCAAACATGATTTGATGATTCAAATATCGGCGTGTAAAGTGTGCGGCGGTGAAAAGCAAAAACGCGTGAAAACTGCAGCTCGGCCTCAATAATTCTCAGTTGTGGTTCAACGCAGGTTCGATGCCGGAGCTGTGCACGGGAGGGGGAAAGAGGGTCGCTCTGTCCTCAGCCCGGCGCCGTGAATGATGGATGTTTTAACGAGGAGACCAAAGGTCAGTGCTGCGGCAAGTTACAGCCGAGGATCAAAGTGTTTCCTGTGAACGACACAGGTTTGCTCTTCGTCGCTTCGCTCTCTGAAATATGAGGACAACCCTGGACACACCTCTTTAGCTTTCACTCTGACTCCTGCTCTGTCGTTCTCAGGCCCTAATTCCTTCCAAATGAACCCTACAAACATTACTAGTCTGAAAATAAATAATCGATTCAAAATATTGAACCAAAATTAAATGAATTTCAGGTGCATGATGGGCCATTTCCAGACATGACAGCTGGGTGATCCCTTAAGTGTCTCCAGGCGTCGGCTCCTGAGACTCCTCCAGTCAAAATGTCTCTCTAAATATTATTGAAGTATGAAAGAAAAAAACAAAATAGTATCAGCACCAGAAGGTGCACACACGCTCAGATTGATTCAGAACGGGGGATTGTTGAGTCAGTGTTAATACACACCACTCAATTAGTCCGCTGCACATATGTCTCCCTGCTGTAAAACACCAGCGATCAATACCGTCCACTAATCGTTAAAAAAGAGGACTTTAGTTTGTCCTCTCATCAGCAGCAGTAAACATGTAAAATTAAATCAGTCATTGTGAAAGTGATCATATAGATGCCTCTCTCTGGATGCGTATTGATATTCCATGGATAGCTCGTTTGAAAGTCTTGTCTCCACTCAATTGACGTCCTGAAGCCCGTGACCTCCATGTGACTCCATGGCGCCCGAATCCAGATTCACATCAGCGCTGGCGTGTCAGCAGAGGGAACAGCAGGATGGATGTGTGACACGTCTTATCAATCCCTCCCCTGCAGACGGGCCTGTCTGATAAAACTGTCAGGTCAGATTGTTTACACGGACCAACGACCCAAAAAATAGTCTTCCAAAAACAAATCCGGTTTCTTTGGCTGCAAATACAAAGACAGAACAGCCTGCTGGTCGCTCACACCAGGGAATAATATTTCCTGTTTGCGTCTGTTTTTTAATGTTAAGCATTGGTATATAAGTTGTTGATTTATTTCCAAGTAGCAGGCTAAGACACAGAGAGTGGACCCAGCCTCTTTGGCCATTCTCTACAGCAGCTAACAGCTCAATCTCTGTCCTGCTGGTCCTCACTGTTCCAGTCCAGCCCACGATAATCAACTCTTTTTCTCATTGCTTTCCAGAGACTGTCCATTGCAGACATTAGCACAATCATACGGCATGTGCACCTATCTCACTGTGAAATGGCTGTGAGTTAGTAGAAGGTATTTTAGTTTGGAACCTGGAATTGTATATTTTGTGTTAGTTTACCCCCTGATATTCCATTTTATCGTTCCCAGTATATTGGAAATAAGTCAGCCGCCAGTCCCCAGTATCCCATTTCCACTTCCCAAACTCTGGTTCACACCGCAGAGGGACAGTGTGTGTGTGTGTGTGTGTCACAGCTGCACACACTGCTTGTAAAGCTGGTCTCGATGTTTCCTCCCTCTTGAGATTTACGCACTCCGGCTCTACTCTTAATGAGAGCGCTAATCATCCGAAGCAGCGGACCAGTCAGACAATACTCAATCTATCCTGGGGGCACATACATGCAGAACATTATTCATGAGAGCAGGTGAGGAAGGGTGTGTGTCTTAATCAATATATTTATTCTAGCACACTCTGACTGAACCCTCGGTTTAAGAGCCTCTCTGTCATTCCTCAGGTTTGTTTTTTTTTCATCATTTCAACAATCGATTCATATTGATATGTGAAATTAAACCTGCGTTTTACAATCTCTGGAAACGACTTCATTGACCGAGTGTTTTCAAACCATTTCAAACAGCAGAGGACCCCAAAGTGGGACTTGAAAACCCGGAGTGATATCAGTGGTTATTTTAATGGAGCGAGTCACACTCCACTTTCAAGCCTCTGAGGAACTGCAGAGAACTTTTGGACGTCCCGATAAATCCCCCTCATCAAATTCTACACATTTAAGATACAATAAAATAATTCATTCATTTAGTCCAGCGGCGTCCGAGCGCGGTTAAGACGATAACATCGCCGTGTTCTCACATGAAGCTTTTGTCCAACCCCGCAGACAAATCCTTCACTTCCAGATTCAGACATCGCCATCAATTATTGCTTTTCTGTCTTTCACGTCCACTATTGTGCCGCTCACCACCTCTCCATCACTGTCATTGACAGTTCCACCAATAATGGGTCCACACTTCGTGGAGAAATGGCTGTTCTCAAATGACCAGTCAAAAAAAAAGCTGGAAATTCAAGTGAGCCTGTTCCTCTTCCGTCTGGTTGGAAAGTGAAATAACACAACAAGAAGCAACAAAGTGTGAAGTGTGTGAGATCATTAGGAAGAAAGGCACCAGGGCTGCGGTAACAGAGTCACACCGAGACAGGAGACTCACGTCATTACCCTGGTGAACATGGCGTTGCCGTTTACTTCCAGACACAAAGCAGGTGATAATATGGACATCAGACTCCAGTCAGGGAGGACTTCCTGCAGAGAGCGACCTTCAACACTCTTCAGCTCAGACACAGACAGCCTCGAGACTCCGTGACTCTGATGACCTCTTGCAACTCGAGGCTGAGGAAGTCGTCCAAGCGGAGAGCGCTTCAGAACCTCCGCTGTCTGCACATCTGTTCTGGAGGTCCTCGTTGGTGCCGTGCGGGGAAATGACTCGGCTGTGCACCGCTGCAATGAGACGTGTCAGCGCTGCGCCAGAATCAGCTCGGCTGTGCGTGAAGGATGGCTTGACGGTCACCGGGGTCGGAACGCAACAGATGAAGAAACCAAACCATGACAGTCACTGGGACCAGCTGGTGAATGGTCATTCGAAAGTCATACTGGATAGAGGACAAACCAGAGCTATTAGCTGGTTATCAAGGTGCTCTCCAGCTCCACACCAGCACAGTTTAACGTTCATTCAACACAGTTCATTTGTTTTCATCTTAAAGAAATATCTTATTTAAAGACGGACAGCATTTCTTTCATTTCATTGTGAAGCCTTAATTCAGTTTTCTGTTTTGGATTCGAAGCAGAAATGTTATTAAAACATGAGACTGACGTCTGAAATTGCCAGAACATGCAATTCACTGGTGCCTGAGAGGGGATTTTCAAACGTGTTTATGCTACAAGATTCAACAAGTAAGTCTCCTGCTGTTTAGAAACATAAAAACAGGCAAAGATGGCAGCCCTCGGGACAGCTGCATGGAAGAGTGACACATTTTATGAGGATGTATGTGAGACTCTTGCTCCCTGTGGTAGAACGACTTAGTAACTCAACACGCGGCCGTCAGTAAATGACAACGACGAGAACCCTGGAGGGACCCGGTCCACTCCATCACACCTTGGCAAAGCAAACAATCTTGACAGAAGCTTCTCGTGGCTGCTTCGGCGGGCTTTGAAGGATATTTGCCCTGGCAAAGACGGAGACGAGAGAACAGAATCAAGTGGCCGGATCTAAAACTCCTCCAGCTGAATTTGGAAATAGCAGAACAGACCAGAGCCTCTGACATCAAACACTACCTTTCAAATCAGGGGTTGTCCGACCTGCAGGGCAAACAGGGCCCTTGAGACGGTTTGATCCGACCCATGAGGCAACTCAAATAAAAAATAAAACAACTCATGAGAGCAATTACCTTTAACTGTGAAGAAAATGGCACCTTGCGGCTGAGAGCGTGTCCGGGCCGTGATTGGGGGAAAAAGCAAAGACAGAGAGAAGAGGAGTGGACATTTGGATTGTTGGACAGAAACACAGTGATGAAATGGAACATTCCTCAGGAGTTCAACGAGCAGCTTGATTTCATGTTGACAAAAACAAAATCTGGATCCCACAAGAAATGGACAGCGAGCAGCACCACCCTCAGTCCCATCTGCCGCCACACGCCTCACTGAGAGGGCGGTGTGATACATGCCGTCTATTATTCAGCATGGCCTTGGAAGGATGTTATAAAAATGTAAATGTTCCTTGATAGAAAGAAGGTTGCCCACCCCTCGAACAGAGGCACTGGAGCTTAAGCGTGTGAGATAGAAATCTGTTTCCTCCGTCGCTGATCAGAGGAATCCACACTGACTCTGGTGTCAAGAGCTTTTCTGATGATTGTTTGGACTTGAAACTATCTGCATTTGAAGCCGGAGACTTAATGAGACAAATTCATCACTTTGACTGGCCGTGCCCTTGGCCCCCCTTCCTATCTCTATCAGCCTCGCTGCCTTTATTCCTCAGACGGCATCAGGTTTTTCAATTTATTCACAAAAATATATATATATATTTTTTTATTATCTAGACGGACCAGTTCTCTGAGACTTTGGCAATGTTGGATATTTGCCTCCCCCTTGTTCACTGCATTCTACCGAAGAGGAAAGAATCAGCAGGAGAGCAGAGCCTCTGCACCGGCTGAGGATTTGGTATCGTGCTCAAGGACACTTCTTTTTATTACTCTCAAAATTCACTGCACCATCCTGTTGTGCTGATTTGTGGCTGTGTAAGGTTGCTATTATGTGCTGTGAAAGTTTTCACCTTTCAAAAGTCCCTGAGCGCAGGGTGCCACTCCTGCAGAACACACGGAGAGTTGCGGGAAACGAGTGAGGCTCGGTAAAGGGCAACCTTTATGGATCACCAGACATAGCATTTTGCCACTGCTCTCACAATGCATTACAATGGCTCTCCTGATTGTATATGCAGTGAAATGTTTGGAGTGTCTCTGTGAGGCTCGATTCTCCCTTTATGAGGAACATCGAAAGAGAAAAGTCGATTCACCAACACTCATCAGAAATGTTCAGAGGTTGCTGATCAAATACTTTCAGGCTGATGGTGCAGTCACATCTCCCTTTGACCTCCAGCTAATCCAGGATGAACCTCCAGTTCCCCCCAACGGCCCCTAAATGATGAGATATAGACAACAGATAGATGCGTCCTTCTGATGAAATATTGTCCTTCAACTTTTCACACAGCGCCACCATTCATCCGAAAATTTAAAGTTTTCTCCCGCTGCTTCACAACCAAACACCTAATTCATGCTTTTATGTCCACCTGGCGAGACCAATGCCCTTTTTATCTGCTCCACCCAAGAAATGTTATAAATCACTTGCAATTGATTCAGAGAGTGTGAACCGGGAACAGAAGCAGAGAACACACTGTACATATTTTAAACTTCTTACTCCGTTGGCCCTCAGCTTCTATATTGATTTAAAAAAAATCCTTTACTTGTCTTTGAAGCACTTTATGGTCCTGGATCAGCCGACTTGCCTGAAATGCCTCCGATATATGTCGGCCGTTGTGGCCCGTTGGCACTCGGAGGTTTTCAGTTGTTCCAAAGTTAGGGACAAAACTTTTTTACAACTGAGCTTATACATATTTTATTCAACACATACATTTTTTTTCTGGGACGGTGGCTAAAATAGACGCTATGCTACGCGCATGCTTCCGAGACTTGTCACAGACACGACTTCTTTGACCAGTCCTCTATATTTTGTTTCAAATGTACTGAACGTTGATTTCAGCAACAAGCCAACAAAATTATAAACGAAAACTCACAAGCTTTTTTTACTTAAAATTGTGTTTTAAAAAGTATGCAGACAACTTGTCATTAACTGCACATGAAAGGCCCTTGCAGGAAATATAAATCTAAGCCCAAAGGACCGGCGTCTCAGTTTCTGTGCAGAGATGACAGAGCTGTGCGGGACAGCCCTCTCAGCAGCACTCCATCCATCATGTCCTCACAGTACAGTGGCTGGAAATGTCATGCTTTCTAATGCTAATGCTGAGCCGTTGATGAGGCCATATAGAGGCAGCGCCTGGCAGAGGTGACAGAAGAACATTAGGGGGGTAAACAGAGTGATGTTTGACAAAGATCGTCAGCAGAACAAGACGATTTCTGCCCTTTCCACTCACAGTGTCGTTGACTGTGTGTGTGAGTGGGTTCATACGACAATAATTCCATCTTGTTATCGAGTTTCTTGCAGAATTAACTTTTGTTAGTGACGACTGCTGCTGCACATCACATGAAAGAGAAAAGCTGCAGCACAAATGTTGTGTAAACAGTCTTTTGCTAATAATAATAATGATTAGCATCGTGCAGAGGCTATTTGTATTTTGCAAACACTTGTAATCTTACTATTAACACAATCCAATTTTCTATTATCTATGTCATGTTATAGTTGTGTGTGTGTGTGTGTGTGTGTGAGGGAGAGAAACATCCATTCATATGAATCCCAGCTGTTTACTGACATGTCTTCATCATTAAAACAGAAAGAAAACACACTGGAGGAACATTAATTGGTACAAAACACCGGCACCAGCCTGATAAGAAAAATCCAAGGCTGTCTTAATTTGACTCTTTTCTACTCGCCCTCATTTCTCTATTTGCTTCAGTTGTACATATTCCTCGACACCCACTGCAGCGCTGTGTGGTGTTACACAATAACACTCTCATTTAGAGCGAGTGGAGAATTAAGACATGTTTTCTCAAGGCGTTAACAAATGCATGCATAATTCTTGTTTTAATGAATCCCACCGAGCCATTTTCTGCACAATGCGGCGGATCTGACACGTCTTAATACAAATAACTGCTTCAAATGTGAAGTATCAGCTCCGTCCATTCTGTGTGTCGGAGCAATTTAGCAGCTGGTTAGCGTCCAGGAATACGTGGAACACAAAAGCCTGAGTAACTAGATAATCATTTAGTTGATGTGGGCTGCAGTTAACTCTGCAACTGAAAGGGAATATTCCCGCTGCTCCGTCTTAATTAGTTCAGAGGGTGAAGAAAAACAAGCGTGTGCAGTGGAGATGTGCGCTGACTTCTCACTATGCTCCTGACTCTAACTCTGCTGTTCAGTCTCTACTCTGCCCAGCATTCTGATGTGACGGGAGCGTGCCATACATAATGTCTGGCCGCTGTGCGTTGCGTGAAATGCATTGAAATTGTTCCCACATGAAGCAGGAGGTAAATGATGAGCCGGGTTATCGGCTCCAGTTCTGGGACGGTGCAGTTTTCCTCTTTTCTCCGCATGCAGCAGGTTGTTTTGTTTCTGCTCCGAGCTGATTCTCTGTTAATTGGCAGAAAATGGCCTCCAGAATGTCGGTGTGTGTCTGTGCAGTTCATTAAGCTGCATAGATAAACTCATCATAATTTACACATTGAGCGGGGGACCTTGCTCCCCCGTTTCCTCATTTATATTATGGTCTCATCGTGGGGGATGCCACTTCAGCTCATTTGGTGGAAAACAAAACATACAGTCGTGACAATAACCGCGGCCCCTCAGCAGCCCAGGCAATATGGTATTCTGATGAGCTTATCAGATACGCCATAACGCAAATGTGAGCCTCATCCCGCTCCATGAGAAGCCAAATGGCCGTTGCTGCTGTGCACATCAGCAGCAGAATGAGGAGAGGGTAGGGCACCTCCAAGTATTAATTACTGGACGTCTCGTCCGTCCTCTGTCCACCTCCTTCAAAGTGGACATGACTGTTAGCTGTGGAGTAATTAAAAGTGGCAGCGACATATGAAAACCTTACTAATGACTCCATAAACCTTTCATTCTGGGACTCTCAGCTGCTCATCCATGCAGAAGGGGCTCATTGTGCCGCACTCGAGGGCCAGTGAGACGGTCAGAGCCCTGCCCCGGGTTATTAGCTGTGGACCGAATCCTTTTGGCTTCAATGTTTTCAGTGAGAATTGGTAGATTTCCTGTGATGAAATCTATCCATACGTCAACTAGAGCTGAGTCCTCGTGCCCCCGTGAGGCTGAATTCTATGGTTTTAAAACAAATGTCTTCAAAACCAATCGGAGGGATATCTGTGAAATCTGCTGCGAGTTTCCATTTTCTCTGTGGAACCTTTTGTACTTTCAATGTTGCCTTTGATCACTGCATCACTGAGTCTTTGGGAGAAACGGCTCTGGAAGTAATTTATCTTAAAAAAAAGGGAGAAAATGGAGCGAAACTGTGAGACCGAGGAGCCAGTGGGGAAATTCACGGGTTTGAAGGGTTTGCCTGAGTGGACATTGCTCACTGTGGGTTACACACTCCACACTGTAATTACTGTTGTCCCTTTACATATGAGGATCTGAGGCACATCATCGGTTTATTCCCAGAAGCTTGTTTACAGCTGCAGCTCGCTCCCTATTTACAGCTCCTGAAGCGAACCGTGTGTACATGTCAGGCTCTTTTTTTTTGAACATGGATCGGGTATCAACACTTGTTCTAAAATTGTCGACATGAGACATAAAAGTTGCATCTCTCCCTTCATCTTCTGCAGAAGTGACAACCCCCCCTCAGTCTGCAACCCCTCAATGGATCCTGCGAGGGGTGCGCAGATTTCTGAGACCCAACGTCTCCCTCTGATCAGTTGATTGCCTGCGTGATGGGAGAAGTTAACAAGGAGATAACGAGGTCAAGGAGTTTGTTTGTTGAAACTTGGAAACTTCTCAGCAGCAGGTGGAAGATGACCTCACTTTCGACTGTACTTTGGCCTTCAGGTGGTCAAAGCAGGAGTTGGATAAGCGTGAGGAGCAGATGGGTTAACCGAGCAATCCTATGCTGAAACTAGCAGCCCAGTTGAGACGCAGCCTCCCCTCTTCCTCCCAGGCAATGTGGGAATATCACACAGGACTAAAAACAACAGTAGTTATGTGACTAGAGTATATTTGACAACCGAGCCACAGGGACATTCCATGTGAATCTCTGAGAGGAGACTGATTGGTTTGACGAGTAAACAAATACTGTGAATCATATTCCACGGCTTCTAACTCAATAGAACGTGGCTGGAAAAAAAGATTTAAGCGAGACAGCGCGCGACACCAGCTTCATCAAAATACCAAATGAGGATAAATCTTTTGGAAGAGTGATCAATCCCTCGGCGAGAGCAGCGTGCTCGACTGAAGGACAAGAGATAGTGGAGAGTATTCATTTCCATAATACCTGAAATGATTTAGTGCCTATTCTGCGGAGCGTCAGCGTTGCTAATGCTGTAACCCGTGCACAGCGCGCTCTGTTCAGATCCGTGTGCATGTAAACAATCCTTTATGAGCGTTGGAAAAACCAGGTTTGCTGTGACATTGTCAGGAGTAATCCTTGTTTCAGAGCGAGAACCAGCTGGGCCCCCTTTGATCCATAATCCTGTGATTGATTGCATGGCACTTTAACCTGCAGGGGCCCCGCTGCGTCTTCAATTGACCTGCTTCACATTCATTTAAACAGAGGGCATCCTCCTGTGGAGAGACGCTGCTCTGCCACAGGTCCTCACACGGGGCACAGGAGCCAGGCCGGGTTTGTAATGAACGACCGAGGAAGGGAGGTATTAAAGAGGAAATATGCAGCTGCTGGTGATGTTCAGCCGCGCAGAACGCTGTGAATATTTGCTGGAACACGCGGCTGTTGCTGCTGCCGTGGACCTTCTTTCCTAAAGAGCTTGCGTTATTTCATCACATTTGTGTTTTGGGTCCCGTGAAAAGCAGAAAAAATGAATTCCTCCTCAAAGGTATGCTAATGGGGCTTAATTCCTGCACCACAATTAAGGGCACTGAGGGGATTGCTGTTCCAGTCTTAGAGCTCAGCTTCAGTATTTCTTATGATCTGTGTTCAAATAGTGGGTAATTGAATCTCTTTGAGGGGCTAAAGACCAACTTAAGAGAAAATGTATGAATGGAGAGGCTGCTTGAAGTAATATTACCATACTCGCCTCGGTTATTTCATCTGATGACCACACGGCTGAGGTCAATGTCATCAGACGTTAGCAGCAACTGAACCTCAGCATGAAACAGGTTACACGGTGAATACAGATCTGAGCCGTTCACCTGCTGGAAGTGTTGCACTGTTTCCTTAGAGAAAAGGGAAAAATCATTCTTTGTTTGCCCAGTAATTAGATTCCATTCAAATAATGTACTCATTTATCATATGGTATATTATTAATAGCATGGTACTAATAACTATTATTTAATTATGTATTTAACATATTAACAATTTAAACCTGCTTCTTTAAATGTATTGCCTTGCAGTAACTGGGCTTTCATCAGATTTTTTTTTTCTTCTGCATTCTATTTTACTCTTTCATGAATTCCATTCATGCAACAGTTCTTTTTAGAACAAAACGTAACAAGGTTACATGAAGGAAAAAAATACCTCAAGCTGAAAAGCCTATTTAATTTAGCAATGTATACTTGAAGTACTTGAAGTACCAAGTAGTTGGGGTTAGATGGGTGGAATAATATATTCAATAACTTCTCCTGTCACTTTGTTAAACAAATTCCCTTCTAACAAACTCCCACTTTTTCTCTGCCGTTGCTCCGAGAACATTCAGACGCCACTGATGTTGGGAGAGAACCCAGAGTGTGTTTGAGGTTCCTGCTGCTGTTGGTGGGAGGAGGAAGGTTTTTGTCAAAGCAGGTAACCCAGAGCTCGGCAGGAAACACGCGGCCCGTCCTCCTTACATCCCTGAGAATCGAATAACCCGTTAGATTCTCCTCTGTCGAACACATGCACACAAAGAGCTCATCTGGAAAGCAAAAGACCTGGCTGCCCTTTGGTAAAGTAGATCTACGCATGCAAACCAAGTATTTTTCTTTCTGAATCCTGTATTCTCCGCTCAGAGCTGACCTGCCTGGCACCACGGGGGTTTGAAGGGATTCACAAAGCCTTTTCAATCATCAGTCTCCCACTGAAGTTGTTTACCCTGAACTGAGAAATGCACACGGTCAACGGGGGCCGGCAGGTCCTGATGCTTCGTATCTTTTAATTAGACTTTTCGAACCAGAGACAAAGACCAAACGGCAAAAAAAAAGGGCCACTGCACCAAACAAACTTTAACTTCTTCCAAGTTAGAGGCCTCGTGTGGCCGGGTGCATAATCACTGCTGCATGTTGTTGCCTGTAAATTGGAAGATGTACAAAGGCTGATTTGTGCCGTTGACGCTGGAACCTGTGGTTCGCTACGAAGCAAATATTTATCCGTATTCACAGGAATGCTTTGGTGAACTTGCTTGTACTCTATAAATATCACCTGTGTGTCTTATTTTGTACGAAGCGTGGTTTGAAACTCCGGATACCTTTGGTTTAGCTACTGTAAGCCGGTGTCTGTTTTTTTGCATATATTTCTCGTAGCCCTGGAACTGAACCCTTCCCTCACCCGATCTTACCAAAGGGATGTTCTGAGTTAGCGTGTGACAGCAGAGGATGATCTGAAAGTCTCTGCATCTGCAGTTATTTCTCCTTTATTCTGATGCTGTAAGAACAAATTAAGGCTTCTTTTCACAGCTTTATCCGAATGCTCCAGTGTATTCCCACCGGAGGGGCCCCCCTTGTAAAATAATGATGCTGCTATTATCCATGGATCACACTCGCATTCCAGGAAGGGGGCCAAGATCATGTTGTTTGAAGAAAAAAAATAAAGAATGGAGGCGGCGTTTCTTCTTTCTTATAATTTCACTTAGACAGTGTGAGCGCCCCGTGTGTGACTTGTTGATGAGGCGTGGATGCCTCTTTATCACAACATTGTTCCAAGGGGAAACTTGTGAGCTGAATATCTGCAGGCCAACCGCCCGCTGCCAAGAGCTCTGTTTTTGTTTTGTGTTTGTTTTAATTCCTGGCATTCTACAAGTGCACTAAAGCGAGCGTTTCATATGGACACACACAATGCTTCCAGAGCTGTTACCATGGCGATTTTAATTCTCGCAGAACCCCTCAACGAGAGTGTTTGTGGCACCAGGAGTTTTGTATGTGCGTGGATGTAATTAAATCTTAAGAACTATACGACATCGTGCCCGAGGACACGTGTCTATGTTCACCTTTGATGAGCGAGTGTGGATTGATTCAGAGCTGCCGTATGTTAAGTGCCCATGAGCAGGGTGAGTGTAAACCACTCCCCATGCTCAGGCCCTGCATTGACAGTACGTAAATGTCTGAATAAATAACACAGACACATTTAAATTCTCAGCCATATTTAATATTTCCATGAACCCGGGTTCTCTGTTCCTGGTGATAGCTTCAGGTCAACACCGTTAGCGATGGTCAGCAGCACAGATTTATCAAGTTGAGCCCAGGGTGAAGGCTCCAGGCAGATTTATTCCACTGATCCCAGCGAATATTGATCAGTTCCATTGCACTGACTGGATCTGGTGTGAAATGTTGCCGTCATAAACGCTGGCGTTACCAGGCCCCTTCTCTGCTTTTCACTGAAATATGGACTTTGCTGAATCGGTCAAAATCTCCCAGGGCGGCGCCGTGATGAGTTTGGGTTCCTCTCGTCTCGCAGGTGTCGCACTCACAGTAAGTCAAGGGTGCACGGTCCTGAAACTGCTGCTGGGGAGTCTACAAACTCTATTAAAACAGGGGAGTTTATTTCCCTCTGCTTTTCCGTGACGAGGCATTGTTTGTCATAACTGAGACCCGCCCCTCAGGTGTTCCCTGGGACCTTCAGATAAGAGCGACGGTGCGGGGAGGAACACCAATTCCCGACCAGTAACTGCACAATACCCGACACACAAGCGGCCCAGTGCAGGACACATCTGCTCCGCAGCTAACAGTCCTTATCGGGACGCTCCAGCCGGCCCTCGGAGGCGTGCTAAACACATATCGCAGAATACTTCCTGTTAAATTCTACTCCACATGGGAGAATACACGTGTGCAAAAAAAAGAAACCCCTGAGTAATGTATATTTGTGTGGTGGAGGTTTTCCAATTTGCATTTAGATTTCAGAATCGAGCTCTCCCGCAAACTCCCTCATTTTCCACCTCGTGCCCTTTTCCCAGATTCCTCCCTCCGACACCGGAGCAAAGTTTGACCCTGCAGGGTCCCGGGTGACGCCGGGTGAAGGGAAAGTTTGAAACTGTGTAATGTAGTGGACAGTTCAGTAGGGCTCAGTCTCTGTGGGGAAAATGCAGTAAAATGAAAATGAACGAATTCCCAGCTGAAGAGAAAAACAACATTGTCACCTGCTAGTGAGGAATCAATCGATATTAATAACTTTCCTCACCTTCCTCCCTCCATTATGGCTCAGAAGGGGAGAAGTGTTAAAGTGCAGTTTTTGTTTTAATAACAAAGTGTCTCATGTGAGAATGTGTGTACCTAATATCTTAATGTATCTGTGAAAGCTGACGCCTTCATTCAAAGGAGAAGCATCACAAAAGCTTCGGTGATGACTCATTCCCCTGCGTCCAAACACGTTATCTTGTTGTTTTTCTGAATCTATAAATTTACATATAGCCTCAAGAAAACGCTGCAGGAAAGTCAGACGTCGCTGAGCTGCACTGGACCTCTCTGAATTAACCTGTGATTCAAATGTTCAACTAATATCCAGAATCTTTGTGGGAAGTAACGATCGGACGATGTTTATTTTGTTTTTTTTTTTCGTGGAACATATCTGGCGTCACCCAGAGGTCCGTGCATGCAAATGGGATTCACTTTGAAAGAGGACGCAGTCCTGACAACGGATCTCACAGACCCGGAGGAACATCTCGTCTGTGTTGCAGGAGTCTGTCTGTAGATAGACGGGGCAGCTCCACGGACCCGTGCCTGCAGGCTGGGATAATACTGACGCCGATTCACATCTTTGACTCAAATCCTGGCCTTGTTTGAAGTTGCCTGCCCTCTCGCTGTGCTCGCATTTTCTGCCGGTTGCAGGTGTCTGGTCATGATACCGCCCTGGGAACGCCAACACAGATAAAATGAACTATTACCCACGATTTGATTGAACTGTCAGCTCCGGCACTTTCTCTCTCATCTCTCCCTTCTTCTCCTTTTCTTTTTTTTCCACACTGACAGTGTTGTGTTTCTTTCAGTCCACTTTATGTTCCAACAATAGACTTCTGCCATAATAGCCTTGGGAAAATAATAAGAACAAGGCTGATTCCTGTGTCGTCTATTGTCTATTTCTTACACGAACGTGATTTAGAAGTCTTGTTGCTTGTTTGTCGGTCTGCGGTGTTTAACCCTTTACAAACGAATCAAGAACGTGCGTCAGAACTTCTGTCTGTCCAGCTGCTGAGGTTAAAACGCTCCTGTGGCCGCGTGTCCTAACTTCAGAGGAGAAACTGAAAGAAATGTGCCGGTGGATGATAGACAGCTGGAAGAAACCAGCCATCTGAGTGTGTTGTGAGATGTTCTTCATGGTGGAACATCCAGAGGGTGTGTGTGTGTGTGTGTGTGTACATGTGGAATTTCATCTAAAAAACTTTGATGTGCTGCCGATTGGACACGCTGCCCATGAACAGCCAGATAAACAGCGGCAGCATATTAGCCTGTAGCCTCAGAAACTTTATTCTCAATCAGATGTTCAGCTTTATTTTGTGAAACTAATGCGACGCTGTTAAAAGTAACGGTCGTGTGGAGCTGGGCAATAACATACTTTTATACTTTTATGAACAAACTACGATTTTACAGCCTCGCCGCAGAAATGACTGCGATTCAGAACAAACGTGGGAGAGAACACAACAGTCAGGATTAAACTACCTCGTCCACGGTTTCATAACTAGACAGATTCATTGTTCATCTGCTGTGAGATAACATGATATATTTTATCAGACGCTGGTTCTCTGTGGAGGTTCAGCCCTGAAGGTCGTGAACATTCAAAGTCAGCGTCACTCTCACAGCCTTTTAGTTCAGACAAAACTCACTCAACACGTTCGACCGGCCTTCAGGAGAGAATAGAGCGAGAAAGCATTTGTATAAGAGAACTCCACAGGGCTCCTCAAGCTCAATGACATCCAGGTATGTTGTGTATGAGTCGCCGACCATTTCCCTGCACGGACGCTCTGAGCACGTCGTCGGATGTGAGCGAATCAGCGGGAAGCGGCAGCCATAACAGAGACAATTTGAAAAGTAGTGAACCTCTCCGGGGGAACTGTGTTTCATTACCGCAGTCATCAGAGTATCATGATGCGATCTCCTCTTCCTCCTTTTGTCCAAGCTGGGACTCGGTGGAGACGTCCAGCTGGGGAATTAAGTGAGGCCTCAATCTATATGTGTAAGAGGAAGTGATGGAGGTGGACCGTGTAGTTCCCTGGAGGACTACAGATGAATTTTGTCTTCTTCAAACTTCGGCTCCACACAACAGCAGGGTGGTAGTAAATAACCAAATCATCAACACCTGACGGAGCTCGGTGTGTTTTTGTAGCGACGCAGCATCCGTTAACTTTGGTGATCCCTGATTTTCATCTTTTCAAATGTCAGCGCGTGGCAACGCTTTTGTTCCTCTGGGTGACAGCGCAGCCGTCTTTGTGTTGGAGTTACTCTATAGATCCGATGAGAGGAAAAGGCTGTTAGACTATGGATTAGCATTCTTCTGACAGGGAACAATGAGGCCTTTTCTCCCCATTCCTATCAAGGTCCATGTGATTGTCAATCGCTTCACACTTTGACTTTCGAGGCTTGAACGACTGCGAGCCAGCGCTGATGGTTCCGTTTTGTTTCTAGACAAAGGACGGTTAGTTTTTTTGTTTTAGAAAAGCAACATAACACTTGATGGCTGGAAATAGATGATGTACTGGGAGGAAAATAAGAGAAACGCTTTGACAAGGCTGATTTGTGTTTTTCTTTTTTTCCTCATCACCTCGAGTCGTGTTCACCGAGTCAAACAGGCTCGGGTGGCGGTGGGGGGGGGGGCTGACGAGGGAAAATAATACAAAGAAGGTCAAAGCAAGTTGAGACACAGTCTCACATTATGTAGGAGGAAAACTGAGGAAGACTACTGACAGTTCTTCTTCTTCTTTCACTCCCATCCACTGAGACAGTGAGTCTCACCCAGACAAGTGTTGATGACGATGATGTTAATGCAAATGTATGTTCTAGGTTAGTTTTATTCAGATGACACCTCCGCTTCGACTCGACTGAAACATGATGATGTACATCTGTATTCTGGTGTTACACCTGTACAACAGGAGCAACTGTGATCCGTATCAACCACGAGCCGAACGGAATGTAAAGCACCGCCGCTGCCTTGTGTTATTTCGCGGCGCCGCTCTGTTTTCTTTGATCATCGCTTCCGCTGCGAGCGCACGGTGAGAGGGAACTGCTTTGTTTGTCAGGGCCTTTTATTAACGAGTGTAAAGGTGCATTAAATGTCACGTTTCTATGATGAATTTCTCCCTAGAGCCAAAACGCCATTCAACCTTTCCCAGAAGGTTACATGTTCCACGGAAGGGGCCTGGAGGAGAAATCAAATTCCAGGACGCCGGATCCCGCAGGTCCTGCGGAGACTGTCACCTTCTGATTAGTTCTTGTGTCTCTCTCATCGGCGCCAGACAACAGCCTCCCTGCTGTGAATAATTAAGGTTTGCAGGCACTGTGCTCTCCCTATTCCCAGCGCTGGATCACGAGGCGACGCCGCTGACGCCGTCTTTAGAGGCCTCGCTGGCTGAGATCAGACAGGTTGAGAGATGTTTAGAAAAAATAACTCTCTGAGCTTCCACGCTTCTCCGCAATGCAGCTGAACTGTCACTTAGCAAATTTGGCCGAGGGCTTTAAAAAAAAAAGAACAGAGAGAGAAAGGTGGAAGTTGCTGCTCTGATGGACAGTGTGTGAATATACGACATAAACTACTATAAAACAAAACAGGAAATGTCCCAGATCTGGCTGCTGCCATCTTGAGGTCATTTCCCATCCTACATATTAATACACAGAGTACTTTATGTATTTACTGCATATGATCTTTTCTCTGAGGATCTTCTTCATCCTCTCACTTCCTGTTGGATTTGTTGTGTTCAGGTGAAACAGAAGACGAAGTGGTAATTGTTGCTGGTCTCAACGACAGAAAAATACGTTGATAGCTCTGAGCGAACTGTGGGAGGGGTACTGCGAGGAACTAATCATCGGGGACTCTGGACACTTTGCGCTTCGGCCATGGGGATTTGTCTGAAGCGCTGAACTCAACTGAGACAAGATCATAAACAACGTTATGGAGTTGGGATGTAAAAAGTTTGACAAGTGCACATAACGACGGCTCTTTCAAGACGAGTGCTCTAAAGTCTGATCACGCCCAGTAGTAAAGCAGAGAGACGAGGTCAGCACGGCTGGAATATAATCACGCTTTATGGCCGCAGTTGATCCGGCAGCAGAATTTTGTATAAAAAAAAAAAAAAAAAAGATTAATTTGATCCCGTTGAGCTGCCAAATGTATGTGATAGAAAACGTTTAGATTATAAACTCCACAGACACATGGGAAGTGAGTGTGTGTTGTGCTGCAGCTGTGGCGAGATAAAATAACAATAATCATATCAACACCGTAAACAGAGGACGGTTATGGAAAAGACATCAAAGTTTACAGCTGGACGTTAACGGACCATGTGTCCAGAGTGTGTTGCATCACAGACACACACCCAAACACGGTTGAACCGCGCCTCACGTGTCTGGGAAGGGAAGAACATGCAAACGCCAGCAACAGAACCTGGCCAAACTTAATGGACTTTAAATAAAGATGGATGAGGTGGCAGCTCCGCCCTCCTCTATTTCTCATGCTGGTCACCGTGTTAACCAGCTTTGTCACAAAACACAGAAATGAGCCTCTCAAGTATTATTTTTCTGTTCTATATTTAAAGAGGTGCAGCTGCTTTTCAAACCTTCAAAGTCTTGCTGCACGCAACGCCAGAATCAAACGCATGTTTCAATTACCCGACAACACGCCGCGTTCCTCGTTTATCAAAAAGGCCGAGCGCGCCGGGTTAAATCACGCCGGCTCCGGTCGGAACACGGATTGGATTTATTTTTTTCGTTTCGCCTCTTTTCCACCTGAGGCCGAGGACGGCGAAGTCACGGGAGATTTACAAGCCTCCGTTCACTGCTCTTTAAACAAAATGCAGAAGGGAGCGTCCGTAATGATTTATTACCTCGTGCCACCGCGGAAATCAAAATGGATTTTAGAATCTGCTCCACTCTTAAGGCCAGACGTGGGGGAATGTGATTTATGAAAGTGACACTGCGTTTTCAACTGTGTGTCTTGGCAAGCATGTGTGAAATGGCGTGTTGGCCTCATTAAGCACGTTGGGGTTGTGTACAGTGAGGAGCATCCTCTTTTCATGAAAGGCTGTTTTCACCTCTGCTGTATCTGCCTGTCTCATTACGCTACTTAACCAGGATGGATCACGGACACGTTTCCATTCAGCGAGTCCGTTATGCAAATGTTAAACCGCAGCACGGCATAATAAAGATGCAGACAGACTGGGTTTTTCAAAAAAAAAAAAAAAAATTAAATTAAAAAAAGGTTGCAGGTCATGCTCGGCTGCGCTGATGTTGATGAGAAGGCACCGACGTGTCAGATCCGATGGTTGAGCAACATGATTGATTTCAAAGCTGGAGCGAACAAATAATAAACAAAACATTTTCAGCCCCAAAGAGGAAAAAAATAAATAAATTCCTGAGCAGAGAAAGCAACCGCTCACAGCTGAGGAGCTGTGGCGCCGCCAGAGTCTCATAAAGAATGAAAAGTCCAAAAGAAGATGGCGGTTTCATCTAAGTGGAGTTAAGTATGGAGCCCTAACGCCCCCCCCCCCCCCCCCCCCCCCTTTGAAGGAAACTTCAACTTCCCCCCCCCCCCCCCTTCCACTCTTTGAAGGAAACTTCAACTTGCTGGTGTCGCTCGTGTGTGAGTCACTGTTATTCACTGACTATTGCTTCATTCATCCCAGTGTCAGCTGACTGTGCTGGGAACCGTGCGTCTCGTTTCCATCACAGCCGAGATGATTAAAACCAGCACTGTGTCCGCTGCCATTTGACCCCAGAGTGAATGATGAACTGAGACGAAGGGCAGATGTTAATGAGAGTGGTCTGAGGCGCTAGAGGAGAGCGGGACATTGATACAGAGTTCGGTCCCGTGTGGAGTTTTATGGGACAAAATGAATCTGAATCGTTGATCTGACATGATTGTTTTTAGAAGGTTTCACACAATGAATTAAAAAAAAAAAAAAAAAAAAAAGGTCACAGCAATCTACCAGGTCACAGATTCATCCTCCTGCTCACAACACAACACAACTCCCCTGACAGAGATAACCACAATATTCAACATCAACTTTAAACCCTGTGGAAATAATGACTAATTAATTCAACACACGTTCTCACTTTACCTGTAAACAGGAGTTAAGATCAAGTGTGTGCGCATGAATCTTTCAGCAGTGAGGAGGAGGCGTGTTGTTCCAGGGTTTTTAAAGTGACGCTTCAATAGAAAGCTCGCTCTTTGTTGACAGGAGGAAAATCAAGTATTTTGGAAACAGAAGCTAAAAAACAAACAGTGGATCCAGTGTTGTGCAAACACTCCACCAGCAGCTGGAGGAAAGGCTCTGCGACTTTATTAAGCGTCAGGCGACAGAATCACATTTCATGCTCGGGCTTATTCAGCCTCATCAGTGCGTGAAAATGGCTACTGCAGAATGGTGTTGGCTTTTATTTTCCCGGCCGCTCTGTTTCAGCCACGCAGGTGGGAGAAGTAGCCGATCCAGCCACCCCCCCCTCCATCCAGACCCCACCAGCTCTTTCATCACCTCATCCCCACCCCCCACCTCCACTGTCATGCAATTTCCTCACATCCGTTGTTTTTTGCCCACAGGGACAAAAAAAAGAAAATTTAATGCACCATTATTTGCCGTGAATTTCCTCGGTGATCTCCTGCATCAGGCGGGGAGGAAAATTCTGCGACGGCAGAAAGTAAATGCATCTTTTTTTTTTGCAATTACCTGCATGTTTCCTGCTGATGAATGACACTTAATGATCCCAAAGCTGTTACGAGGGACATGAAGACGCTCATGAGCTAAATGAGGTGCTCGGGAACATCCTGTGTTTGTGGCTTATTCATTTTTTAAGAAGGTAAAAAAAAAAAAAAAAAAAGAGAGAAAAACCTTATGTGATTCTCGCCGCCTTCCCCCAGCAGATGTGTGGTAGTTGCGAGTGCAGCTGCTGCAAATGTAGGGCAGCATGCCTGTGTTAGCAAACACTGCAGCTTTGTTTGTGTACCGCGGGATGAACCCATGATGTTTGAGAGTGCAGCTCCCGGTTCGGCGCAGAAGAAAACGAGGAATGATTCATCACCGACAAACTGCTATTTTCAGAATCAGGAATGAAAACTTTTCCTCTCGGAGCCAGAAAACCAGCTCCAGCTCCACCAACACTCCGGCGGCGAGCTCACCTCCTGTCAGCTCCACATTATGCAACTCCCCTACCTTAAAATAGTTCCTCCTCACCCCGAACGCCGGCTCCTGTCACTGGTGTAATTGCACCCGGCGAGTTCAAGAGTAACGCTGAACTGTAAATCAGGTAAAGAGACTTAGGGCTCATTAAAAACCAGAGTTTATCTCCAACCTTCAGCGAGTTCGGTGGATTTGTTGCAGCGGCAGCTCTTCTGGTTCAGGACTCTGGACTTTATGTGTTTTGGGACTATGTTTACCATTAAAACCACAACTTTATATGTATAAAAACAGTAAAAACCCAAAGGCTGTGGGCAGGTGGAGTTCTGTGGGACACGTCAGGAGGTATCTCGGGGAGGATGCGAGGATTAACTTGGCATTAATGGACCCGTCTGTGTTTTCGTGTCTGTAATTAAATATTCTTAGAGTCTGCAGGCTGCATTAACACACTCCATTTGTACCTTCATGCATCCTTAATCCACTCGTTTCTCCTACGGACTGATCTCGCGTTGCCGTGGGCGCCGCTCATATCCTCTCACAGGTGAGCGTGTGTGAGGACTCACCCATCAGCCCACTCACACTCACACACACACTCTCTCTCTCCAGCTCTGGCCCCATTCACTGAAGTGTTTTTTTCCTCATCTCATTTCATGCCTTTTTTTTCGAAGAACTACTTCCTTCTCTCCGCTGTGGCCACTTGGCTCTGTGAGGTGCTTTGTGAGAAACAGGTTAAGTTTTCATTTGTCGCTGTGTCACTGTGAACTTTCTGAGCAGCGCCCTGACTGCATGGTCTAACCTCAGGGGACATTAACAGACTGGATAATAGGTGTAAAGGTTTGTTTTGTGCTGACAGAAATTTGTTGATTTAGCACCAAAGACACATAATGAGTCTGTCCTTCTTGGCTTGAATCCTGTGTTTTAGGAAATATTTTTTCTTTATTTCACTCAGAAAAACATCCTGGTGCACATAATTTTCTTCAAGTTCATTTTGCAAGAGGGAAAAACTGCTTTTAAAAGTATAAATTATTAAAATCCTATCCATCTCTGATGTAAAACTGATTTTGCATGTCTAATCCACCTTTCCCTGCTTAATTCCACATTTATGAAAGATGCATTATGCATTGAATGATATATTTATTACTGCACCTGGCAGCAGGAAACATCCCATTCGCTCTCTGTGGTTTTCTGGGCAGCCTCCATCTCCACCTTCAAAAGAAAGACGCATATGTGATGCCCACGAATGTGTGCAACACATCTGTGAATGTGTTTATATGTAATATGCATTTGTATTTGGTGTGTGATGTGCTGTAAAGTTAATATGTTTGGGTTCTCTATTTTTTTTATATATATATAAAAGGGTCTATTCAGGGTTAAACAATTCAGGTTGGCGTGCAGTAGAGGGTGCGTGACTGTAGGGGGCAGTGTGAGACCAGGGATTCACTCAGAACGCGAACCTGTAGCACTTCCGGGTTGCGAGTTCCCCACATTAATATGGAGGACTCGGTGGGACCGGGACGTGTCGCCCTGTCTCATCACTGATCTCCTGTGTTTCAGGTCAGTAACATGTTAGACTGTACCAAAACTGTAATTTGTTATGAGGGCGTGTATGATTGGACTGTTAGCGCGACGCTAAAAGTATGTTTTAAAGAAATCCGTGTTAGCCGTTAGCTAAAAGACGCTAAGCTAGCTCCCGCCTCGTGACCCCTTGTGTTCAGTTCATTGTGGACATTGATTGATTTATTCATTAGTGCATTGTGTGAGTCCGAATGAGATACTTGTGTATCTGTGATCTTTGCATTAAATGTGCGACTGTAATCAATAGGCTAATTGAAATATGTGAGTTATTGATGAAAGCAATGATTGTGAATGTATAAACAACATGATTTCTTGTCTGACAGATAAGTAAATGAACAGTTACAGTGCTGATGGAAAGAGAATAAACATTAATATGGAGGACTCGGTGGAAGCGAGACGTGTCGCCCTGTCTCATCACTGATCATCTTTGTCTGTTTATAACTGTCAGCGGGCCTATCACCCCGGTACCCGTTACACATACCATATTTGTCTTGGGGCCGCGGTGAGGCAGCCCTCCAGAATAACAGTTAACAAAGTTTAATTCATACTCACCATCGGTAAGCAGGCCAACCTGGATGCCATCTGGCTCCCTACTTACCACCAGCTACAAATTCTCCAAGTCCTTTCCCAGGAAGGGGAAATAACTCTCAGGTTAGGGAGCAGATGCCGGGTCGTGCGACGCCTACAGACATCCAGCAGTGGCAAATCAGCAATAACAAGCAGCAGCAGGAAGCTACACACACTGGACAACAGCAACAAACAATGGTCTCTGGTGCAAGAAGTAAACAATATTCAGATCAGAGTGTAATTACGCACAGCGCAGCGCAGGCCAGGACGGAGAGGTGGATCGTACCTGAGGCTGGGATCCAAGAGCCAACAAGTTCTGGTTATTTCCTCTGTGGGAACAAAATGGCTGAATATAGTATGTGTGCTGTCATGGCAACCGAGGCCTCAGGTCCAGTCAAAAACGTTGTTTTTATTCATATTTCCATCCATCCTCACAAACATCTTCAGTATTTAAATGATTAAGTGACCATGTCATTATTTGTTGCTCATTAAATCCTTTGATTTAACCACTGGTGTGTGTGCTGCTCAAAGAAGAAAACATTTGTCCTGTGAGCTTCCAGCCAATCTGATTGAAACCACAGTCTGTCAATGCCTGAAATGTATTAGAGTTTTATTTGTGCAGAAAGCTTCTCCTCCAACTTCATTTGGTTTGGGCTGTGGTGCTGCTTGTTTTCACCCTCTGGCTCTGGATTACAACACAAAGGCCATTATGGGATATCATCCCCGATCACTGAGAGGAGACATGGGACATTAATCACCGCAAAATGGTCTGGAACCCATGGACTGACGCACACATGCATGCAGATGTGCAGGTGTGTATGTGTGTGTGTGTGTGAGAGACAGCAGACAGACGTTCTCATTTCCACGCTCTCTCACACATTAAGAGAAGTAAATGCTGTGATTATTTTGCATCAGAAAAAATGACGGAGGACATTAAACACGCCTGTTGTGGAAGCGCGGTCGCAGTCGTCCTCTGCTGCGCCGGCATAAAAATGACAAATCGCCCTGGGCCCACAGTGTTTAAATCCATCTACACATACTCTCACAGCCGTTGTATCTGAATATATATCTCATTTAAAGTGACTTATTGTATTGACCTTCATGCCTGTGCATTGTAACTGAAGATTAACTAATGACTACTTGCTAAATTCCCCCCAATTTCTGTGGCAGGATAATTAATGAAGTAATTAAGCATCCGGTATGAGTGCAGAATCATCAGATATTTGTACTCTCATCTCTCCCCCTGTCCTCTCCTTCTCTTCCATGCATCAGAGGTTATTTCCCTGGTGTTAGCACCAAGCTAACACCGGCTCACTCCAGTTATTATTAAACATGCATATGAAACAGGGAAATAAAAAGGAATATCTTTCCAACGTTTTAAAACAAAGGACCAGAGGACACTCGCCTGAGGTGAGTTGGAGCTTCATCTCACGACAAGAATCATGAAGCTTCTGCTGCCCTCCAACTGATCATGACGCAACGCTGCGATTCCAGGGAGCTGGAGGTTACATCAGGTGACTTTCAGCAATGTTTTATTTGATGCAGTTAAAAAAAAACAGACTGAAATGACTGATGCTAACTGGCCTCTGGGAGTGGCTGCTGTAGTAAACTGGACCCAAGGACGAGTCTAAACATGTTCATAGAGTTTATCCCATAGCCATAGTGACATTTATAAAAGTCACATAAGATACTAATTAAAATTCTCCTTATGGATCTAAAATAATGGTTCAGCAGGAGCACTGTCATCATCATTATTTGATAAGATATCGCCTGGCCATTACAGCATGTTTTTGCAGTCATGGCTGCCTCCTTCTTCATCCTCGTCCACTGATGCCCAGTGCAATTACCAAGCTGCTGACTTTATGTAAAGTGATGAGAAATGAGCCTGTGATGAAGACCTTGCCTGCAGCGCCCCCGTGGATTTATGTCCCCCGTCCCAAACACATAACACCCCTCCACACACAATTTAGATGAGGGAACAGAGGGAGAAGGAAGACATAAAGGAGGGCAGGGGGGGACGAAGGAACACGCGGGGTGTTAATAAGGACTATCACAACAGAGGCAACCGTGCAGAGGCCTTTGGAGATGAGGCAGCAGCCCTGAATAAAGCTCCACCAGGACTCCTTCAGCTCTCACGGCCACAGAACTAAACTTCCCCTCCTCTGTGGTCCCACTCTTCATCTCCACCCTGACCCTGCGATAACTCTCTCATTTACAACGCTGGGCGCAGGCTCGAGGTCAAACGTCCCTTTTCTCTTGTTTTATGCCCTTTTTGTATTTTCTTGTTTTAGCCCTGGAAACTATTTTGTGAACTTATTAAACTTGCTGATGAATGAGCTGGTTAAAAAACACACAATTGGAAATATGTGTCTGATATGACTTTTAAAAATGGTGTGTTCTTGTGCTTTTCAGATCCGTCCAGTGTGTGCAGTCCCTGAGCATGCTGGGACATTGCATGGGCCCCTCCCACTGCTGCCGACCCCAGGGATCAGCGCATTGATCATCAGGAAGTTATCGGAGCTCGTGTTAGTGTCTCACTGAACACATTTGATCCCCGATGCCTCGGCTCCGGCTCAGCGTCTGTGAGGAGGAAAAGAAAGAGACAGATAAATAAAAAGAACGTGTTAACCTCCCCTTGATCTCTGCCTCTTAGTCGCTGTGAAATCTGTTCCTTTGGCCGTGGAAGAAGAATGTGGCATCAAAAGGTCCTGAAGTGGCGGAAGGAGAAATTCACTTGGTAACATTAAAAGATTTTAGAGAGGGTGGATTTAAAGTTACCCCTGAGTGATGATTTCCCTTTGAATTCATATCCTGGCAAGTGCTTAGTTTTAATGCAGCTGCACTGAGGTTCAGGATCCGGAGCTTTCATGCACTTTCTTTGGAAATGTCCTGATTGATCCTTAAATCTCACCTGTGAGCTGCTGAGAGTTTCACTGTTGGAGCCAGTACAACGTGACGTCTTCTCATCGACGCGTTTCCATTCTCTAGCTTTTATATGAGAGGTGCTCACTTGTGTTTTTATTTAAAATAAATTATTTACAAGTCTCAGATCCAGCTTTATAAATGATGCTGGTCCATATCATATCTTTACTTTACTTCTTCTTGCACTCTCCCAAAATTATAATATTCATCGCTTTCTTTATTTTCTGCTTTTTTGGTATTTTATTTTTTTATTTTAAATGTCAGACTTTTATCTCTTTGTATTTAAAACACTTTGAGCTGCAATTTGATTTATTGTCATTTCATATACCATTAAATATTAGATTTAGCAAAGTAACAGTGATATATATTTTTTATTTTACTTTTTTTTATTTTTTTTTTATTACTTTTTTCTTATTTAATGTCATACAATATATTTGCTTCTTTCTATTCCATTTTTTCTCCTATCATTCCATGAGTGCTAGTTCATCTAAGTCTTACTCATAGTTCCAAAGAATCTGGAGTCGATTTCATAAAGAAAAAACAGGGATGAACTCATTTATATGTGTTTACTCTCCAGTTCATCTTTTTTTTTCCTGCACACACACACACACACACTCTCTCTCTCTCTCTCTCTCTCTCTCTTTCACTTACTCACATGCAGCTCCTGCCTGGCAGACCTCCCCAGTTAACTGGGCCTGTAAATCATCTGCACAACATCAATGGAGAAACATTTGTCACCTCCAACGCCGCCTGACTCAGCATCTCTTTAGCTGTCCTTGAGGAGGGAGGCGTGGCCCGGGGGGTGTCGTCGAGGTCAAGGGTGAATTTGGAAAGCGGATCATCAAACTACAGCCAACAAAAATGTCACCCAGGGTTTCTATTATTATTTTACCATCATTCTTTTTTGTTTCATTATCTTAATCCTGGTCTACATGGTCTAAATGTCTACTTTTATTTTACCTAAATAAAATTGATAAGACTTAATATTCACATTATTTGTAAAGACTGAAGATGCTCTGATCCATTGACCTGAGTGCTGATGCGTTCAGCTCTGTCCTCGTCGTCTTCATCAGGAAAGAAAATGTAATATTTGAAATCTGGGTCATCTGTCTTCGACCTCGCGCCATGAAAACCAAGCACAGTCTTGTCGATCCATGTTAATCACATCAACTCCTCAGATCTGCCACTGGAGTCCACGTGTGTGACTCACATTGCCCGTCTCTGCCAATTAGCCTGCACCCGTTTGTCTGTGGTGACCTGAATTGTTAATTTGTTAATGAAAGGTTAAAGGAAATGAATCATTTAAAATAACCTCCACTACACGCCGTCGTTTGTGTGCAGATTACATGAAATAGAAATCTACTCATCGACATTATTTCCTTTTCATGGTTTGCATTAGTTTCTGATGTATTTCTGAATATAAATACATGCGTGTAGGCACCTCCGCCACCATAGGGGCGGTCAAAGTTAACTGGAAACTTCTGCTTGTTGCGGTTCAGACGGACTCGTTGACACAAACGTCCATGATTGCGCTGCATCACACACTTCAAGACTTGCAAATCATTCCAGGGTCAGAAAAACAGGCCGGTGGCGTGCCTGTCGCTGGATGACAGCAGACGTGAGAAACCGGATTTGTCACACAGGTAAAAATGAGCCCCTACTCTGCGATGCATCATTCCTCCACAATGCTTTATTCATAGGAATAAGCCTGGACACTGTTTTGACTGCGATGCATCATTTTTCAACAAGCCGTTCTCCGTCTCGCAGACTGGACAGCCCTGTCAGAGGGTTGGTCTTATTCTGCTGAATAATGCATCTGGGCTGTGGGAGGCTTCGGCTCCTCGTTCCTGTAAACCCCTACCTGAGAACCAGCATTTCCTGTTTGTCCTGTTCCTGTGATGTCTGATCTGTGATGATAGGTCCCCTCCCAGCCCGAGCGTCGGCCGCCTCAGCAACAACCAGGGTGGGATGTCTCTAGCGTGGAAGAGGAGGCGGCCATTACACTGGCTCCTGCCAGCCTGCGTGACTGTCCACAGTATGAACGCATACAGGAGATGCCTCCGTCTCCAGGACTTAGCCCGAGCCCTCGATGCCAGAGGAAGCCTCATACTTACTTACCACATACTTTTTTTCTTACACCCACGACAAAACAGGGTCGAAGCAAAATATCAAGAAACAATTGAACTTAGGATGAAGCTCAGCAGAGGCCGAAGCCGAGACCAGGAACAGCTGCACTAACCATCACGTACGTGTTAGTGGTGGCATCAGTACAGAAATAATTGTTTCAGATTGAGGGAGGAATATAAGGAGAATATTATGTGACTGGAATCTGATCTCCTCCCCTAATTCCTCTCCGCAGCAGTTTGGCTTGGCTGGAGTCTGTTCCCAGATTTATTGGAACTTTCTGACAACAAGGAATTACACACATGTAAGGATTCGCTTCTGGCTTCGTCTTTGAATGGTGATGATTCTCATTTTCATAATATTCCGCGAGGGCGGACGAGGACCGTCCCGGAGATTTTGTTTTATGTGTGAGGCCAAAGTAATGTCGTCCAAAGTAACTATATGGTCGGATAATGTTCCTCGTAGGTGTTTAGGGCCAAGTTCAATCGTTTCTGTGCTATCAATTTAGAACTAGGACATTCTACGTGATTCAGGCCATAATATTTGACCTGCCCACTTTCAGTATTGACTAAAAGAAGCATATGAAACAATAATCCTCATCAAATGTACAGTTATGTGTTCTAAGTGAAAATTATCACAACAGTTATTGGATTTTTTTTTAGGGGGGGGGTGATTCTTCTCTCTCTCTCCCTCCCTCCGCTCATCCCACCTGCTGGCCACGCCCACCCCCTCCCTCTCCTGCCCGCCCAGCTGCAGCTCATCCCCTCATCAGTGGACGAGGTCTTTGCCAGATTGTTCTTCTTCTATCACCAGCGTTCTGTTCCCTCCTGCCTGCCTGACCTCCGGCTACCGACCCTGCCTGTTCCTGACCCGTTGCCCTCGTCTGCCTCCTGGTAAATCACCTTCAGTCTTTGGTCTACGGCCGTAAACTCTGCTTCATCTGTCCCTGACTGTCCTGCTGCAGTGTTATAGGCCTCACCCTGCTCTGCTTCCTGGTCTCGGCTGCACTGCTTCTGGGTCCAAACCATCCACGTTACAGGGTCCACTCCTTTATGTCTTCAATCCATTACGCTCTATTGCACTGATCTCTTGAAGCCTTTGGAATTTTCTTGAGGAACAAATTTTATACATATAAAAGTGAACGGTCTCCTGAGACCTCGGAATTAAATTTTATAACACAAAGTTTAAATGCTCACTAATTAAAATCAGTGACACCATCCACGCCCTGCATTACGGCGAAAGACGGGAGTGATATGAGAGGACAGAGCAGCTCTATTTTAGGGTGAGGGCGCAACTCACTCGGAATATTTCAGTTATTTCTCAACCTTAACAGAAAAATAATCATTTCATATTTAATGAAGAGCAGTTACAGCTCAAGAATTAGCAAATCTCTGTTCCAGGGGCAAACGTGATTGAGACTTATTTCTAATTACATTATAGCACTGCTAACACGCATAAAATTACATGTGAATCTGGGATGGAGACGATAACGGGATTTAACTCTAATGTTAATTGTTTTTGTACCTCGTCCTTAAAATCCCTGTGAACTTAAGTCCCTTTAAAAAATCTTAAGACTTCCTCAGACTCTGCTTAGTACTTACTACTACTGCGAAATTTCTTGTATTCGGACGTCACTGGCCACAGTTTTAATTGCTCCTAGGTGACGTCTGACAACAAAAGATGCGATGAAATGTGAAAATGTGAAATAGTGAAGCTGACAAAGTAAAAAGCGACATGGAAGGAACCTGGGGGTGGAGACGGCTCTTCAGGCTCAGCTTCCATGTGTGCATGTGGCTGCATGTGCTTTTATCATCCCTGTGTGCTGCCTGCATTATAAATTCTCACAGTTAGCATCTGTGCAGAAATTTATAGCGTAACGTTGTCATCAAAGGGCCAAGGCCCCCGCTGGCCCCCGCCATCAATCTCATAGCCCGCAGGTAATGGCCAAGTTGCATATTGTCACAATTCCAATACATTATTTACTATGAGGCATTAAAAAGTAATGCGTATTAATAAACAGCCCCAAGGCCAGAGGGCACAACAAGGTCTAATCCAATCGTATTTCTCCGTTCTTACATCAAGGAGACGCGTATATACGGCCAGAGCTCAACTCAACGGCTGCTGTTACTGCTGTAAACATCTTTAATGGGCTAAT
The DNA here is from genome assembly GCA_016785235.1 of Pseudorhombus dupliciocellatus. NCBI lineage: Eukaryota > Metazoa > Chordata > Actinopteri > Pleuronectiformes > Paralichthyidae > Pseudorhombus > Pseudorhombus dupliciocellatus. Next base: position 569,449 of record JAFBJW010000814.1, read on the forward strand.
TATTAATTCGGCTCATTGGAGAGTCTTTCGGATTCGTCAGTGCCGGTTTCTCTCCCTGTTGAACGATTCACTGGTGTCTCACTGGGTTTGTTGACCCACGGTCCAGTCTCTGCATCCTCAGACTCTAAGCTAGTCTAAATCCATTTCCCCTTTCAAAGCTTCCTGGGGCGTCAGTCCTCAGGTCAGGGGACATCTGTTAAGAGCGGCGTCCTCAGATTATACCGACTGTAATCTGGTCTGTGCACGTTGGAAGGAAACATCTCATTTAGAGCCCTTTCAAGCCAATCACAGAGTAAACCTCGTGATGATTCAGCTCTCGGTCTCACAGCTGGACGTGTCCGCGAGCCACTCTTGACTTCACCTGAGCGTGACGCAATTATGTTACAGGAAATTAAAATTTTAAGGAACACCAAAAACTTGGTGTTGATTGCATATATTACACGGTTTGAGTGCTAATGTGGAAACTTTGAAAATGCCAGTGGGTTCTCTCGTGACGAGAGGTTCCTTCTTCACACACACAAGCTGTTTGGCTGCTCAGCACCTCAGTGCTTCATTTACATTTGTAATGGCGATAGATCCCAGACACAAACTGTAGTAATGCAGGCCTGTGGAGTCTGTTCCCATCAATACAAGAATCAAAGCCCTAAATGGAGAATTAGAGGAGCTGTGGATTCTATATTAAATCAACACTCGCTAGTTTTCTTTGTTGTTTTATCAGGACAAAAACAAAAGTTTAAAATATGAATTGCTTCAGGGGCAAACAGCAGATCTCTTCCTCTCTATTCAAAAGAAAGTCATCAATATGCATCAGATCAAATGATGAAGGAAATGTTCATTAGTCGCTGTTTACATGAGCAGATCTGTTTCTAAATATAATTCTCCAGTTGGATTCTTAAAGGAAGCACGCTGACGATGAGCGACATGATCGAAAAGGCAGACGACTGCGTTTCACACCCGCCTAAACCTGCCACTTTCTTTGACGATAACGTGGAAACATTCATCATTAAAACTGCGCGGCGCAGTCGGCGAAGCAAACACACAAACAGATGCTTTCTACCTTAAAGAAGGAAACATCTGCGCCCTTGTTACCCTCCGCTTTATGTCATTTTTATGCCGGCCAAGTGCTATAAGTGCACCCACATCTGCTGCAGTTTATGTAAGCTGCAGATGCATCATCTGCTGAGGAGGAGCCCCCCGTGGCTGAGTTAAGTCCTCTCATCATTGATTCATGCTCTCAGGGAAAACTGACAAATTGGACTCTTGCTTCTGTAACGGTACCTTATGGACCCGAGCATTCCTGAAAGGAGAGTCGGCTCAGATCGCGAGGTCAAAGCGATGGAAGGAGGTCCCACTCCTGTCAAATCGTCCATACTAAAGAGAGATTCATTTCAATGTTTGACCACGGGAGAAAGCAAATAAGCATATTTATTTGAAAGCTCCAGCCAAAGGAGGCATGGAAACAAAAGCAGCCTTGCACCAACAAACAGGAGGAAAGAAAGCAACAGATGTGCACATGAGGAGCACTCGTCAGAGGAACGTCAGAACAACGACTTGTTCATGCAGATACGAGTCAGCAGCTAATGTTTACAGAGAATCTCAGAGCGATGGCAAAACATCATCTCGGTGGCTTCCAGCTTCCAGCGGCCACGGGATGATTGCTGGTCTCAGAAACTGCTGATCTCTGGGGAATGTATTTTTTTTTTTTTATTCCTCCAGAGATTTTACTCGGCACAGCGTCAAGAAGAGAGGGGGATGAAAAAAAAAAAAAAAAAAAACAAGCAGTCAGCAAAAAGTCATCTCGAACTGTTTTCATGGACGTGACAGTGAGGTCAAAGAACTTCAGTGGCAGACAATAAGTGATGTAATCATTACACGGAGCAGAGTCTCACGGGGTCCGAGGCCTGAAGCTGCTGTGACACTAAAGTGTTGCTGAGGACTAAAAACACTGCATCAAAAATGTATAAAACCGTTGAAGCTGATGTGGTAGTGGTGAATTAGCACGAAGGAAAATGAAGGAACGGTTGAGTTCTCAATCCAATATCTGCTCTCTTTCCTCAGCCTCTGTATTCCGAGCTCTTTCCCGAGGGCTCCAGTGAGCAGAACGGTTCACCGAGGCATCATGAAGTGTGTCAAAAACTGGCTTTCAGCTGGCAATGAAATCAGATTGACACCGAGGGAAGCGACAGCTGAGGTCGCAGAGGTCGCGCAGACGAATCCTCTCCTGCCTAGGAGGCGGCCGCTGATGCGTAGCCGCAGCCGCGGCCCAGGTGAGTGTGTGCCTGCGTGCGTTGTGAACTGTGACACCCTCTGCTCCCGGGGCCAATGTGGGGATGATGGTGGGGGGGGGCGGGGGGGGTGGTCTGCCATCGCCTGCAGGCTGCACACAGAAAGCATGAGGCTCTTCGTGTTTTAACAAGTTTCTCTGGTTGTTGTTATTATTGCAAACAATAGTTCAGTCACGTGCTCGCTGCACAAAGACAGAACACGAAGACTTTTATCTTGGAGGAGAAGCGGCGTCCTCGACGTGCAGCTGTGTTGAACTGCGTTGCATCATTTCGCGCAACGTCCCCCGCGTGATTACTCGTTAGCTAAAAAGCAGCTCTCCCCACACAGTCGCCTGGACGAGACTTTCCTGTGACAGTGAGTGGATGTCCCCAGAGACTTCCTGTCCACTCATGTGTTTGCCTCGAGTATCATGAGTAACGGCGCCCAATTTCCATGTTTTGACAGAAGAGGGAACGTTTGATAAATAGTCGGAGGACCTGAGCACATAAATGAGGCATAAATAATGCATAAATTAAGTGCCATTTTATGGAGGGATGTCAGCACATTTCACCAATAACGTGAAGATTAATGACCTGACGGCTGGGGGGGGGTGCTGCACAGGAGAGCGGCGGGAAGATCAAGGGATGAGTCCTCACTCTTGACTGTTATCAATCAACGGCGCCGTGCATTTGCAGAGACTGGATGGATGATGCAAGCAAAGCAAAGCTCGGCGGAAGTTTCTGGGCGGAGGAGAGACCGGGCGTTTAGCGTGACGACTCACTCGGGGAGGGGAATCTCACGTCCTTCCAAGTAGGCACAAGATATTTTCCATTAAAAGTTGCGTGTCGTGGAGATTTCCGTCAACCGCCAACATGCATTTACATTCTGCATGTGTGTGTGAGAGGAGATTACTCATTAGTGAAGCCCGTTCCCCAGAGACTGTGATGGTGGGATGAAGAAAACAAACTCGCGGAGCATTTCCAGCCACTGTGAAACTGATTCAACAATCGTCGCCACATGCTCGGAATACACTGGGAAACATGGTGGGGTGAGGCACAGCTCTGGACTCCCATCGACATGATTCATAATGGCCGCTAACGATGGCCGGTCTGGTGCAGAGGAATCCTCGCTGCCAGTTTCTCCCAGTTGCCAAATGCAGTGGCAACATCTGTGGCCCAGAATGCATCTCTCCTGGGAAAGACCACACATCTATGAAGGTGGGGGTGGGGGGGGGCGTGTTTAACATCATGACCCACAAAGGATGGAAGGATTAATCAAAGCATCATGGCCACTTCCCTTTCATCCACCAGAGATTCCGTCACAGTTTCCTCACCCGTGTGAAACACCTACCTGTGGTTCGGCATCATTTCCCGTCCGGAGCACGGAGGCATGTCCGCGGGACTCCGAAGGTGGCGAGACTGCCACTCATGCTAATGCAGGCCGACAGCGATGTGTGTGTCTCATAGCCATTTCCCGTTTGCCGGGGCTTTCAGACATCGGCAGCTGTCCACTTCGCTCTCTGTCCCGGGAGCTCGGAGACGACCTGACACTCCTGCACGCCCCCCCACCCCCCCCCTCCTCCTTAGGTCGCTCCTCGGCCCAAGAACCACAAAATAAAAACCGATTTCACCAGTGGAAGGTCGCGAGGAGCACCCCCCCCACCATCACTCACAGCTGCTCTCATGCTCACTCTGGCCTGACTGATGACTGATGTAATTGACATTGCATAACTAATCGTATATATTCCACAGGGGCTTCTGCTGAGGAGCTAAAGACTTTGGGAAGTGTGAACAGTGGAAAAGGTGACCTGCGGCTCATCTCGTCTCAATAGGGGGAACAGCACTTACAATGTGCGGGGACAATCGCCGCCGTCGTGTTCATTTGGAGTCCTCTGAAAGAGTGAGGGGACGACAGCAAATTGAAAATAATCGCAGTGACTACGGCAGCATTCGATAAATGTGCGTCAGGCAAATATCATCGGTGGAAGGAAGTGGTCTATGGCATCGCCATCAGTCTCAGGGGGGCGTCTCAGAATATTTCAAACTGATTGAAATCCATTTCAGGTTGGCATTTAAACCTCTTTCACTGTTTCAGAATACTCACAGGAAAAAGGTATTTTTATTGATTTGTTTCCACTTATAAATGCTGCCATCGCCTCTCTTTAGTCCGATCCATACTCACTTGACCAGGTGACCCAGCGGGTTCAGAGGGCTCGATGGCTCCTCACATGTTTTGTGAAAGAAGAAACGTTATTCCTGTTGACTAGCGGCCAAAAAAAAACGAAAGGAAGAAACAAATCAAACCAAGACCCACACTCGGCGGTTTCTCCCATTTTCTCCTGCACAAGATTCTGCCCGGAGCGTGCATGTGTGAACGCTCATGCATGGCAGTGTATATATTTAAGTTCATGGTGAGTATTATTTTTATTTCTTATTTTGAGTTAGAAAAAACAGAGATCAATCAGGAAATAAAGTTTATTTTCAATGATATAATTTGACTTTGCTGTTTAATTTATTGTACAGTCTAAGGTTCATTGGATCTGAATCTTTACTGTCACTCTCCTCATGTTAGGGTGGATTTAATTGGCAACAACATCCCACACTGCACCTCCAATGCATCACGCGTTAATTAAACTGGAACAGTGTAATGTCTCAGGACCAGACATTAAAAAATCTGCTTTATCTAATTCAAAGTCTGAGAAGATTCAGACTCATTTCAGGTCATTCATCTGAACAGAGAAGCAAATGTTTGACTCAAACCAGCTTTGTTAGGTTTAATTGCTCATCTTCCATCGTGTGCATTTTCCTTCTTATTATTTTTCTAGAGTTGACTCATTAGCGTGCTCTGGGATGAACTCTGACCCTGTCACTTGCTCATCTCTCTCTCATCTAAATGCTTTATGAAGCACGACATCCGGCATTAACCACTGCAGTTTTTCCACTCCTTTATTTTTACTCCTGCCACCACTTCCTGTTTGTCTGTTTCTTTTCAGGATTATTCAAAATCTACGTGCCCCATCTCTCTCTCTCTCTCTCTCTCCTCCCAGAACTTGTTCTAACTAACACTTCCATCACTTTCAGCCACTCACTCAGTGATAATTCCCCTTTGAGGGCCAACTTTAACCATTACAAAAAGTTATGTAAGAACACTCACAGTTGTCTGAGTGGCGAGGTGGACGGCAGCGAGAGACCGGCCACTTAAGAACCCGACTCTGAGACGGAGGCCATTCCGTCCCATTAAGTAGGACAGCAGCCGCCACTCGGTGCCACATTGAACGAAGAGGGCGATCTGCGGCATGAAAACCTTTAAACATCTGAGGGCCGTGTTTCCAGAGCGCGTCTGAGGCTAAACTCGTGTGAACGCAGCAGGACGTCTCATACGTGTGCGCCTCTTGCTCCTGGTGCAGACGCAGCAGCGAGTCATCTTCTTTAATGAAAGCTCCTCTAATGAACCAGTGTTGGAGCTCATCTTTCGCGGCTTGAAAAACCTTTGATACAACTCATTTATAGCGCAGACGCTCTTTGAGGAACCCCACGCTGGATAAAAGATTTTAACCACATCACCTAGCCCGACTGCAATCACCCTCGGGAGAGCCGCGACTCTCCGAGCGTCTTCACAGATCTTGCTTATTTAAAGCTAAAATGTAAATAACGCTGAGTTATTGCTCTGAACTTAGCTCTTCCCCCTCAGACGCGGAGGCTTTGATCGTTTGCGAAGTCGATGTTTACAGCGTTTTACACTATTTAAAGTGTAAATTGCAGCAGCTGTTCCAATACCCACAGCTACGCAGGGCTAATTTTCACCGCTGCAAGTGTCATCGCACCATCGAGAGTGGCGTTTGAGGAGAGTTGAACTGACACAGAATATGTGTTGTTTGATACATCTCAGTTGAGGAAGGGAACTGTGTTTCAATTCGTCCCAGTTAGGCCTTTTCTGGTGTCGAGTTCCTCATTAACATACAGTTCACAGTGTTAAATAAACTGGAATGATTATTTAGAATAACCACATGAACACGGCACGGTACAAAAAAATGAGTAGAATTCCCTCATTTTTTATTTTTTTATTTTTTTATTTATGTATTATCCGTGAATCCCAGCACAAAGAAAAGACGTCTGGCTTTATATAACTTAACCCTTGTTCACAGCTATAATTGCTGGCAGTCAATATTTATCTGGGTATTTATCTGAAGGTCTGGCAGAACGAATGATAGAACAGGGGCTTTAAGAAGAGCGCTGCCGGGGAAGTCATGAATTAATCATGTTCCTCACTATTAAAATAATATCAGGGCACTTTCATAGTTTTGGCAATCACCAACTTTTCAGTGAAGTCCGAATCCAAATTACAGAGAGAGATGTAAACAGAAGGAAATCAGGATTTGTACTTAACAACCTAAAAAAAAAAAATAAGCGAGTTGAAAATGGGTGAAGGCATTCTGTCGTTGGTGGAGGTAATGACCAGTAGCTGCTAAAGGTCACATCACAACACCACCTATAAGCTGCTTGCACAGGTAACTTGCGTCAGCTGCTTTTTACAGCACGATAGTCTCACTTCATCCCCCTGAGCTCTGTGATGCATTGTCAGATTTTAAGGCGGTTTTACAGCCGCACAGCCATTTTTTAACAGGGATCCAGGATTCTCCAGGTCTTAATGAAGATTTCCCTGCCTCTTTAAATCCGTCTTCCTGGGGTTCACTCTCCCCTCTGTCTTATAATTAAGTCGGTATATGAGCCGTAAAGGCTGAACTCTCTTGGAATAAACCCTGAGAATTCTTCACCATCTGCTGCTTCCCCTCTCCTCCTCCTCCTCCTTCGCCTGCCTCCCAACATCACAGCCATCATCTGCTCATCTGGAGTGTGGCTGCGACTGTGGACATGATTGTGACATGCGTGGAGTCGCACATAAAGCTCACTCAGTCCTGACAGCTATTAGAACATACAAGAATGGGTCTCATTGTTGTGGAGCAGTTTGAGTCGCCAGGTTTCATACAGGCGGCCATATTTAAAGACCCTCCCTGTTAACGTGAAGGGAAACATTCCGCGATTGTCAGGTTCATGCTACTTAAAATATGAAATCATCATTTTCCTCCTTGCTGCAGCTCCTCTTTTCAGCCTCTGTCTGAAACGCTCCTGTCCCTCTGATGTCCCTAATGTCCTGCAGCGTATTATCGCACACTCCTGTCTCCTCTGTTCTTCTCCTCTTCGCCTTTTCTGATGTTGAAATGAGCCAGAAACCGAGCGGCAGGTAGGAATGAATGAACGCGCTGTCTCCTGCATAATTGGAAGCATTCATTGATTAATGATTTTGTGCACGCGGGCGTCAGAATTAGCAGCCCCTGCTGAGAGGGAGGATTCTGTATAATCAGCTGATTTGCTCTCATTATCGTCCTTTATGAGCGCCAAGCCTGTCAGGGTTCCACAAACTCCCTTTGTTTAATACGAGCCGTTGTCCTCGCGCTCGTCAGAAATAAAACGGCTCCATGTTTCATGAAACTGAATCTTTCCCGGCCCTGGATGGATGTGGAGCCAGAGTAGTTTATACATGTGATCATGTTTTCCTTTTTCTTTAATCCTGAACAAGGTCACGTCATGATTAGCAGCCAATGACGTCAGTGTAGTTCGACGCTCTGTGGACACTCACCTTCATGTCACCTCAGCAAATGTTAAATCAACTTCATTTGCCAAGCTTTGAAATCCAGATTCTGAATGTGGGACAAAAATAAAATAAAATCCTCCTTTGTGCCAACGAATCCAGCTGAAGCACACACAACAAGGACGTAATTCATCAAAGCTTGTTTGGAGTATGGTGTTATGGCATTGTTACTCACTCTGGGTAACACAGCACCGAGAGGTGTTAAAACCCGCGTTGGGATGAAGCCATTTGTCTGTTATGACCTGAACATTTCAGCAGCCTGGTTTATCTGCCTGTAGCAACTAAAGCAAACTTTTTAACAGTCGCTGTTAATTCAAGGCAACAGGTTTGTTCGCTGAGGCCCCACCAACATGCATGGACTTTGTGACCTGTAACAAATGTTTTATGAATGAGGTTCGAACACAAGCCTTCTCTCATTAGCAACGTGTTACCCTCTCCTCATTCAGGCAGTCATGTGTCCTGAGAATCACAAGGAACGTTTTCATAATGTTGCATCACACTGCGGTGCAGTGCATCGCGGAGCGCCACGTGAAAAAAATCCAATCCGCTTGGAAGCGTCTCTGCAGACTCGCCACTCGCCCTCGGACGGTCGCGGCGCCTCGCAACCAGGGGCAAAGTTCTCATTGAGAGTGTCGATGGAGGCCAGAGTTGTCAATCCATCTCAGTGAGGAGAGAAAAAAGACAGATTTAAAATGCTGATTTGAGGTGAAGATTGGATTTAAGCATCAAGAAAACAGCTCGATAAAGTACTGCTCTCTCCTTTTACTCCACTGTATATGTCATGTGTCTTTCTGTTTGAAGGGAGATCACGGCGAGCTAAAGACAATTTTCCAGCCTGGTGGGTGATAAAGAAAGTAAAGAAAAACACATCAGTCCGAGTGAGAGATGGCGTGCCCTCATTTCTCCCAGTATCTATAGCCGGGCCATATTATCAAAGGCAACAATAACTGTGAAAGGCTCTTCTTATTCGCTCTTTTCGTTCCACAATGTACGGCATCAGCGGCGGAGTGGTGAGGGATAGAAGCAGCTCGGCTTCAAACATCGCGTAATGAAAAGGAAATCTGAAGAGCTTCAGATGAACTCACTGAAAAAAACAGGCTCATACAAAAGACGAGTGTTCCACCAGAAAATGTCAAAGCCACGCCACGTTCTCCCAGATCTATCTATCTATCTATCTATCTATCTATCTGTCCATCATGTGACATTCTGATTAGATCAGTAGTTTTATATTCTGGCTGTTTACTGGTTTATATTCTAATAAACCAGAATACCAGTCTGTGCTGCTCCTGCATGGACAGCCCGTCTTTGGCGTGCGCTCATCGGCTGTCAATCAACGCTGCCTCTCCGTGGACGAAGAGCACGAACAAAACAACCCCAGTGTGAAGCAAAACTGCAGCAACACGCCCCAGAAACAGAGGCAGCGTGCAGGAGGTGAACTGGTGAATGTGCCGCAGCTTGTTTTTTTTTTGTTATGACATATGAATCGAGGCGTGGCGGTGCGAACGCGGGGGATTCGTGGTGGAGAGCGGTTCCATGTTGGCGGCTTGGGAATTAAAAACTAGGGCAAAGAACAAAACATCTAATTAAAGCCCCTTTCTGTAATTGCAGTGTTTTGTTCCTCTGTTGTCTTTGTATGTTCTGAGTCGCTGGATTTAAGGCGTTTTCTGATATTCAGATGCTGGGGGAACTTTAGGTTCTTTAAACGAGGTGGACGGTGATGGTTTTAAACCATTTAGAATTATTTTTATATAATATTTTTTATATAATAATTATTTTTCTATAGGACATGTCAGCTAGGTTATGTTATTATCAGATAAGATGTGTCCTGTCTCACACTGACCTCAGACCACCTCAGGATCCTCCACTAACTCAGGACCCAGAGGAACGTGAAGATGTTTTATGTTTTTTAATTTAAGAAAAATGAACGTTATTGCAGCTTCACATTATTTTCTGTTGGATTCCATAATGATAAAACTGCAGCTGGTATTAATTATGCCTGGTAATCTGTGTTGCGTTATATCAGAGGATTCAGGGAAGAAAAAAAAGCTCCTCGCTGCACATAAAAACCCAGAGGAATCACTTTCCATCTCCCAGGCCTAAAAAAAAATCAATGCATGAAGTTTTGACCAAATTAGAAAAAGGGAGTAAATAAAATATTTATTTTCTTAGCACTAATATATTCTGGATGCCTTCCAGAGTAATTTTCCTCTTTGAATTTTATAAAGTCAGCAGTCCCCAGACTAAATAAACCCTAATACCATTAATCTTTCCCTTTTACTCCGGAGCCCCAAAAAGCAGTTTCTTTGTCATGTCCAGTTTTAAAATAGCTGCTATTGTGCAGTCGCTCTGTCTGTCAAGTGCCGCGAGAGTTCTCCAGCCAACATATAATTTTTATTCTAATGCGTATGCGGGCCACCAGTCATGCATTTCTCTAAAATACAGATCGTCTCACTTATTCAGCGTTCTGTCAGGGAGAGCTGCGTGGCAGAATTCAATTTACTGCTCTGCACAGGCTGCTGAAGGCGAGGAATGTCGCCTGGCTGTCGCTTATAAATATGGATTTGGCCCACACTAACTGCTATCAGAGAATTTCGGAAAGCCCCAGTTTCCCTAAAGTGTAGGAATTGTCGCGTGTGTTTACTCGTGGGGGGTTGGGGCTCGTGAGCTCGTCTGCTGGTTGGAGAGATTAGGAAGCCCCTGGTTTACTTTCACATGTTCGCTCACACTCTCACTCCTCTGCCACTGAGTGTTATAAAGACAATGCCAGAAATATTCCATCGCTGACAGGCACGAGACCCGGAACACCTTCATGTGATATGTTCCCCCTCCATCTGCCACACGAGCCCCTCCGCCCGCTGCTTTTTCTTGAGAGCATCATGGATCAGACACAACGGGTCACGAGACGATGCGGCTCCATGTTCAGACCCGGGCTCAAAAGGTCAGGACGGCGTGGCGTTGAGGAGTGGAGACGGAGGGAGTGCCAGTCGGATACGGGCAGGTCATTTCTCCTCCGTGCAGGGGGCCGAGGAGCCGCACTCAGCAGAGCTGGATTCAAACGATAACGACGGCTTCCACTGCACCGTCGCCTCTTCCAATCAGTCGCTCACAGGAAGAGTTCAGCTGAGTCAGCACAACAAATGTCGCCGGGCGGCCTGTTTCATTCAACTTTTCACCCTTTTCCTCCCCTCCATCAAAAACAGGGTTGTTTTTTTTTTTTTCTTTAATACATCTGTGTGTGAGTCTCAGTTCTCCCAGCGAACAAAGACACTCCGCTGATGAGCCGAGTGTTTCTTTGAAATACTGTTGACGAAAGAAGAGAGAGAGGGGGAAAAAAAAAGAGGAGCACCAACCTCCCATTTCTGTTCCTCCTGATTAATGATGTGAACACAGAGACTGTGCCTGCAGAGGAACCGTTTGCTCTACTTTGTTTGGCCAAGAGATTAAAAAAGTGCATTAGTCTAGAATCCCCCCCCTTCCTCCTTCCTCCCCCCCTCTGGCCTCTCAGCCTACTCCAAATAAGACAGATCTAATATCTGCAGATTAGGTTATTCATTTCTCTTTTTTATTAACAGGATGTGGGCTCATTTTCTCAACGACAAGGATGGCAGAGGTCTGACATGATGAGGATTCACTCGTATGAGCTAAAGACAAATCTGGCCGTAACGCAATATTTTATGGATGAGGAGCCGGCCGATTCTGGGCCTTCATTTGACATTTGATATGAATGAGGAGTTGATTAGCTGTCAGTGCACGAGGCTGTGGATCTTGCATCCTGGATTTTTTTGGGGGATCTGACTAATGAGAGGAAATTTATCAGGTGTCAGAGGCCTCCCTGATTTCCTAATCTGCCCTCTCCTCCTCCTCTCCATACCCAAGCGTCTGCGTATTAAACCGGACAGAGCCCCCTGACAGAGGGACACAGGAGAGTGATGAAGCAGGACGCCCGCCCGTTTGATCCGTCCTGATTGCCAGATTAGTGCCACAGAACAGTCGCAGGTGAGTGACGCCGGCTCAGTATTGACTGCACCTGTCACACAGTCTATTGACTCATGTTGAAGCACTTTTTGAAGAACAGGATCCATCAGAGATTTCACAGCACCCGCCCCTCCACGCACTGATGGTGGGTCTCTGTGAACGAAAACGGTCAAATCTCCGTCTCCTCAGGTTTAGATTTGTTCGCAGGGCCACTCAAAGTTAGTGGATCAGGTCTTTGTGAAGGTTTGTCAAACTGTAGGCGGATGTTTTACACATCACCTTAGGGTCAATGCCCTTTGACCTCAGGGTCTTGATTGAACAGGAGAGACAGAGACGGTTTATATCTAAATCTTTAACGCTAGCATCACCATCCCTGCAGATCAGGTAATTTTTTTCGCTAACAAGACTTGATGAACTCCACTTGCAGATTTTAAGATCTCCATGTTGTGCCTGATGGAATGGCCGTGTTGGTGGGACATTGCTTCTAACTCAAATCTATCAATGAATCTTCTCTTTACAGTTTTACTGTGGTGCTCTAAACATCTCGTATTGCACTGCATAAAGCAGCGTGAATTTAGGTGAGTTAACCCAGATAATAAATGTGATTTGTTTTGCCTCTATTCGTGTCTACCGTGCATTTCTTTAAGTGGCAGAGTAAGAAGAATGACCTCTCATAAAATCCTAATTAAGGTAATGTGTGAATGAGCGGAGCCTCGTGGACACTGATGGTGATAAATGTCCATCCCTTCCAAAGCTGCGCTGAAGGTGAAAGTTGCTCTCGCGTTCAGGTCGCCCACTGTGCCTTATTATTGCCGAGACGACCGAGAAAACATGGAGCTGATGCTTCGGCTGCGGACACAGAAAAAAAACAAGTAATGAGGCAGTTTTGCTTTGCAGCCCGTCGTCACCCTCCTGGGGGGGAGAGACAGAGGACAGTGCCAAGCATTTGATGAGATTTAGTGGAATACACTGAAGCAGGCGACTTTGACAATTCATTCCCTTAAAGCCAAGAGTAATGTCTCCATTCGTGTCGAAGAAAGACGATCGGTTTTGACGTTTGAGCGGCGATTCCCATGGACCTGCTTGTCTGTTCGCATCAAGGGCATGAAAGGCAGCGACTCTCAAAGAGCTCTGTGCTTTAATTTGACGATCCCAAATATGTTTTAAAGCGGAAGAAAAAAAGAACAAAAGCCCAGCAGAGTGTGTCAGGTTTATTTTCTCTCCTCGCACATCCTGGAAAGTGCTTTTTTTGTTCCAAGACGCCGAATCTAGGCTCTGGCAATTTATCACAAAGCCGAGATTTCAGGCTGGCCTATTTAGTTCTGTCCAGGTTTCTGAGCATTCCAAGCAGATTTATCAACATCCATACTCTGTCAGGACCGGGGCTTTGGGAATGCACTCACTCATCCCTGTCATCGGCGCCATTATCTTTGGAGATTTCACTCTTCTGATGGATCTGAGCGCCCCTGCGTTGTCTCGGTGCCGCGCAGCTGGATAGTTGCTCTAGTAATGGTATCAAAGCTGTCATTAATTATTTCTGCCGCAGCCTCAGTCATTTGAGAAAAGGAATGAGGAATAGAAGGGAACTAACTATAAGGAATCTTTAAAAAAAAAAAAAAACAACAACATAAGGGAAACTCACGTGGAAATAAGAAATTCAGCCATTACACGAATCACAGAGCGACTGGGGTCAAACTGAAGGCCTGTGTGGGTATCACTTTAATTACTGCAAAGGACTCACTATGTCAACTTCCTCCCTAATTATTATCATTAGAATAATAATAATTGTGTGGCAATGTGATGAACACAGATTAATTCCTCCACAGTCTTCCACCTCTCGAAAAAATCAATTCTCCTGTAAATATTTGCACAGATGCCGCAGCGTTTGCAGCATCTGCTTCCATTTTGATAAAGATTCTGAAGATCGCAGCGAGCGTCAGAATCTGCATCTTTCTTTCGTATCTCTGCTTTCTCCCTCAGCGCCAAAGCTCCCACCACCGCCCGCAGGAGATCATTGTTTATTCCGGGCCAGGAAAACCGCTGTCAACCTCCGTGTTCTCCCTTCACTCCCTCATCTTTGTGCACTTCTAATTAACTGAGATTTTGCTTGGCTGAGTTTCAAAAGGCCATTGGAGAAAACAGCTCGAGTTGGCTGCGAGTCACTCAAGCTCTCGTCTGAATTATGGGTTTTTAAAAGTCAAGGCATTATAGGATTGCCAAATGGCGAGGATAAAATACAACAATGTACCAATTATGGGAAAAAATGGGAAGTTATGTGATGCCAGTTCATAGCTGTATGGTTCATTAAAGTGCAGCCGAATGTAGCATGTGCTGTGGGGCAGAGGAGAAATAAATGTAAGACGCACACGGTGCTCAAAATTCATTTAGTTTAATACAATATAAAAACAAAAAAAAGCTTAAAGGAAATGAATGCAGCCAATTCAATATACCTCTCTCTGCAGCGTCCCCAGATAAATGAGAAGAACAAATGCTGCCGTTGCCAAATTAAAAAAAAAATCACTTCAACCAATAACATCACATAACTAGCAAAATAGGCAATTTATATCCAACGCATACTTTAGTGCGATGACCTTGAGCAATGACCACAGTCGAACAGCAATGAGCTGCTTGACTGATCAGAACGGATTATGATGAAAAAAGGAAAAGAAAGTTTAAGTTTTAAGTTCAGGGGGCGAGTGAATCAGGGAGAAGTTCCAAAGACAGAGAGAGAGGAAGGAGCAAAATTAAGCCCCAGGTGAGAACGGCAAAATCATAAAAAACATCTGTGTGTTGTATAGCTAGTAGCTGCTAATGCTACATTTCATAACTTCATATTAAAATGTTAAATATGCAACTCATTCACAAGACTCCACTTTCTCCTCCACCCTTTTGTCCCTGTCAGGATCCTGTAGGTGAGGCCTGGAGTCACAGTCATCTGATTGGATAACACCTGGTCAGGTGACAGGATAAAACCAGAAGTTCAACCCATAAATTTCCCAGATTTTCTCCTGCTCAGTGGAAACGCGTTTGGATCCTGAAGTCTCCTCAGTAGAAATATGTTTGGACCCTGAACGTCTCCTCAGTAGAAATATGTTTGGACCCTGAACGTCTCCTCAGTAGAAACATGTTTGGACCCTGAACGTCTCCTCAGTAGAAACATGTTTGGACCCTGAACGTCTCCTCAGTAGAACTATGTTTGGACCCTGAGTGCAGTAGTTTCCTGTGGAAGAGGAAGACGACTTTGACTCTGACATGAGTTCATGGAAAAGAACGAAGGCCTCAAAGAAGTTGAGGACAGAGGAACAACCTCCTGGAACCCGAAGAGACGAACTCCTCTAACATCTTGAAGTAAAGCTCTCTTTATTACTTATACCTCTTTCATGCTGTCTGTGTCCATGCTGTTTTCTATGAACCTCCATGACTGCAATGCTCAAACTGGTTTTTGCTTGGGGTTGTTTCCTACTTAATTCAAACCCAAAGTCATTCATTCAGGTTGTTAATATGATGTACACTCTTTCTTTTCTTCTCACACTTCTCTGACCCTAAGTGTGTGGATTCGATGTGTGGGTGCTTTATTATCACTGAACTCTGATTGTGTGGGTTTCTATGGCTGCTGTGCATCAACTAATGAGAAAATGTGATTTAAAGACATCAATACACTTATTTTGAACTGCTGCTTTGAAGATTTATGTGCTGGTGTGACTTTATCTGCTGGATCTCAAATATCAAGAACCATTTTGAGAGGTTTGTCTTTGGTCCATGTCCCGTCTGCTAGCGTGGAGGAGGCCTGGATCGTCCCATGTAGTGCCAACGGCCCCATGAGGGCTATTAAGAGGATTTTATCCCGTTAGGTGTCGTCCATTTTACACTCTATCCCCCATCTCAGTTCACTAGGTGGAGTTTATCCTAAATGTTTGTACTGAATGTGTGTCTGTGGCCTCACGGCAGCTGGAGGAGCACTCACACGTCCGTTTCATGGAGTAGTTGGAGCGGTGCTCTGTGAGTTGGTGTTTGCTCATGGGGAGAGATAAGGTCAGAGCGCAGACGGTACATATCAACGCTGTGCATGCGGCGTGCATTCACTTAAATAAATCTGTTCCACGCTGCCTGGCAAACTCCTTTCCAATTTTCGTGACGTTGTAATTTAGGTATTGTCGACTTGCTCCCGCGCTCGGGGCATGATTAAGAGACAATCTGTAATTGTTTTCTGGATCTGCTCCTCCTATGATTCCCTAGTTCGTTTCCAGTTTACTCCTGTCACAGCTCATTAAATATTTACTGAAATTAATGCAGGAGTAAGGTGGCGCCGCCGCCGCCTGTAGCTGAGCTGATGGAAGCGCGCAGTCATTGTCGTGCGTTGTGTAAACATTGTTTCACACTGTCAGTGCTGACATGAATCCGGGAGAGGAAGAATTAGCAGTGAAAATGTTTATTGTTGAACCGCATGCGGTGCAGTCAAGCGCCCGTGGCTGGCTGAAGCATGGCAACCAGCGCAGAGTGGTGCAGAAAACAGCCGCATACAGTGGCAAGTGTGCTTTTGCTTTGATTACATCCAACACGCGTGAAAACACTTGAGTTTTCGCAGCTCAGCTATGAGACCTGGGTAACAGGGAGTCTTAGCTTGCTTTAGTAACATGAGCAGTGTGTTTATATTTGAAGTACCTAACGCACATGTGTGCGATTCGTAAAGTCGTGGCTTGTTTTGTCGTTCCATGCATTGAGCAGATTACTCGTTAGAGACGGGCGCCCTGTGTCCCTAACACCTGTTGGTGGTCATGAACATCAACTGGCGGCTGGCTTCTAAAAAAATAGAAGAATTGTGCAAACTGTTTCTTCACAATGGAAAAGGGACAGTGTTGTTGTGCTGCGCTCCAGATGAACTGTGAGTCATGCACAGATCAAGGGACAATATGGACCTGTCACTCTTCGGTTATATGGTGCAGAGCATGAAGGCAGTAAATTGCCTGCTTTTATTTATTTATTTATTTATTTTATTTTTCTTTCTTGGTGACCATGGTTCCTCGTGCACTCCTCTGAGGTGTTGCGGGGATTTGAGGCGCTGACCTTCCCAACAGAGCCTCGAGGCCACCCCTGCCTGCAAACTGTATAACAAGCTGTAATTTCTCCTTCTTAACTACAATTATGTCCCTAACCCCTCAGCGAGCGCTCTCATCTTGCCTAGCAGGCTAAATCAATGACTCAAGTGAGAGGATGACAGGTGGGGAGGGCGAGTGTGCGCGAGACAGACATTTGGAGGAAAACTTCCAATGAGAAGTTAATCCCCCAACGCTCAGTAATATTTGATATCTGCTGCAGAGTACAGCCAAGGAAACCCTTCGTCCTTTTGTCTTGAGGCCATCCGGGGGACGCATGTCGCAGCCTCAGCCGTAGCCTGACACTAAAGGTCATTCAGCTGATGCCTTTACACACATTTGTCCCTGGCTGTCAGTGCCTCTTGCACCCTGCCATTTGTCTTAGGTCTCAGTGAAACGCTTCAGCAGAGGCCTGGTCTATGTGCTGCTGCCTGGAAAAGAGAGAGAGAGTGTGTGTGTGTGTGTGTGTGTGTGCAAAAAAAAACATGGAGCTAATGCGTACACACCATAATGTCACAGCAAGACGTCATTTGCAGGCGCAGTGAAATTGTAGTTAAGACCTTGAAAGCACATAGGTCTCGTATAAGGTGTTACTTTAAAACATGGGACCATGACGGGAAGACAAAATGAGAATAGAACACCTGTTCTGCTGTATTTGTCTCAAAGTTAGAGATCTTGTCTGTTGTTGTCACGTCCTGTTTATCAGCCGCTGATCAAATTGACCAAAAGACGGGAAAACGTCTGAAGTCGTTTTTCTACCGACGTTTCATTTCGGCGTGACACCGCTCAACATGGTTCAATGGCATCCCTCAGTGGCACGGCTGGACTCAGACAGGCAGGCGTTTCAGTTGAATTAGAGCATCTGTAGCGAGCACTCGACTGTCTTTCAAATCTCTAAGAATGCATTCAGTACTCTTTTTTTTCTGCTCTGTCTATTATTATGCTCTTGTATTTGATGGAACGGCACACTGTGCTCTGGCTCTTACCACAGCTATGTGGACTACATTTAGCTCCATCGTCGTTGCGAAGGTTGACGTAAACTATCTGTCTTCCTGCATTTCTCATCACAGGCAGTAACAAAAGCATGTCTTTATGATCAACAGGCACTTTGGCGAAACACTTGAGCACCTTATTGTAAAGGGGCTCGTTTTGTACTCGGAAAACCTGTCGAGACTGTTGTTTAAATTTGTGAGAAATTGTTGACAAATGTCCTTCGGGTGTCAGTAACTGGTCTCCAGTGGATGTATCGAACAAATGGCATTAATTGAACAAAGGGTTCTGTGAATCTGGTCCTTTCTGATGGTGATTGTAGATTTCAAAGTCCACCCTGACCTTGGCCTCCTCCTGCAAACCGTGACATTTCAATGCTCTGGTTTATGCTCACTACTTAATTACAGTAAATAGCCAGCACACTCTTTAAATATACTTGCACTCTGCTGCACTGGAGCGCCCTCACTAATTTGTTCATAATGTGTGGGTTCGCCGTGTGTTTCTCTCAGTTGTTCACAGCCTGGTGGAAGTGATGCCACCTGCTCCGCTGAAGATGTTTTGTAGTGTGAAATTTCCAGGAGGGCTGCTAATTTGCCCTCGCCTCCCACACATGGGCCTCGGAAAACAGTTCCCCTCTGTAATGAGTTCTAAATTCTGTAAACAACTGGCTGTCACAGTTCTCAGAGAGGGGACCTGAGAGCATGACCCAGGAGGCAGACGTGAAAGAAAAGACTCGGGAAAATAAACCCAGAACAAAAAAAAAAGTGTATTTATTTTTAAGATACTTCAATTTGCCACGTATGATATAAACAATGGTGTCGCTCAACTGCAACAAATCGCTTTAATGAATGTGTTGAAAGAGCTTGGAGGCTTTTATTCACTACATCTAATGATGGAGGAACTCGGAAAAAGAAGAAGAAGACACACACATTTCAATTTGAGCCATGACTCAAAGTGGATGTGTGGGAATAACTTTATTAAATGTCCTATAGTTTGAATCTCCATTCATCTTAATCAGGATTCCTTCCACAGTCCCAGTCTGTCACAGTGGACTTGAATGATGTCCCTGTAGCTCTGGACAAATATAAAGTCACTTGAACTTACATTCTGGAGGGCATACCCTTTTTTTTTTTTTTTGAATGAATTATTAAAGACGGTGTCAGCATCTGGCCGGTTCACACTGACTTTCATATTCCTCCCTGATTCCAGCTCAAAGTAATTTTAGTGATGGCAATAACTGGCACAAACTCCCAGGCATGCACTTTCTCTGCATTTTCAAGCAGACGGATGAAGTGCAAAGGGTCAGGCTGAGACAAAACCATTTTGGAAAGAGCCCAGGAGCAGGAGGGGAAGGAGAGATTCTCCGGAAATAGGCTCCCAACCTCAGGCCGGTCCCTCGATTCCACTGCAGCTGGACGGAGGGAATGAAAGGAAAAATGAACAGACTGAAACTCGAGCGTGACACAGACAGGGACATTGAAACGCAGGAGACAAACGGAAGCCGATTCAAATTAAGCGCGTCCCCAATTAACTTTCATCAAAAGTCTGTTTCAATTTGCACGCACCTCATACAGTGCAAGGATCTGCTGCTTCACCAGTGTTTGACTGAGACTGATTTTTATTTCATGGTTGTCTCACTAAAATACTGCCCTTCTGCAAAGTGGGGTGGAAACACTCCCTTCAGTTTCCGTATTTGTGTGTTTATGGGAGGGCTGGAGGAAGTGTGACTGATGTTTTATTGAGTCATTTTGACTTTTAGATTTGTCTGTCTCCATCTGAGGTTTCCTGTTGCATTTCCCCCCCCCCCCCCCCCCCCCCCCCACTTCCTTCCACCATCGTTTCAAATCTGGCAGCCAGTCAGCTCTTCTGATTTTCAAAGGCTCCGGAGCTTGAAACAGAGACTCTGAACATGGGCCAGATTTTAAATTCTCTGATCTTGCCTCCTCACTTCCCTATGTCTCAGTAACCGTTGTTGTCTTTCGATTTTCCCTCATCGTTAGTGTGGCGGACAGAGAGGCAACAGGTTGAGAGAAAAACGTCAGAAGGCCTTTGTCGTCATGGTTACTAAATGAAACACTTGGTTATGATGACGTTGGCTCAACTTTGGCTCGGCTGAAGGATACAGGCTATCCTGAGATATCGACCTGTGGTTTTTATTGTTACCGTGACAATGAAGGTACAGGATCCAAGCTGTATTTCACTGTAGGTGCTGCTTTTGGTTCGCAGGGTAGAGCCCTTCCTATGGTATCAGCTGGGAGTCTCAAGCCCAGGTTATCAGAATCATTTATATCCAGTACAATTAATTTGACCCGAGGATTCATTTTCATTTCCTGGAACACAGCAATTTACTGAAATTGAATCTCAACTCAGTGGAAATTAAACAGCCTCTTGGAGAACATTCCGCTGGCAACAGAATCCTCCCATATTTCTGTTTCGTCATTCTAACTTCATCTGGAACAGTTTGCTGCACATCAGAGGCTCCGCCCTTCAGACAAAGTCAAGTCTGACTCATCCGTCAAAAAGTTGAACAACTTCCCTACTCAAGAATTAGAATTCTACCACCAGGCACCAGATTGATGCTGGTCTGGTGCTCAATCAGTCCTCGCTCGCCGCTCTTGGGCAGAAAGCTGCAATGTTTATTCCCAGAAATGTTTCGCTGATTGAATTTTTTTCAAAATCAACTTCATTGCTGTGTGGGTGCTGCATAAAACCATTTCCTTATTCTTTTACTCCTCTGAGCAAACACCAAAGCGATGATTGAGTTTTTGTCTTGAATGTTCTTTTTGTTTAAGATTAAAACCAATATCCGAACTTTATTAGAGCTTTGTGTGACGCCTCACTCTGCGTTGGCCTCTCTTTGGCTTATCAGCTGCCAGCTGTTCCTCTGGGGAGCAGGAAAACAGGCAGCAGAAAAACAGACATCAAACAGCCGAAGAGGCGTTGCGGCCTATCTCCCTGTGTGTTCTGCTACGAGCAAGGCCTGTGCTATCATGGCAAGGTCTATCTTTCAGTGCAGAGAGTGAACTAACCTGCAGAGGGAAGATAAAGAAAAATGGGTTCAGTTTCCTCCATCTGAGAAAGTGTGCTTGTTAGAGCGGAGAATCCATTCCCGTTTCTCCGGGACCTTTGATCTGGGATTACACAAGAAGCTCGAAGATGAGAGCTCTGCATTTGGCCTGGGAGAGCTCATGATGGAGCAGCCTGAGGTGTCTGCGGCCTCTGAAGTCGAAACCGCTGCTGAGACCACTGTGAAGGGAGCGTGCACGCTCATAAGTGGATTGTTATGTGATTGCCAATTTTCATCAGAGAATAAGAATAGAAGGGAGCGAAGGCCCCTGGTAGAAACTGCCCCTAGCAACCACCAATCCAGGAGCGAGCTGCTGTAAATGTCCCTGAAGTTCATGGGTGTTTTCCTGTCGTATATCATGTTGAATAACTCTCGTACGTGTGGTTGTTTGCTGCAGCGGTGACTCAAAGCATTTTAAACTGTTCTATTTTAAGCTCGCTAAAGGTTAAGTGTGGTGCCATCCAGTGGGATGCGTGATTCTGATGTAGGTAGGTTTGTGCGATGCCGGCTCTGTTTTATCCTTGCTGGTATTTTTCATCTGCTCTGGCGGGCTGAGCAACAGGCGCCTGTCTGACTGCGTGGGAATCCATTTTTAATTGTTTAACAGTTTGTTTTAAAAGATCACGGTGCCGGGAGTCAGGTCACCAATAAACATGTCAGCCGTTCGCTGTAAAACCAGCTGATGGCGGCTGTTATAAGGGCAGGATTGTAAAAGAGAAAATGGATTGGCTTGTATGCAAAGTGGAATATTTTTTAATAAGGTTCTTAACCTAGAGGAATCTTTGTCAGTGGGAATTTAACCTATTTTTTAAGAAAAGTTTCATCATTTGTGATGTAAAAACTGCACGTATGCTTCTGTCGAATGGATTTCGATGGCGTGCTGAGAGATGAATCCAACCACGATCCCGTCCAACGGTCTGATTTCTGTTCCGTTTTCATTTCCAAACAATTTTCAAAGCTCCAGTTGTTTTTGAAAGTCAGTCAGCAGACAGGGCTGTCAGGGCGGCTGCGGAAGAGCGAGCATGCTGCTGTTCCTCGATACGAACCAGCCCTGCCCCCAGAGAGCTGTTGTCTGCAGACAAGGCGGTGCAGAGGATGCGAGGCTGTGTTTTATAAATGGGCTAAAACCGCTCGGAATCTGGAGCTCCGCAGACGATGAACCCTTAATACCAGAGTGACTCCTCCTTCGAAAACCTTTAGCTCGTAGCTTAACAATGGGAATGCAGCACAACAGCAGGACAATACCTCAAAAGAACCGTATCCCTACTGCAAAGTTTATACATTCATTTATTCAATTGATACTCTCCTGGTGCTCTCTCTCTCTCTCTCTCTCTCTCTCTGCCCCGTGCACTCCTCTCTCATGGATTCCTGTTGTGATCTTAACATTATAAATGGGTTCTGTGGCAGCGCTTGGATTAAATTTGTTTCTACGAGATTCATTCCAGCCCTAACTCTGGTCTCGGTGCTCATGTGGCTTGTTTTCTTGATGAATGCCCCCTGCCCTGTCGACAGCCATTTGGAAGATCTCTCCTCATAAACTTGCTTTGCAGAGGAAAGGCCAAAATCCTGCACTGCGGTCGCACTGCAACGCTCTGTAACCTTCGCTTAGGGCTTCCAGCCGCACACAAACCAAATACAGATGCATCAATAATGAATAATACTATGATAATGCATGTAAGTGTCCCATAAATGGTGGAGGGACAGCTGGCTTGTGGCCCCCGGGTTTGTGTGTATGGAGTGGACATGGCTGATTGGGTTTTGATTGATATGTTTGCTCTTTTCCTAGGGGAGCAGAAAGAGGAGTATTTAATGCCCATTGCTTCAAACAGAGCGAAGTATTGATCGTCCTTGCCTCCATCTTGGCTTTGTCACACACCCTCGGGCTTGACGGCTCCCAATGCTTGAATAAGACGTCATTACTTTTCCGTCTGCAGGAGTCCTTTTCCAGTCTGATGCGAGGACTTTTTGGAGTTGTGTGATTAGGCTCCAAGGATCAGCATCAACAAGGAATTTATACTAACAAGTACTGCCCTGTGTTACCGCTGCCTGATGTAGCGCCTGTACTACAGAAACCCAGTGTTCTCCAAAAGCCATTAAAAAGACATTAAAGGGCCATACTGTTGCAGGGGGGTGACATCGACTTTTATTGCGATGAACACACACAGTGTTGTTTATTCTGGAAAAACCACTGAAATTGCAATTCGGGTCTCGGTAGACTAGCTCCATGTCAGAGAGACATCAGCGAGCGTTATTGGAGGCACGGCTCCGTGTTTACATGGCTGAGAGAAAATTAAAAAAGAAGTGTGTAATTGTTTTCTTATGTAGAGCATTTTTCTGCTGCAGTAGTCTCGCACAACAAATGGCAAAGTTATCTAGTTCGAGGTTATTTGAAGTGACATTTGTTTAAAAAAAAAAAAAAAAAACTAGAGCTGTAGGCAGTGGAGCTGTTGAGCTGTTCACGATGGATTTACTGGAAATAAAGACAAAGAATGTCATCTTCCTAATGTGGCTGTAGGAGCTAAACGGGGTCGTCCACTATAGCTCGAAGGTTGGTGGTTCGATCCCCGGCTCCTTTAGTCTGCAGTCTCCAGAGTCTGAACCTTAAATTTCCCCCAATGGCAGTACCAACACTGCGTGGCTGCACTTGGAGCCATCGTGTGAATGAGACTTGTACTGGAAAGCAAGTTGAGTTGTAGGTTTAAAAACTAGAGAAGCACAGTATAAATGTTGTTGGAAACCTTTTGTATAATGCCAGTGCACTGTGGCCTATGTTTAGACTTGTCCCCCGTTTGCTCTTTGGCCCTTCTCCCTGAGACATGGCAGAAACAAATGATTTCCAAGGGGCCACAAAGTCAGTCTCCTCTCCTCACTCACCTCTGTGTTAGCAAACCACAAATTGAGCCACATTTTCTTGGCAGTTGGGAGTCGGGGTGATTGATTGTCAGTCACTTTTTAGCCTGTGACATTGATTGTTAGGAGCTCTGAGAAGCTGGAGTGTGACAGGATGTGACCTCAGCCAGGTTTTAAAACTGAGACGCTCATCTTGTTTTTATACACGAGCAAATCAGCAGCACATGACGACATCCGCCTCATATCAACTAAACATCAGCTTTAAGGCTGTAATTGCTGTGGCGGTGACGAGCAAGGATGATGAACATAACGGAGGAATGGAGGAGAAGAAGAGGAGCAGGGAAACGAGGTGCCATCAGGCAGATGTATAAAGAAAAGAGGAAAACAGAAATGCACTGTGGTCTCCTGTAACACCATGGCAACTAGCAGACAATGCCATTACATCTTGCTCAGACACAAATCCAGCGTACACGGCAAAGAGGCAATTCCATGATCCGCCTGCTTTAACGTTCCTCCAAGACAGATAAAGAATTGAAACCTTAGGGTTAGAAATTGCATCTTTGATGAACCACGCAGGGGTAAAATGATAGCCAACTTCAGTGGGCTGGAAACGTAATAGATAAGAATGTGTTTGTGGCCACGGAGGCGTGCGTCAGTCAAGCCCACGGAGCGTAAAACATCTAAAAGATGACAATGTGCTTTAATTTTACAGCCAAACCTCATTCGGAGTAATTCATTGTGAGGTAGCCTGGTGGGAGGCTGTGCCGGTGAGTGATTTCATGGAATAAAAAGAAAGAGAGAAGAACTTCACGTTAGCAAACACATCCAAACCATAAAAATCTCCATAACAATGGGTCTCGCCAGAATTACACAAGCGCACTGATTGACGTCTTTATTAGGAATTAAGCGGCGCTGCTTTGCTCCTGAAGTCTGTCGATAATGAGTCATTACAAAAAGCAGGTGCAAATGTGAGAAGGGTTCAGTAATGATGCTAAAAAAGAAAATTCACTGACTTATGTATTTCTGCCCTGAGCAGGAAAACAGACCGGCTCCCAGCAGAATTAATTGCCTCTGTGAGACTTCAGAAATGCCAACTCCATAATTCTTTTCCGACCTTTTTATTGTGTGTTTCCTATCTATGTGTGTTGTGTTTCTTTTTATTACTTTTTGTGTTTTAGGCCCATATTTCTGGCAACATCAAACAAATGACCAACTCTGCAATTAAGCGTGACTGATTGATGGATTGAGGAGATTGTATTTGTATTTGTGTGTTTGTCAGTATGTGACGGTATGAGAACTTTTATTCTCTCAAAGACGCTCAATTCTCTTCGGATAAAACCAGGATTCCGGATGCTAATCTCCCTTAATTTGTATTGTTTTGGATTAGTTCCATCTATTTTCAACATATGAAAAACATTACTGTCAGTAATGGAGACAATTGGATGAAAAGCCTCTTGAGAGTAAAAGGATTAGCAAGGTTTACTGTTTCAAGTAGCATAAGTAACTAGCAGATGACATAAATCCGGCATTTGAAATGGTTCAGATCAACTGTCCGGAAATAGTTGTGGTGTCACTTTCAGCTGAGTTTCATGGTTCGATGCTGAAGCTTTCACTAAGCGTCTTCAAGGACAGCAGCCGCGCAGCGATCGGTATCACGCCAGACAACCCCACTGACATTGCGTTGGTTTTTATCGCCTCTGAAAACTGTTTCCAATTTCTACTCCAACATAAATGTCCCGATTCCATATCTTTCTCCCATAATGCAAAGAGTCCTGTTCACGAAAATTATAAACCCAGGATTTGTGTCTCGAAGGGCGAAACCTTTAATAAACAGAGTAATTGTTCTTTCTCCTCTGGAGATATTAATTTGAAAGAAACCCTCGATGTTGCATTTAGAAAAGTAAGTCTTTAATCAACAGCATGTAATTAGTCCCTCAGTTAAAGTCTAAAAGCTCTTTTCCAAATAACCAAGAGATATAAGAGAAAGAAACTCCATCAGTGTGTTAATGCGATCAGTTATCTCTCTCTTATTAATGAACGCTCAACTGAGGAACAGCGATTGAATCCTGAACAACAAAGGCTAAACGTGTGAGGAGGGGAAAGCACACGCATGAATACTGTACGTATGATCGTACTAGCCACTAGGGGGCGATCAAGACACAAGTTAAAAATGATATGACCCGTTTATTCTCTGATGAATTTCCCGTAGTGCATTGAAAAGATGATTTAAAAGAATAGTGTGTTGCAACGCAGCATGTTTTCATCCATTTTGGTCACGTAGCAGGAGCAGGCCGTCAGCGGCGGCTTCAATCAGCTGTCAGAGGCTGGCTCTGGTAGCCTATGGCCGCAGTCTGCCACGTGAACACTTGGATGCGTTTTGGCAGCACTCACTGTCCAATACACGATGACACTGATGTCTGTACATTGACGGAACGCGCAGAGAGAAACAGTTGTGCTCTTCAACGTGCATGAAATAGACTTTATAAAACACTTTGTAGACCCTGCAGTCGACAGGTAGGAATCACACATTTTGAAGCATTCCAAAGCTGTTGATGCTGTCTGAGGCACTTTAGAATGTTTTAATTGAAACCTTCCTCAGTTGTAGTTAATGTTCTCAACAGTAACTGCTCCAATACACGTAAGGTCATTTTGTTCAGCCCCAGCTCTCCCCACAGACACGATTGTTTCCCAGTTACTGTAGTGTGGGTAAAGACTTTCCATTAACCACAAAACAGGAGAGGAGCCCAGTGCTGCCTCTTCGTATATCAGATTGCTCGAATAGGCAGTCGGGCCGAGGAGGTCGCCCATCAACACGGGCAAAACAGGACGGACCCAAGATGGCAGCATTGGGGTGAGACCCGTAGAGAGCAGAGAAATCAAGGTCTAATATGGTTTCAGTGTCCCCAGGCCAAAGCCATCTGGCAGACTGAGAGTGATTGGTTAGCTACAGCAATCATACATCACTTTTCACCTGTATCAAACCAATTGGCTGGCCTTCCATGGACAGCTGCTCCCTCGCACAGCGTTTGACACTTTGATGGATAATGGATGGACTTAGCCTCCATATGGTAGATACAGAGCAGATTTAGATCATGTAATCCTCAACCCTCACCAAATGACTTGGAGAGCATGTCATATACACAGGATAATCCATGCACAGACTAGTGAGAAGAAAGTAGCTGACGTAATCCTCAAAATCCACTGTGCAGTGACTCCGACTTCCTACCTCCAGGTTTATCTGCATTTTATTGGAATGATATAAATTAGCCATGATCAGAGTCTAAGTGTTTAAAACCGTTATTCTGCTGGAAAATGTTGTTCCACTCTGATTGGCGTAACCCAGCATCTGTCTAAATAAGCCCCGCCCATTAAGAACCTAAGAAAAACAAATGGAAATACCCCAAATTGTGGTTTTTGTGTTGAAGCTGATTGCCAGAGGTTGATAGAGAAAACATGCTGACGCTATTCTGACTCTCCATTATCAATTTGAATTAACATTTTTTTATTCCTCCCTGGAGACGTGTTTCTATGGCAGCGAAATGCAAACCATTCTTTATTAGATGCTCAAGGGTCGGCTGCACTGGGTATTTTAGGTGTCGGAGGGTCATGCAGTTTATATTTGAGGTTACAAATATGCTGAGATGGAACTAATGACACATGTAGTTGGAAAGAAACGGTTCACGGCTGTTTGCCCTTTCTGAGATGTGTCTTCCAGTTGGGCACCGATGATGGAGAGAGAACAACCTAAATGAAAATGAATCATTACAGAACCTCACTATGTGTGTGTCCGTGTTTAGGTGTGTGTGTGTGTGTGTTGTGTCACTGAGGTGGGCTGTTTCTATTAACCCATACCTGTGCCATAAACAGGTCCACTCTCTGGGGAGGTGATTATTCTCCAGCCTGGTTAATGGTCCTTTCTGACAGCACTTAATGAAAATTAATGACCAGCTTTAGGAAGCTTTGCAAACAGGAAGGCTGCTCCCTTCATCGGGGCGCAGTTATTACCGACGTGTAACCAGCGTCCGGGACGGGAGGAAGTGACGCTCCGCGTCCGTCGGGATGCAGAGACGCTTGACCGGGATTCAGAGCTGCTGTCTGTGTTTGTGTTGTATCGCTCTGTTCTCGGCCACCTCTGTTTAGGAGCTGCCTTTGTTTAATGTGAGGGGAATGCAATATAAGGACTTCTAATACACTTCATTAACTTTCCATTATGTTTTGCTTTGGGTGATCGGCTGAAATGAGCGATCAGATTTGCCTGTTTCTGTCAGTGAGACGCAGACAGCAAGATGACATGATTAAGGGGTCATTTGGTTAATTGCACAATCCTGCCAGTGTGTTGCATTGTTGGAAAATGAAATAGGTGCCAGGGGCGCAGTAATTCATGCAAGTCACATCAGGAAAAGCAAGATTGCTTTTAGCCTCCTGTGTTGTTTTTTTCTTCTTCTTCAGTCTGTATGCAAATGATCATTAATGTACATGAGGAGATGTGAGTGAGGGGGGGCGGGGGGGGGGGGGGGGCACATGTTTTCCGGGGGGTCACATGTTTTCCCCGTGACTGATTTGACTCTGGTAAACAGTCAAACCCACCAGCTGAGCAATCGGATTCTAATCCACCAGCTTTACAGTTGCATGGAATGCCCATGCAGGGTTAGGGTTAGGGTTAGGGTTAGGATTAGGCGTGGTCAGAGGACCAACGCCGCCACCCGCCCGTCACCTCGGGCTCATCTGTATGAAACCAGCCCTCTGCTGCTCCTCTCCTCCGACTCTTTAATCTCTGCTGCTCACACACTCGTGCCCTTCCGTCTGACCTCCAGACCTCATTCCCATCTCATCCCCTGCCACGCGCCGCTCGTGCTCGTCGGACTGAACCAACGCCGTGGCGAGAGTGCCACCTCTGGCAGTGACATCATTTTCCCTCGGCATCTGCCGATGGAGTCCTCCACGTCCCCCTGGAGTGTCTTCAGAATGCGTCGTGAAGCTCGACTGCCACCTAGTGGCCGCTGGGAGTGCGCCTCCCCCTCGCTGTCATAGATGGAGCAATGTTGCCATCTGCTGTGGCTGGAGACTCAGTTCACCAGTTTCCTTTCCCTTCACTCTCAGCTTCTTGTCGAGCCACTTTTCATAAAGAAGACCAGCAGCGGTTTCAGATGTTTCTCTAGTTTATTTATCATCCATTTCCTGCATCGTAAACGTGCTCGTCGTTATCGTGCAGCAGCATCCGCTTGTGTCGGCCAGGCTGGAGGAGAGGGAGCGGAGGCCGCTCCTGGCTCGGCACCGTGGGATGATGGAGAATGTATTGGCTTGGAACCCAGAGGCATCAATCAGTTTTTGTATTGTTTATCGCTGATAAATGAGATTTTAGATGCATAATCAATTTGCTTCTCTTGCCATTTTATACGACAAGATTATTTCACAGTGCCTGCCAATCAATTTTGCAATAAATCCCCCTGAATCGTGGGCGCCATTAATAAATGTCAAATGCCGGCGCGTGCTCTGTATCTCAGAGAATGTCGGCTCCAATTTTTGGACGTTTCTTTCCAGAGGAATTGTTGCTCTCGCCGCCCAATAACTTTTTGGGGGGGAGTTTTTTTTTTGATGCATTGCTGCGACGCGTGCGTTTTCAACGTGTTATTGCTGCACTTTCTGCTCCCATAGTTACACCTGAAAGCTCTGAGGTCAATCAGCACAGCAGAGCAACACAACAGCTCTGCCTTCCCTGTTTCTCTTTTATTACAAAACACTTTCAGTCTCCAGCCCACGCACGAGATGCCACCGCTACACACACACACACACACACTGATTCAGCCATTTAATAGAAAAGTCAAGGTGCCTCTTCTGAGTTGAGACAGATTTGAAAATGTTGCCATGGAGCTACATCTCGCGCAAAAACATTTCTCCTTTCATGACGGGCAGCCTTGAAAATCCACCGCTTTTTATATTAACATGCGTCTTCGTACTTGCTGTTCAAATTGCCCTATCCCTTTAAAAAAATAAAAATAAAAGAGTCACCCCAGAGGGTCCACAGTGACACCAGTATCACAGACAGAGAGCGGTTTGATCGTTCTAATGGTGGACACCAGACTTCTTAAAGTGGCTCATCTGATGTCCTGCTGTCCATGCTCGGGCACAGGCCTGTGTTCATGTCCACCGTTTGACGCCCGGCTGTGAACAGTGGGTTTACCAGAGCATGTGTCCTGGAAACGCGGCTGATGACAGAGCGGAGACGACGTTGGACACCTTGATATGAGGCGTCAATTTATTCATAACATTAACTCACTGCCTCTCTTGGTGATCTAACATGGTGTGGATGAAGTTTTTTGTGTAATGGAGGCTCAAATATCTGTTTTAAAAAGTACCTGCAGTCCAAAAGTAGTTCGAACATAATTGCATGTGTCAGGTTTCCTGTTTGTAGTTTTCTTGTGCGACCGCCCGCAGAACGCATTTCAAACATGTCTTTATTTATGTTTGTGCTCCATTAATCAAACGAATACAGATTCATTCAGTCATTTACTCCACTGATAACGAATGAATTACATCCCTGAAGCCTCTCATCTGATCCCCCCCCCGCCTCCCTGTACTTTGAATTATTAACTGGTTTCCACAAGCGTTTCCTGTGTCGAGCCTCGTGATTGTGCTTGTATTTGCACTCCGCCAATTATGAAAACCAGAAGCATCTGCAGAACGAAGCCTTTTCAGTGCAGTGCTGTGTAATCCAGCATGCATTCCATTCACAGATGCAGCAGGGGCTCGTTCCCTGAATCGTTGCCAGTAATGCATGGTCAAAGCATACCTGTGTATTTGTGATAACATGATAGATATTTTCATGTGGAGTACATGTTTCCTGTGAAATCCTGTGCATCAAATGTGAAGCCTCTTCTATAGCTATTACCCTTGGAGTCGTATGATGGCAGTAATTATTTCTACGCATGTGCATTATTCAGGAAGAAAACGTCAACCTTGTATTTTTCCTCTCAGGTTTTCTGCCGTCTGCCTATTACCACCTTCCCTATTGTGCGTGGTTGTGACTTCAGTCGGTCGGTGCAGGATTGTTTTCAGATGCAGAGGAACAGGTTGAGGCGTTTCAAGGCCTCGGAGACGCTGGTGCACGATCAGGCGAACAGACAGAGAGGCTGCAGTGATTAACAAGGCAACGGGCAGCGAGTCGGCTGAACCCTGCCTGCAGATTATTCTCCGGGGATGAAGTTCATCAATCATTGTGTTTTCAGTCCAGTGGAAGCTGCAGGATGTCTCCCAGCTCCTGGAGGCTCCATGTATTTGAGATCAGAGATGGAATATGTGATTGTTTGTGTTGGCTGCATGAGATCATATCACGGAACCGAAACAGATACGAGAAGTTTCCACCTCGTCCATCTGATCCAGGAACAACACAACTCTCATTTCTATCACAACATCTGGGGTTTAACTTTAATGTACAGAGTCCAAAAACAGGTTATTATCACTGATACACTTTATTAAACTATGAATTTCTTCTTTAACTTTTATTTTTTGTCAACAAATAGATCCTTAAATTTCTTTCAAAATGTAAAAGGCCTACAAACAAATTTGGAAATGACCCATGGTGTCATCATTTAATAATAATAACACTAATAATAAACTTTATTCATGTAGTATTTTTTTGAAAACAGTACTGTGCCCAAAAAGCTTGAAAAGGAGCTAAAAACAGAATCGCTGAAATGAGCATTTAAATGACAGCTACGTGTGTGTGTGTGTGTGTGTGTGTCTCCCTGTGGACATCTTCAGCTCCACAGTTAATACACTTCAGTTTGAAGGATTAGAGGAATGCGTGTACTGCACAAATTTCCAGCCCTGGGCGACAGACATTTGATTTGTTAAAACGGACTTAACTTGCAGTTAACCCTCCTCTCAGCGCCGTGTGTGGTCGGCTCGGAAACAAAGCCCAAATGCTCCGTTCCCCGTTGCCAGCCGAGAACTCACGTCAGCGTTTCACGTGGTTTTTTAGAGTTTAACATTCTTATGTGTCCAGGCCTGATGCCAACAGGATGTCTGCAGCGACGGCGCAGTGCGGGCTGAGCCCACAAGAGGGCGCGCGTGTATCACGAAACCCTCCTGGAGTTTATGACGTAAGATGCAGATGCAGAGCAAATTAGAGGCCGATGCGCAGCATCACGCGCATGTGTACGCGCTGATTCCCACTCTCACTGTGGTGTGTCTGTTTCCAAACGTCAGACACCACCACATTTATCTGAGAGATGCTGAGATAGAGAATCTGAGTCCGGTTATCCCAGTCCAGTCCGCAGAGCTCCACACGACCGCAGAGTGAAACTGACATGAACTGAGGAAATTCTTTTTTTCAACAAATCAGGCAAAAGCAGAAAAATAAAAAATGTTTTTTTCAAAGCAACACATGTAGGTTCAAAAGTTCAGAGATGTGTTCTGAGGACGTCCACTAGATGGCTCTGTTCACCAGAGGTGCAACCACCCCAGCTGTTAATGATTCAACGCAGCACACCAGGGAACCTGGGGTTCGGGCTGAGAGACGATCTCTTTAGCGTCGCACTCGAGATTCTAAATATAAGATCTCAGTCGTGTTTCTTCTTCTTCTTCTTCTTTGCTCGGTCCAACAAGACCGGAGCACCAAAGGTAACAAGAAGAAACACAAATGAGGAAAAAGGCATGTGTGACGTTTCAAAAACCTTCATTCTCAAACTTTTATTCCACAAGGAATAAGGAGGTTGTTTGATTCATTAGTATCTGATTGAGTTATTTAGTATTTGAGCTCTCATCTCGTTCGTGGTTGTTTCATTAAGACTCCATCTTTGTGTCTTTATCTTAGTGTCGTTGTTTTGTGTGATTTTTTTTCATCGTGTCTCTTCGTTTATGGGCCACTTCTCTTCTCTTTGGGATCTTTTTACATTGGGGCGCTGGGCCTCCAAGGATGTCTCCTACTGTGTTAATTCATGTGTTTTGGGATATTTATGATTGTCACAGATGACACGAGGAGGCCGGCGCTCCTCTCCCTTCACAGCCGAACGGGACTGTCCTAGTTCTGCCCTGAATCCTTACAAACAGATTAGCGTTGCGTGATGCTGGTGTGCCATTGCAGCCAGCACTGGTGATAGCCTGGTGATAGCCTGGTGATAGCCCACCCCCACCCACCCTTCAAGCCATTAGTCACAGCTTAAAAGCGGACGATAAGGGAGAGCTGGAGGAGAAAGTTGGTGGAGAAGAGTGACTTGGAGAGCGAAGGGAAGGAGACAGAGTGAAAAAGAAGCGAGGAATGATAAATAGGGGCCTCATTAATGTTTTATTTATTTATGTGAGAGGCAGAGAGGAGCGCGTCGATCGGCGGCGGCTCCTTCGCCAGCTGAGCAAAGAACAGAGGATTTTCTCAGACTTGCAGCAGCATGTGGGAAAAGTATCAATCGGGAGAGAGCTGTAAAAATTACGAGTGACTTATTATAAAATGTTCTTGTTTCCATTCCCAGCAAGACATAATGTGAACAGCACCACCATCCCACTTTAAGACGCTCGCCCGCAGTCGGTCCGGTCCACACCGCCCCCCCCACCCCCTCCCTCAGCCCATATTTTGGAGGCCGACCGTGAGTCTGTGGCGCCACGCTTCCAGCTGACGGCTTAATGCCGCGGCAGAAATTGGTTTTTGTGGAGTAGGCAAAATGAGATGGGATTTTAGGGTGGGCTTTTCTGCGCTGTCGTCCTCATCATCTGTCACATTTGCCTGTCTAATGATGTTTAATAACAGAGTGAGGCACGGCGCACCGAGCGAGACACACTGCCAGCCATTGTGCCTCCGTTCTTTTTTTTTTTTCCCATGATGACTTGAGGTAAATGTTATGACGCAGACGAGTATTTCCACTCGCGGGCGATGCTCGCGGCGGCCAAGTCGACTGCCTGTCAAACAGACTCTGGTCAGGACTCGGCGTCTCATCAGTAAAAGTATTGATTTTATAGGTTGCAGCTCCACTTCTGTAGCCGGCGTTTGCGTGAGCGTGTGGGAGGTTCTGTGCTATAGCATGAAATCACTGGGTTTAATGTGAAAACCTTCAAGTCTGGTTATCCTCAACGTGGACGCTTGTCGGCCTGAGAACAAAGTTGCTTTTCTTACGTCCTCGGAAAGTTGACATTGTGGAGACAGAAGGTTCCACCTCTGAAGAAAGATGCCTTTTTTTTTTTTACCATACATGCATGTGTGCTCATGCATGCATGCGTGTGTGTGTGTGTGTGTGTGTGTGTGTGTGTGAGACCGTCTTGTATGCAGCGGTGCGTATATGATGAATGTGCGTCAAAGACGGGAGCAGCTCATGTGAATCCCTCGCTCACGGTTCACAAACACTTCACTTTTCCCCTCCTCCATGTATATCGCCAGGGACCCGGAGCCGCCGCCGACACAATCGAACAATTGAAGGCTTTTAATCAGAGAGTCGGTGAGTGGATGAGGCCTGTGGGCGTATTCATCCTCCACCTAGAGTCACGGCAGCTCTGCACAAGTCAGGACAGACAGGTAGAGCCTCCACATCACTTGGTGTTTGGCAGCAGTGACGCATCGCACAACAAAACCCACTTTGTCTCACTCACAGGATTCCTGCTGGAATGGAAAGTGCTGGAGTCAGAGGCGGCAATGATCCTGTATCTGTTTCCCTTCCAGGTTGTGACTGCGATCTTTATGATTTAAACTGAATGTGGAGCAGTTTGAACTCACTCAGGTGCCTCCAACCTCACATCACAATCATGACATCAGGGCTACACACGTCATGAGCAACAGGAGGGGACACTTACCTTCACGTACGATTCCATTCTTCCAAGACTGAACAAAGTCCCAGCATAGCCACCTCAGTATTCCAGTCTGTGTTTTTGTTCATATTTGTTTTTGAGATTCAGATAATGAGAGGAAGCATAATTTCAACTCATTATTAGAGACGACCCAGAGCAGTTTCCCATGACATTAGGAGGATGAAGTGCTCCAAGAAATAATAGCTTCTATTTATTTAATCTGCTTGTGGACTTGAAATCCTTTTTCGTTGGCTAGCTGAAGAAAACGGGAAGTCATTTCTGCTGCAGCCGTCCTGAACCTGCCTGTTGCTTTCTGACGCAGTTCAAATTGCCTGTTTATGCAATTTATAGAGCAGAGGGCAGAACACTGACATTACTATCATCCAATAAATAATCCTCTGACTCATTTCCATCACTGTCAGCTCAGATCAGAGCCAATAATAATATTTAATAATAATAGAGGTTTCAGAAGTTAACGATGTTTAACTTTGATTTAGTCGTATTTATTTAATAAAAGGGGTAACTGCAAAAACTGAATGTAAGAAGAATCAAATATCAGATGTGGTACTAAATATATACCACAATTTATAAATAATAATAATAATAATAAATATACCGTAATTTCCGTCACACGCTTTCAATCCTGCGGTTTATACAATGATGCGGTTTATTTATGCATTTTTTCTAACGCCCGCCAGGGGCGCTCGAGCAGAAAAGGCAAGAGCGAGACAGGTGGAATATATGTGTCGAGGAAGACGCAAGTTTAATGAGAAATCGTTCACCAAAACTGGCCGCACGCGAAGAGCAACTTTTGCACAAGTCTGCCAGTGGATCCTGACAGCGTGGAGCAGTGTGAAAACATCCACCATCACCAACGGTTTTCTAAAAGCCGCTCTGCTGCGTGACGGAGCGGACAGGATGAGAGGGACGCTGACAGCGACGACGAAAGAGAGACTGAGGGAGTGTGTGGCCAAGTATATCCGACACTGACACTGTCACTGCCGCGTCACAGGCACTGGTTGGAGAGAAAAGCTCAGGTATATTATTAAAACTTTGAAAACGCTTTCCGTGTGCCGTCTTTCTTCGTAAATATCTCATGTTTCAATGTGGGCACATGCGCCTTATGTATGTACAAAATGTTTTTATCCTTTAAAAATGTACTGGGTGCGGCTTATAATCAGGTGCGAGTTATATTCCGGAAATTACGGTATATATATATATATATATATATATATATATATATATGCCGTTGCTTCAGTAAATCACAATTTAAAGAACACATTTCTAAATTCTAATTTCACCCCCTCCTGCCACAGATTTACAGAATTACTTTGTCTTTGCTTGTTGTTGTCCCCTGACTTCATGTTTACGACCTTCATCAGATACAACACGTCACACACACGCACATGTCTCCACCATGTGAGTGCTGTCTTCTTCTGTTTCTCTTCTTTTTTTCAAGGACAGAAATCCACTTTAATAATGCCATTACCACTCCCAGCCTCTGTCCCTGCTCTGTGTGCTACACAACAAGCGGGAGATGGGGATCTGACTGTAACCAAGGTAACTAGCTGTTGTTTCCCTGGTACCAACCTGGATCAACAGGTCTTTGTGTTCACTCCGAATTTCAGTATTTTCAGCGGCGGCCATTGACGGCACACGGAGAAGCCCGATTTCCTTTATAATTTAGATTTATAAAGTATATGAATTCATTTATTGTGTAGTTTTTTTTCCCTGTGTGAACATCCCAGAGCAGAAGGCGGAGAGAGA
Organism: Pseudorhombus dupliciocellatus; assembly: GCA_016785235.1. Classification (NCBI taxonomy): domain Eukaryota; kingdom Metazoa; phylum Chordata; class Actinopteri; order Pleuronectiformes; family Paralichthyidae; genus Pseudorhombus; species Pseudorhombus dupliciocellatus. The sequence goes on from JAFBJW010000814.1 coordinate 605,875, forward strand.
GGAAGCAGAATCCATAGATATCCAGTGGGAGGGCTCATGGTCGCGGCCCCGTCTGACAGGCCTGTAACTCTGAGGGGTTAACCTGAGGTGGCCGTGAGCCAAATGCTCATGAGTGTGCGAGTTCAAGTTTAGGCCTCGCGACCCTGGAATGATAGGGTGAGGGGTCGGGGAGAAGTCAGGAAACCATTGTTTTTAGAAATTCCAATTATTTAGTTATTTTAGTCGACTGGGGCTTGTACCAACCCCCCACCCCACCCCACCCCTGCTGAACTCCGAGGTCTGCACATCATCATCCTATTAACTGCATGTGTGCTGGCTGCAGCTGAGCCAGAGTGAGGAAGGAAGGAGCATGATGCACGTGCAGAGCGGAGGAGGTAATGAAAGGATGTTTGAGATTTAACTTGGGCCCGAAACATGAGTTATCAATCACCATTCAACGAGGGCACTGTTGGTTTATCAGAATACCTCTGCTGCCGTGTTATTTCTCTTTGTTTCAAAGGACAAAAAACAAAAAAAAAAAAAACTATTTCCGGGACCGCTGTGTAATCTGATCGTGGAGGGTTTAAATTTTACAGCCTTTCTCAACATTAAGTCTGCGAGCGTGTACAATCCAAACAGACCCTTGAAATCGTGAGCTTTTTTCCCTCCCGCTGGAGGCAGCGTGTTTATTTCACCGCAGATTATTCTACTTTTCTGTTTCACAGCTGAAGCCGGGCTCGTGTGGAAGCACAAAGCACTCTCCTGTGAATCCATTATCTCCACAAATGAGCAGTTTAAGACGCTAGCCTCTGTCTGACCTCCCCCTGTCCTGAGTTCCATACATACTGATAAACCAGGCATGTGAGCGGCAGCTGTAGGCATCCATATTGAATTTGCAGGTGAACGCCGCCGCTAACATTTGACTTGTGACTGACTTTACCATATTACATGAAAACGACTGGAGTGACTTTGACTGTCTTTTTATAATTGGTGCTCATTTCAGCAAGAACCCCCCCCCCCTCGCCTCGGCACGCCAATAAGAGCAGGACCCTCCGACGTATAGTCCCGTAATCAAAGGGTTTGTCTGTGTTTATGCATTTGTTGTGGTTCACCCGGCGTTTATATCGGGAGAGGAAACAACTCATTAGCACCATAAAGTACCAAATATCAAAAAACTCTGGAGAACATAAGGAATGAACAGAGGGAGCGGGGGGGAAATAAAAGGTAGTGCACATCAGGGGATTGTGACGAGGAGGCTGGGATGGTGTGTAGGTGCCGCAGAACAAACGCAGGAATGGTACAGCTCAACAAACATCAGTGATTATCAAAGAGAGAGAGAGAGAGATGCTCTCGGAGGATCGGGCTGTCGTCCCCCCCCAGGGGTGCCGTGTCAACTCTTGGCCTGACTGATTGCCTCCCTGCCTCTCTGGCAGCTGTGGTGGGTTTTCTGTGTGATTCCGACCTTTCCTGGACCGACTGCTGCCAAACGCAGCTCGATGCCAGGGGCTCATTTACACTTAATAAGTCTCAAACAAAATAAAAGTGTGGACGGGGCTCTCGGAGGATCGGGCTGTCGTCCCCCCCCAGGGGTGCCGTGTCAACTCTTGGCCTGACTGATTGCCTCCCTGCCTCTCTGGCAGCTGTGGTGGGTTTTCTGTGTGATTCCGACCTTTCCTGGACCGACTGCTGCCAAACGCAGCTCGATGCCAGGGGCTCATTTACACTTAATAAGTCTCAAACAAAATAAAAGTGTGGACGGGATGAATGAAGCAGGGATGCTTTCTCATCTGGAAAACAAATTTATCTCCGTCGCTCTCTGTGCAGCGGCCACAACCCAAGCGTCTGGAGGTTGTTGTTTTTTTTCTTACTACAACTTTTCATGTAATTCCTGAGACCACATTATGAAGTGGGCCTCTTGTTGGAAACACATGCTTTTCAGTATTTTTTACCCTTGGCTTTTGGATAGCCACTTCCCTTATATAACCATTTCTTCACTCTGCCAACACCACAGAAACCTTTTCCTTCCATTTAGATGCCTCGAGTCTCAACACAAGAAGAGGACAATGCCAAGAAGAAAAAATAAAAAGCAAAGTAGAATTTGACTTAGGAAACGATAAGAGATCATAGAAATGATGAACGCAGCATGACTCTGTTTTTCATGAATCTTTTTTTCATAGCACACATTTCCATGTCGTATCCCATAACGATTACGCGCATTAGTTCCGTTCTTATTGTTTAATTTATCCATTAAGTCATCTATCACCTTACAGCGGCTGCACCGGGGGGGTGTGGTTCCCTCCAGAGGGGCTTTGCCAGGCTGTTCTCGCTCCTCCTTTGCCACTGTGATCAATCGCAGCATATGCTTCATTCCTTTCATCCACAGCTGTGATGAATGGGAAAGCGATTCTTCCGCTTGTGCCATTTTCTTTGAAATCAATAGAGAATGTAAAGGAACAGAGGAGAGGGCACTCCCCCCTCCCCCCTCCCCCCCTCTCTACTGCTTTTTCCTCAGTAGATGTAAAAATGTGAGAGTCAGATTTATTGTTTGCATTTTATGAGCTGGAATAACACAGCGTTGCTTTCAAGAGCAGATCCAAGAACAGGGGGAATGAAAGGTCACAGCACTATGGTGGTTTCACAATTTCTGTAGGAGGAGAATCTGATAAAAGAGAAACTTAACACCAGCCTGGAAATACCATAAGTCTACCTGTACATCTATAGTAATGTTTTACAATAGACTTGGCCATCAAGTTTTAATTTTGGTAGATTGTTTAAATGTTTTAGTTGGTCCAGCTGCCAATTTGTAGAAAGTGGGGCATGTGCCAGATGCTGCAGCCACTAGGGGGCAATCCAAGCGATTTGGCTTCGCTTTTGGGGCAGCTCATGTCGTCCATCTTTGTCATTTGTGTGTGGATCCAATTAATGTGTTGTGCTGACTGACAATCGTTTGATGAAGCTGTCTCTATTTCTGGCTTTATGGAACATTTATATCTTCATCAGTCGTTTTCTCCATGTAGAGAAATCACTTCTGTTTATATTGAGTGCAACATACATGATGTCGATCCTGCTGCAGAGCTGGGATGTTCACTGGCCCTGTTTACACTACAGGAAGAAAATATGGGAACTTTCGAAATGATGAAACATTTTGTTAGAGTAAACATGGAAATCAGCAGAGCAGCGCTGGATCCAAGACACATCCCATCTGTTTACACTGGTTGTTTACACTGGACTAATGGACCATTGGTCAGCACAGTTCTCTGGGAGGGCATGTGTGTCTATAGATAAACACACAGTATACGAGTGAGTAACTGTACAATATATCACGTCTCTTATTTTTTTTAACTGTCCGAAGATGAAATCTCCTCAAATACATAAAATAATAGCTGAATCCTATTTCCCAAAACATAATTGTGGAGATTGTTGAATTATAAGGATGCGCTCATGTTATTGTGACGCCACGCCTCGAGATGCCGACTCTAATTTATAAATTTAACGTCTTGTTTTGAAGGAGACTGACAAATTGAAAAGAAGAAACTGCAAAAACATTTTAAATTTTACTGAAAGAGAGAGATAAAACTAGATGAACCTGAAAGAGAGTGAAGTTTTCTCCTGGTCACAGACCTTTAATTAATGTTTCTCCTTTAGTTCCCTAACCGTAGTCTTCATCACCACAATCAATTTCTATTTTTAGACCCAATTTTTATTTGGAATGAAAAAGTTACACATTTCCTGAAGTCTGATGTCATGTCAAAGGACACTCGCTTCCTCCGTCACCCCAGTACTGTCTCTTACATGAGTCCAGCTCTAGTAGGTTTGGATGTCGGCGTCCCAACATGCGAGCGTTTGCCGCTGGGAGAGGGGATGTGAGTGGGGCTGTCAGGGGGTGGGACGGGTAAAGGAGAATGATGATGACTTCATCAGGGCCGAGCAGATTGGTTGCAGGAGGACGATGGATAGGAGTTAAATGAAATGAAAATTGATCGTGGGGACGAGCGAGATAGAAGGAAAAGACGTGACTGTCCTTCTGTGAAAAAGAAAAAATGAGCCATAGGTGCAAGTAGCTCATTTTGAGTCAAAGCTGCTTTCAGAGTGAGAGATGAGCAAGTGGAGCAGAAGCAGACCCATTATTTAATATGCGGGGGTAAAGTTTTGGTTTCACTGACCTGCTTTTTATCTTTTTGCTGTGGGGACAATTGATCTGCTGTATGTCACAGATGCTCTTTTTATGCTACAGCCCTTATCAATGTTTTTCATGAGAAGCTGATCAATGGGAAATTGAATTCTAAACAATTCTCATAACCTATTAATCATGGAAGTGAATTATAGACTAAACGTGTCTGTGGACGTTGTTGATTTTCCACCTTTCTTGCATGTTCTATTTCTCATTATTTTTTTCAAATTAATAAGACAAACAATTTTAAATAACAGGCCTGAAATTAACCAGTAGTTCCAACTCTAAGTTGCTCACAGACTCTCATCGTCTCTTTTAAAAATATTTGATTCTTTTTGTAGATTTCTTTGATGTTCTTTGTTTGGCAGCAGTTGCTTTTGCTTCCTGCTGTGAGACGAGGTCCCAGTGTTGACTGTAGCTGTAACAGCTCCCAAATTAAAATCAACAAGAATAAAATAGCCCTGTTTCATGCAAGATGGCAATTCATCTCTAATTCCACAGTTTTAAATCAAAGGTAAATGAGGCAACAAATACACTTCCACCTCCCTGTGGAGGAGAAAAGCGCCCAAAGGTCCGTCACCTCTTTTTTTCATTGATAAATATTCGAGCATATTGAATTTTATGAACTGTTTCTCTTTGTGCTTCATGAATTTTGATATTGCTGCATTGATTTAATGTGTTTTTGACTAAAACTTGTGTCAACTCTTAATCCCATGCTGCTGCACAGTCATCTTTATCCTGGGTCTTGAATAATCGTTTTGAATGAGCGACCCCTAGTGGTCAAATGCACATGTTGTATGTATCACACTCCAACTTCGAGAGTCAAGCCTTTTTCAAAAGAAAGTGACACACAGCTTGAAGATGTCAGGGTTTATTAAGTTCTGGAGCACCTCAGCCTTTACTGCATCTGATCCTAATGCTTTTTATTGATTGTGTTATATCAAGACCTGGAGCCAGGGACAGCGGCACAGAGATACAGGTGAATTTACAGGCTGCAAACGTCTCTCCTTTGTCATCCTGTCAGAGTGTGATGCGTTTCCAGCTCCTGCCGAAAGGAGACATACTTTTTCAATCACTTCTGGGCTGTCGCAGCAGTAGCATGGTAGGAATGAGCTTTTCTTGGCAGCGTCTCCCCTCCCTCTGAGCACGTTGGTCTCAGCCTGCCATCACCTGCTTCAGCTTGTTGCTCCTCCACCCATCTCCGCGTCCTCCATATACGCCTGTCAATTTAAAGGGAAAGAGAGATATCTTTCAACAAGACTGGAATATGTTGATAAAGAGAAATAGGACGCGTTTAAAGTAAACTACAAAAAACTTGAGTATATAATCCAGACAATAACTGCAAATACTTTGCCCCAGTTCCTCTCTTCTTCTTGCAACACTCGTCTCTCTGGTTTGTCAATGTTCCTCTTCTTTTTGAAACCTCTCACTCTCTCGAACCACCATCCAGATGACTTGGAAAAGATAGTAGCAACTCTATCTGAGGTATTATTGGCATCTCATTCCAACTGTGGGTGAAAATTGTCTTTAGGCTTTAAAGTGCTGAAGATAATGTAAATATGCAGAAGCCATTATCAGGCACGAATATCGACTGATTGACCACTAAACAAATACAAAAGAATTAAAGTAAAATTTACTGGATATCTCTCAAAGTCTTTTAAACCAGTGCTTGTGAAAGAACGAAAAAAAAAAAATAATATGTTTGTTAGCAATTTGACAAAGGTCTGTCTTTTTTCTCTTCACCATCCAAACATCCAGTGTTTTTCTCTGCTGTTATTTTTCATCTCTTCAGTGCACTTTGTCCAAAATGTACTATTAAAAAAAGTGGATAGAAATTATTTTATTATTACTGTTATCCCAAGGGATTATCAGTGGATGTATTTTGACACAGCATTTAAAAGTTTCTGCAAATGGTTCTTACTGAGCTCTTCACTCAATGTTTTTTCCCCCAGACAAAAGGGCCGGGGTTGCAGTTAAAAGAGACCAAATGAATTAGAACACGACGATTACCTCTGTCTCTATCCTTCATGTGTGTTTTGTCATCTCTCTCTCTCTCTCTTTCTTTCTCTCTGCCCGAAGCTGGAGAGAGCCCAAACCCATCAGCAGGCCGCCTGCCTCACATGCGGAGATGACTGCTGCGGTGTATGGAAAACAGCTAACTGGTGACGGATTAAGAGATTTTAGAAGTAATCTTCCAAAGAGGAAGCGCCCCTAGTCATGGATATGCTGTCATCACTGTTATTAATAAAGACACAAGGGATTAAATCGGTTCAAGTTTGGCAGCTTTTTACAAACAAGCAGTGTTTCAGCGTCCCCGACTGTTTTTGTTGTCCAGAAGAAAAAAAAAAACCTGCCCCGCTTTGTTGCTTCCAGTTCAGTCATAGCGGAGTGTTTGAAATTCAGAGATGCGCCACAGATCACATGTTCGACTCCCAGCGATTGCACCAGTGTCTGCTTTGATGAAGCACTGTGAACCAATAATGTTTAATTGTTTAGATTTGGCTATTTTCCATTCGAGATGAATCTAAGGACACAGGAAGCAACGTAGGAACCAGACCATTTGGAGAGCTATTTGTAGCTCATTATATGTTCATTAGTGTTCACTAGACTCATCATGGCGTGCCCCAGGGGAGAATGAAAGATTCACAGAACTTTGGCAGATGTTAAATTTTAATCAGAGGGGTCTAGACTTCAACCACGCGAGCATCCTGAGCTTGAAGAGGAAGAACTGGGTCTGCACGGTCTCAAACTATCAGCAGATGTAGACGGACTCATGGGAAAACAGTGTCCTCATACAGTTGCGTACATGTGAGCAGTGCTAATTATTCCACATATTTATACCAGAGGGCACTAGCACCATCATTTAGAGTAACTTAGGTAATTATAATGTTAAAGTTGTATCTGTTTATTTTTTATAAATCTATAAACGGAAAAATATCTCCTTAATAGCAAGAAAATATGAGCAGCCCAGGATCCTGTGTATTATTTCTGCTTAGAATCAGAATTGTTGGTGGCTTTAGTGCGATGGACCTCACTCGCTCTGTTCTGGCTCGCAGCATACAAATTGAGGATGACAGGTGATTGCGCCCCCGTCTTGAAGTCAGGATGAGGGCCATTACCCAGCTGTCCTTGGGTGGGAGGCATCCATCTCCTGGAAGAGGCATGACATGGCCAAGTGAAGGTGATGATGTTATGAATGAGGTTGGCTGGCAGCACAAGGTAAGGCTGGCTGCTCTGTCACTCTGGGCATGAGTTGACAGGGTCTGTGCACATGCACGGAGACGGGGCCTTGGGAATGCAGGCAAGGTTAACCTGAGTGATATCTGGATCTGAAAGGAGGGTGACCATCCTCAAAAAGGACATGATGGATGAATGAGTGCTATGAAAGTGCTGTGCCGAGTCCTGCACGAAGGGAAGGGGAATTCTTGCGGTGCATCACTTGTGTACCTGTACATTAGAGCGAGTCACTCTCAGGTCCATACTTGTTTCACATTTCATGCCCTGGTTATCAACTATCACAGATGATAGGTATGTGGTGGAGACAGAGAGCAGGGAGACATCCCCCTGCAGAAAATCCTCTTTTGGTTTGACGCCTCATAGGAAAAGTAGGTTCCAGTCACAGCCAAGCGGCGTTAGATGTGGTTTGTCCAGTCGCTTTGTTGCTTCTTCTGCCACAGGAGCTTAGAACTGAGACCATACCACAGTGGGCCAGCGTTATTTCTCTGCCCAACAATGAGCGGGGTCGTTAACTTCAGCAGCCAGACCCGACCTAACAATGTGTCCTCTGGTGATGATGGCAGAAGGTATTAGACGTCAAGAGCGTGCACCGTCAGACACGCAGAGGACATGCATTTGCCTCTTTCCCCTTCCCGTCAGATGTCGAGCACCGGGGTCCTGCGAGGTTGGGCTGCAACAGCTGAATGTCACATGTTGGGTGTGGTGTGTGGAGGCTCGTCTGTAGCAGGAACGGGCATACGGGCCCTGATTCTCTTTTCAGAGAGCCGGTGGCTGATGTGATTGAAGTGGGCAGAGTGAGGACGGGGTGGTGCCCACCCCCCCCACCCCCCCTCCATCCCCTCACATAGAGTCAGAGTCCTCTCCCCAGCTCTCCTTCCCTCCGCTGGCCTGCCAGGCAATAGAGCTGTCGAGTAGTGAGTCGACTAATGGAACACCCAGCTGGCTAGAGACTTCATCATGCTGCAGTGAATTATTCAGCTTCCAGAGGGCTCTCCCCAAATTATTTAAAAGCCCGCTTTGGCGTTGGGAGGAACAAGGCAGGGCCCCAAAGAAGTGCTCGGAGTTTGTCTTTATAGGTTTCCACGAGTTTCACCCACCTCCTCCAAGCCCCAAAGCCTGAAAGATAAACTCCTCTGCCGGTCTGCCCTCAGCGTAAAACGATCTGACGATTCGAGCCACTTTAATGCAGCTGCTCCGAATTCAGAGCGCCGAGCAAACCGCCCCTCTGTACATTAATATGATGTTGACTTATTCGCATGAGATCATGTCGTTGGCACTGTGAAAAGTTTAGCACTTAACATTTCAACAAGTGTAGTTGCTTTTCAACAGAAAATAAGCACTTGGCAAATGAACCCAGATTATATACGCTGCTCCTCTCCAACCCGTGGGATTTGACTGATGCGCTATCTGGGTTAGGACAAAAAAACAAATCTGCGTATACATCCCTCCTCTAATGCACAACGTCAGGCGCAGTTACTTCCTGCCGCAGGACTGTGCCTAGGTTCATCCCTCCTTCTGGGTAGGTGTCCTGGCAAGGATGACTGATTGGAATTCCATCTCCATATACATCACACTCGATCCTCATCCACTCAGCAAAGAGTGGATAAATCACTCAGTCTGGGCCGTCCCTCAGCAGGCCCCAGAAAGCCTTTAATAACAGGCTCAAGCTGCCTGCAGTGCCGGCCCCTGATTGTTTTGAGTGAAAACAGATGTGGTCGCTTGCTTCGCAGTGCGGCCTGTTCCACGCAGGTTCTGCACAGTCCTCTGTCTCAAGGCCCTCGTTGCCATGTTGTCTTGCCAAAACATCCGGCACTGACAGGAGGCCACCTGAATCCGCCGCCCGCCCCCTGCGGCCTCCGTTATTCCAGCCCCTCCCCTCTGCCGCGCCCCATCGCAAGGAGTAAAAAAGTTTCAAACAAGGTGGAAACAGACGTCCCTCTCTACCCTCATAAAGCCTGCTTGAGAGTCTGGATGAACGCATTCATGCCCAGAGGCCCTGATGAAATGAAACACCAACACCGTGCCCTCTCTGTGAGTCAAACACTGGCCCGGTTTATTACAGCTGACCATCTGGGTTTTTACACATGCATGTCTGCTGGACACGTGCACTCACACACAGGTCAGGGGTCCTGCAGCCCGCCGATGGCTTATTAGCTGCATTCAACTTAAGTGCCAGCGACATGTGCTAGCTGTAAATTGCCAGAATGCTCCCATGCTTGGAGCAGTAAAGCAGGTACTTTCCCTCGTCTCGTGTTCAGGAACGTCCCTCTTTTCGGACCATTTGACAAAATGGTTTCTCAAAGGGAGACAAATGCTCTGCAGCGGGGGGACAAACCAACAGCATCTCCCGCAGGGTCTTCAGTGACTGATATTCTTCACTGATTTGTTTAAACAGTCTCAAATGTCCCCCCCCCTGCTCCCTCCCTCCCTCCCTCCCCAGCAGTTCCATTTCCACCCCAGTCCCCCCCTCCCTCCCGTTGCACATGTGGTGTGTGCCCTGCCGGAGCCCAGAGCGGTGGTCGAGTTCCCCTTCAGGCCAGAGGTTTTAATTAAACCAGGATGGACCCGTATAGTAACCCTGCCTCTTAAGATGATAGATGTTGCTCCCCTTCCTCGCTGCACACAGAACCCCAGCAGCCACTCTGTGTTTTCACTTTATTTTCCTCCTGTCAAATTTGTTTTCTCACACCACGTCTTTCTCTCTGACTCAGCGGCTGGATTCCGTAGCCGTAGTCTGTCCCACCCAGCTCAATGTGTTCTGTTGAATCAGGAAGGAAATATTTACCCAGTGCTGGTGTGAAGGGGTCGTGACCTCTGGGTCAAACTGCAGGTCAGGATGTGGGCGGCGTAGGTATGGAAATGTTTAAACACGTCACTCAAGAGATGGCACACTGTGGTTTTCTGAATCATAGCACTCGGGTAATGTCCCTATTGAGCTGACTCCTCTAAAACAAGAAGCTGCTTGTCGCGTTCTGGCGTAACTTCAATTAACCTGAAAGGATCCTGTGATGACTCACATTAGTCACATTCACCAAACTCCTTTTACTGTGTGGCCCAGTGGAATGGTCTAGACATGAAGGCGGTGATATCGTGAGCAGAAAAAGGAGAATGCTGCATGAATGCTTGAACTTTATGGAGAGTCAGCCTTATCAAAAGTCACATCAGCGGACGTCAGTGAAAGTCGTGGTTTCTCTCAGATCGCGCGAGCGTGGCTCAAGTCTTTGTATGTGCAAGTCTTGCTTCAGGCTCATTGAGCATGACAACCAGGATGATAAGAGACCTACAAAATTACTCTGACAGTTCAGACATGCACAGTTCAGAAATACAATTCCACATGTGAAGACGATCGTCATGGCAACTTTAGGGTTTTATGACCCACGTGCCTTTTCATTCTGAGCTAATTATCTTTTTCCTGTGTCAGACGGAACGGTCCAGTGGACAAGAGGAAATCATATAGACAGAATGATCGTCCTGGCAGATTTATAGAGGAAATGGTAGATGTGTGTTAAAGGTCTTCTGTGGCGTGTATCTTGGGTTCGTCATAGCTCTGTTGCACTATGTTGCCGTGCTGGTTGCCTAGGACATGTTGTTTTTGCTGAGCATTACATCCACTTTGCAACAACAAACAAGCCATGTTTGATTCATAAAAATTACGAACATAATTGGTAGCTGGAAAATGGTTTTGGGCTTTTATTTTTCACCTCTCCTTTTTTTAATGGGTTGGAGAGGCAGATTTCTCCCTGAGTGGAGAGAGAGAGGCATGGTAACAGGGGGGGAAAAAAAGAAAACAATTCCCAAAATTGAGGAGCATAGCAACAAGCTGTAAAAAAAAATGAAATTACAAACCCACTGAATTGACCCATTACGGTTCAGGGACTGCAGAGCCAACCCTGAGATGTCCAAATACCAGATAGGCTCGTGTTTGTCCGTGGCCTCGTGTCACAGTGTTTGTGATGGAATGACGTTATACGTCTCTGCTTTCCTGCAGATGAATGTCCTGTGAGGAGGCGCGACACAGGCACATCTCAGCGTGACTTCATGAGTGCGACTGATTATTACAGATTCAATGTTTTTTTTGTTTTTTTTTTTACAAGGATTTAAATTTGAAATAATGGCAGTAGTTCTGCAGTTGAATATTTTTCGTTGTGGTCTGAATCGTGTCCTGGATGAGAGCAGGTTTAGTTGTTGTTAGGGTTTCTCTGTTCCCTGGTAACAAGGGAATCATTTTGCCCACATTATTTACAAGACTGTGTGTATCTGTGGGTTTGGATGTGACCCTGCATAAACATGATGTGTACCACTTACGCTTTGTGACGTCAGGGCACTGCCACAAATTCTCTCCAGCTAATATCCCTAATATTATGTGACCCTAGCAAACTGAAATGGTTGAAACCATTCTGAATGGGGCAAGATGTGAATTATTATAAGTTTAATGAACATGCATTGGTTTTAACGTGGGGGGTGCAGACTAGAAACAAACAAAATATTGATTTCTTACATCTTTAAAAAGCAAAAAAAAAAAAAGGAACAGATTTTACCTCTTGCCTGTGAAACCCTGATAATATTCATATTCGTGCCATCGTGAATGACGTCCTGAGAAACGAAGCCATGAAACAAAGTGGTGTTGAAGCTTTAGAACGAGTATAAACAACCAGCCGACAAACGGCAGCAGCAGCAGCATTGTCCCGTGAGCTACCAGCAGGCATGAGAAAGTCTGGTTTGAGAGTTCACCCATGCGATGCTCTCTTTCGCTCACGCTACGACTAAAGAAAGCCAGGATTTCCTAAAGCTCAGAATGTGGAGCTCTCAACAGATTGATCAGCACCAAGGGACGGTCCATTCTTTGAGCCAGACAGAGAAAAAGAGTTTGTTCAGAGAGCGGTTTGAAGGCTCGTAGACCTCGTCTGAGCTCCAGGGCGAGTTGCACCTGATAGGCAAAGACAGAAACCTGTCCATCTGTCTCTTCCTTTACCACCATGGATCCTTTCTGTCTGGACCTGGGTGAGTCACATGTGTTCTAATTGTGCAGCAGAAATAGCTACAGCTGGGTGTCTTTGTCTCTTAATGACCGGCCTGCTATTAGCCGTAGCATCATTATTTCATTATCAAAATGAGCATAACACATAGCACGTCGTCTAAGGTAAAACATTTCATAATTATGAAAGAATATGAAGGTTTGCAGTCAATTGAACTCTCCAAATTATGATCAGGTTCATTATGAGACTTGAAACCTCAAAAGCTCTGGTATCTTCTGTTCTATGAAGTAACATTCAAAGTGACCAATGTTATGAGCAGCTTCTCCACTGCATCCCCTCAGTTTACGTGTTTGTTTGAGATGGCTGAGTTGTGTCACCAAATGAAAGCTCTGTAAGCGTGGATTTCAGACAGGCTTCAGATTTGATGTGATGTGGTACACAAGGAGCAGCTCCACTCTATTTGTCAGGCAGGACTGAGGATTATTGATTTTGCAAGTGTGTGTGTGTGTGTGTGTCTGTTGCAACAGCTTTGGTGATTTGGAGAGAAGGCTCGACTACATCCACCAACTTTCATGACTGTCCTGTAGATTGCTTCAAACATTTAAAGCCCCCCAAGACATTTTGTACTGTAGGTCAAAGGTATTTTCACTTCTTTGCAGTAACTTTCACACTCGCAGGGACTGTCGGCGAGGTAAATGTCTCTTCTACATTTTATTGCTTGGTCTTAATATCACATAATATTCAGAATCAGAAAGCTTCACATCTTCAGCCACAGTTCTCCTGTAGTTTGTGCTGAGGGCTCGGCTGCTAACATAGAACAAGAGAACTGCACTTGAGCTTCTCCTCCCTCGTATAAGTCATTCAGGATAACTTGTTTGGCGGTGTTTGGTTGTTTTTTAGGAAATCAGGGAAAAGTGTTGCTCAGATTAAATAGTGACACCCCGTCCCTCTGGTTCTAAAGTTGAACTTTATTTCAAAACTCTTTTATAGGCCTCAAGTGTTTTTATTTTACGAGGCACTGCAAGAGGCTGCAACATTTGCAAAATATGTCCGATTGCAACTTCGGCTGATGAAACTAAACGTTCCATCTCTGCGGTGGCTCGGATCAAATGCATTCATGAATTCAAACAGTGGGAATTTGTGGAAGGAATTCATCAAACGTGCTAAACAGCTACAGAACATTTGATTTAATACGCGTTTTACTGTCTCGAGCATGACGCCAGCCAACACTGTCACTCCCAACACAAATGTTTGCCTTCTCTTCCTCTGCACCTTTTCCTTTTCCGAGGGAGGACAGAGTGTGCTGCACTAACACACTCTGTCAGGAGGCTGTAAGGTATTGATCGCAGGAGTGTGTGATGGTGATGGGCTTTGACAGCCCGCTGCGTGGACTTGAGCTGAGTCAGACAGGAGCCGGCCCCGTCTTCTGTCTGTAAAGGGCCCGGGATCACGCCGGTGAAAGCCTGCATCCCTCCGCACGCATGAGCGCCCTCAGACACGGGGCCGCGAGGAGACGAGGGCAGCCGAGAAATGTGCCTCCCATCCTTAACATTTAGATAAAAGCATCGGCTAAATGTCGAGTGTTTTACAGCGAAGATAATTTTCCATGAAGCAGTTTTACACCGCTCCCCACATCTGCTTTTTTATGTTTCACGTGTTCAGCAGCAGAGCGCTGAGATGAAGAGTTGTTTTCATCCACGGCCTGTACGACTTATTTTAGTGATTACTTGTGTTTCAAACCACTAACCTGTGCACTATACATAGACTGATAATGGATTCTCAGAATCATCAGCAGGGAGCCTTGTATTCCTGGAAGGACTCGAGCCGCTCCTGACTGAGGCAGATGAGACAAACACTGTTGACTTCACTTTTCGGAGGCTGTCGGACCTTCTGATGCCTCTCTGACAATGAGACTGAAAAGTTTAGACCTTGGACAGCCGTCCTCCAGTTTAATTACCTGAGGGGATCTTTCTTTGTCACTGCAGTAGATCAACCATCATTGGGAAGAGGACTATGAAGACGTAACAGGACACAACAATGTCTTTTCTGCTGCGTATCAGAGATGGATTCATTGATGTTGTCATGACCTTAGTGACATTGTGGACAAGCTCTTATTGCTAAAAGCCTATTTTAGTTTTCAATTATTTACATTCCACATTGGTTCAGCTCACAGGGACCCTGGTGCTTTGGACAGGCAGATAATTGCGCCTGTTTTTTGCTCTCTGAAATAAATAAGACAAAAAAGGTGAAGGAACAAAGAACAGAGAAGGTTCATCTCTTCAGAACGTCATTATGCTTCCATACCTGAATGGCAAACAGTTGTGGCTGCTTGAATCCCTGTTTACAATATTGCCAAGCCGATTTTTAGGAAGCAGAATAAAACGTAAATATAAAAAGAAAAAGATCCTGTCAGAGTATACGATGCTCTTTCCTGAGCGTAGTTCCCTGTACGGCAGACTTTGTCTCAGACTGCTCAAACTAAAAGTCAAATCTGAACCCCCTGGAAATTCACACTCGGTACAGGGAACAGTGTGGACTGCAGTGAGTGAAAGGTTTTAAAATGCCTCTCCTTAACTGGAGTTTACCTTAAACAACCCTCGTATACCATAGCTCTGTGGTACACAGTAAATAATCCAAAAGAAACGACCATTTAACGTGTTAGTAGTTATTCGTACATCCAGAGTGACGGACGCTGTCCTCACCGTCGACGGAGCGAATCCTGTGCGTGTGCTACCTCTCAAACAGAAGGCCGATGTTGTGGACGCGCGGTTTCTGGACGTATTAGGTGTGTTAGGTGTTCTGCTTTTGATTAGTGTTTCTACTGAGAGATTTATGTAGAAATTAATGAAACGCAAACCTCCTGGCATTGGCAGCTGAGTGCCGGCCCGCCGTGAGTAATCTCAGAGTGAGCGCTATCCAAGGCTCAAACTAATGAGCTGGACTGAATGAAAGCTTTCATCAAATCCACTTTAAACACTGTAAGCAGTGTTTCAGCCTGTAGGAGTCACTCAGCATGGCTGGCTCCATAATCACCACCAAATGTGTTTTGTGTGATTGTTGCCTCGGAGCCTCGGCCTTCCTCATGTTCCCTCACACCAGCTTGATATCGGAACATCTGCACGTATTTGTCATGAAGTCAAATCCTAAAAGAAACCAGATTATCGAACCTTGGAAAACAATTAGCACTGAACATTGTCCATCCGTCCATCGCTGAGTTTCTAACAGTGTTTGTCTTCTCTAGTTCCACAAATCATCCTTGTTGTCCTTTTATTTTCTGTCTCGACATAACTGGCTGCAGAGGAGACAATCCCCTGGTTATTTGATAACATTCCTCCTAGAGCACATGTACAAGACGGTTTCAGAACACGATACTGTGGATTTATGTCTTGGAATAAACAAAGCGCCACTTGGTCGAGAGGCTCAGTGTTTACCTTTTGTCCTGGAGTTATCGATCTGTGAGAGTTCATCCGAGCTGAGACGATGCCGCCCATCTAGGTCCTCTGAAACTTCACCACTAGAAAAAGAAAAAGGCTAGAAAAAGAATTCTTAACTGGCAGCAATCAATAGAGACAATGAACGTAAAGAGGAGTGAAGGACGCTGGGTATGTCCTGTGGATCAGCTCTGTGACGGGGACGTTTATTAGCTGATTGACTGTTTCTTGGCCCCATGCATTTCAGAAAATAGCCACATTCGGCCGACCAAGTCATTCAAGTGCACCGTGCTATTCAAGAGTGACGCATATCTTTTAATGACAGTTTTTTGATCTCACCGTCTCTTTGGTAATCTGCTGTAAGGTTGGAGAGCTTTAAACGCTGATGAGAGCCAGTGAAAACGAGTTGTTAGGAGCCTTAGCATTGAACAAGTCCCGTGGAGATTCACCGTATTCCCACAGAAGCACGGAGCAATTAGTCACTGCTCATTAACGACTCCACGTCCCACACGGCGAGCCCCAGCCGCCGCTCCGCCACTGATATTTGTTTAAGTTTCCTGACACGAGCAGGAGCCTCGATAGAATTCACAAAGCAGGATTTTTTTTTTTTCTTTAATGTCCATGTTGATATGTATTCGTTAGCCAATTGTGCAGTTATAAATCAAAAATAGAAATGGCCACAGCTCAGCCACAGCCTTTGTGATCCAGCGCACACAGAGCAGGCAGTGGGACACATGAGCAGGTCCACCCCCGGCGCTCGCATGTGATCCGCCTGCGTTGGATCCGTTTACCAGGCAGGCAGCTGCCGTGGGAGGTTAGAGCCCTCTTAAAACTCCACGTCAGGCTATGGTTACAGGCTGCAGAGTTTGAGGCGGCGGTGGAGAGGAGGGATAACTTAAGGCCAGGGGGTGCAGCGGACCTCCTGCTGTGGGTTCACAGAGAGGTCCCCAACAGCTGTGGCTCTCAGGGGAGGTTCAGAGGGCTCCTCGGGTACTGAGGACAGGGAGGGGGTTTTGGGGGACACACTGCGACTCAGTCTGACTTCAAAAAAACCAAGTTGCTGTTTCTTAATTTCCACATTTTCCTTCGATTTCATCACAAAGGGAATAAAGTTCTGTCCTACGTGCTTTCCGAGAACACAATCCATTGGCTTCACAGATACAGTTCCATTGTGACATCCAACAGGGAAAACGTATTGTACATAATAACTCCATAACATCAGCATCCAGGGCCATAGCAACAAACTGAGGCCACAAAGAATTCAGTTCACATCGAGGGAAGCTGGTTGCGTGTTGACGTCCTCAGATTTTCTTTCTGAGTGTGATTTAGTGCAGAGAAAACCTTGGGGAGGAAGTTGCAAAGAAACCAGGTTGTGCAAAATACCTCGTATTGAATCATAAACTCAGGAAATGTCAGAATCTAAAGTCTGAACAGCTCTGAAGTTGACGTATATGCCGGGATTTGCTTTGGCATTCATCAAATTGATGGTACTACTAAAGTTGGGGTTGGAGCGGATCTACAGCATTCCCTTTAAATGAGTGCAGGCTCTGAGACGTAACCTGGCAGCATTCAAGGTTAGTTTAGTGAAAACAGGGGCGGCTTGTGGATGTGCCGCTGCCGCTCTGCGTCCTGAAATGTTAATCAGAATCAGCAGAGTTATGAAAGCCCGGTCTCAGAAGGAAACTTCTGCAAAGTCGCCGTCTTATTTTAGTCCGTTTCTGCGTGTGGCATTTCTGGAACACCCACGTTCCTTCCCCATGTTCTCAGCAGAGCTTCATCAAGCTGGCGCTGTTGATTCTGCCGTCATTCACATGACTTTTCCTGACTTCTATTCCTCTTTCCGTCTTCCGTCTTTACATCTTTACTTCGCTGCAATTACTTTATCATGTAGTCATGCGAGATGAATGCAGTTCCATGATGATATAGTTATTTATTTCCTTCACGGATTTATGAGCAGATAATAATGTTTCCTCTTATGTCAGCTCGTATGGCAGTTGTCAGTGATCTGAGTCTCCACTCTTATAAATTGTGTTAAGTGCATGTGATATCTTTAAATGGCCTGTGTGAACAGCAGGAATCAATTAAACCAGCAAGAAGGGTTTTAGTTCCTCATACAGGCACCTGAAGAATGTGTGAAACTAAATCATTTAACAAGTAATTCTGACAAAAAGCAGGATGAGAGTTTTCACATTTCCAAATTAAAGCAGAAACATCTGGTCAAATTAAAATGAACCGCGAGGATGTTTTCCACAAATATGTCTGCCATTTATTTCTAAGAAAGAAAACAAATACTCTTAAGTCTAAGGAGTTATTGCATGATTATTGAATTTCCTGAGCTTTGATCAGTGAATGATCCCAACAGTAGATCCTCAGATAAAGTCCGACTGTAGTACATGTGTATCTGACTTTTCAATCACCCTGCCTATTCTTGTCTTCTCTAGTTAGAATGTTCCAGTAACGTGAGACTGTATAAATATTTGTCCGACATAAGTGAGGGCCCATTCAGCTGATCCCGCGGCTCCGGCTGCGGCACAATGGCCCCTTATCCCGACCAAGTAACTCTACACTCACCTCCCTGGTCATTATTGATGGCCGAGTAAGTGTTACAGTTACAAACCAATTACTCTGCCATTAATGTTAGATGAGCCGCTCTACAAGTACAGCTCGATGCTTATCGGCTTCCCTCTGCTACGTGCCTTTTTCACTTTCGCTAATTTGCACACCTTCTCCCCGCTCGTGGCTCGCTCTTCAATAAAGGGGAGGTGAGAGTGACAGCTGGCAGTCTTAGCCCCGCGTCGGGGGCGGGGGGGGGGGATTTATCCCAGTTCAAGAGGTAAAGAAGTCAAGAGGTGAGCAACGTGTCCCCGCGGTGACTCTGGGAAATCTGGTGACCCGGTAAAGTGATATCACACCACCGAAGGAGGAGGAATAAAAAAATAAAAGAAAGGAACATTAGAGAGGTGTAGGGATCGAATGAGCTGCGCTGCCACCTCAAAATGTGGTTTCGGAAACGTCTGTAGGTCAGTGAAAGGTAGAACACGCGCTCACACTTCAGTTTTCAGTGTATTTGAGATGTGCCAGACAGGTGGCTTGTTTGTTGTGGGTGAGGGGGTGATGGGGGGGGGGGGACAGTTCACAGATCAGGTCGCCACCTTTCGCGTCTCCATCAGCAGCGTCCGCCGCGACACGTCTATTAACACGTCTCCTCGGTAACAGTTATCCTACTTGGTGAGAAACTGAAACTGAGCACACAGGCTGTTGATTTTTTTTAATTAAGAGGCGTTTGACTCCATGAACACACACACACACAGAGGAGTCCTTGAAAACACCTCTGTGCACTTCTGTTTCAAAGAGATTCCTGTTGCTTTTCCACTCGTAGAAAATGTCAGTGACGGCAGTCGCTATAGAAAAGTGAAACCTTTCATATATTCAATGTGTGAACAAAAGAAAAGAAAGCCAGACAAAACCAGAAATGCCTTCAGGTTGTATCACATTTTCCACTCGCTATTATCCACACGTCTGTTTATGAGGATCCTCTCTGAGTTTGTTGGGGGGGGGGGGTATGAACTCTACTGGGGGGCCACCAGGGGGCGATCACAATGATTAGGCTTCACTTTGAGAGAGCTGTCAGCTCTGTGTTCATACTTGTTCATAAACAATCCTCCACCAGGAAACACACTTTAAGACTGATAATGTTAATACGACAAAATGACAAGTTACACACCAACACTTTCCAGTTGACTCCCCTCCCACCCCCTTAACAAAAACACACACACACACACACCTCCTGTGTGTCTGTAGGTGGGGGTGCGGAGGCCATACATCAGCAGCTTTGCAGAGGAACACGTCCTTAAGAATATGATAAAAAAGGAAGCAGGCATTTCCTCCTCAGGAGAGATATTTTCCGCAGCACGTCCTGTCTGATTAGTGAGCCCGGTGCCTCTTCCCCTGAACTGCTCCGCCAGGCGATTCTCTGCCGAGCGTTCCCAGACAAAAGGTTTCATGTTAAACAGCATGTTGTGAAAACGCTCTCCGCTGCATTCAGTCAGAAAACGTCTGTATAATTCATAACATCAGCTTTGCGCTCCATCGCGGAAACGTGCCGCTTCCGATTGATTGTCTGTCTCCGGCATTATGGCGTTTACTTTAGTAATGAAACAATGAATAGAAGTAAAAGATAAATATGTTTTCCTGGAGCGAACGTCTGCAGCTTTGCCCGTCAGCCGCTCTGTGATCAGGAGGGACCGTTGAGGAGGAGATGTATTATCCGACTGTCCGGAGAAAGTGTGTGTGTGTGTGTGTGTTGGGGGGTGGCTCGCTGAAGTTTATGGAGATTTATGGCTCCTTCCCCAGGCCTTAATTGCCTCCTCCTCTGTGGGTAGTCCTGGGAGGCCCGCGGTGAGCGGCGGCCAGCACCGGGGCTCCTGCAGGTGGGCCCGCCACAACTCTGCTTACTGAGACTCTTGTTATGGAGACAAATGGTGTCGCAGAGCACGCTGAGAACCAGACGACAAACAAAGAGGAGGAGAGTGGGGGGACGTGAACAGCTGGGCACTAAAAAGGCTTTAGGAATTCAACTTGGCCTTCAGAGACACAGAGTCACTGGTCCCAGTTAAATGTCTGTCATGGTGAAGTGCACAGATTCGTGCAGGTCTCAGGATGCAATAAATTAACTATGACTGTAAAGCAATACAATCATTTCTATAAAAACAACGCTAAGAATAGAGCGCAGTGGAGAACTCTTTAAAACCTCTGACCAGCTGACTTTATAGATTTGATATCAGAATTTACAATCGCTCTTCACACAGTGTTTTGATAAGTTCATCTTCGCTCGTGCAGAGGCACTGAAGCAGATTTAACTGAGGCAACACGGAGAAACGCTGACGCCTGACCTGACCCGTGCATCAGGCAGTTTATCAGATCATCTCCAAACAAAGAAAAAACGGCAAATCAAGTGCAGCTAATGTGCCGTAACTGAGTTTATTCCTCTGTATTATAATAACCGCTTGTCGTCAGTAATCCCCCCGCGACCTTGTACCACAGGCTGCCACATCCTAACGAGGCAGACAGCAGCGCTGTGGCTTTTTTTGGAGGGAGGAAAACACTTCCTTCGCAGGTCGTGAAAGAAAGAGCCTCATGTTTATTGCAGAGGAGCGGGACCGCGAGTGGCTCTCCGTGATGAGCAGCGCGGCAGTAAGTGCGTAATGACTGAAAACAGTACGCCGACTCTAGGCACGAATACTGCATGATTGCAGAAGCACCGCCCCCCCCCTCCTCCCCCTCCACATGCACACGCACACCAACCCTCCCACGTTGAACTGAGATTACCTGCAGACCGTAGGAGGACACATGTTGTCGGAGGGTTAAGAGGGAGGTTGTGTAATGATCGAGTGGAATAGAGAAAGAGGCAGGAACAGAGAGATAAACCAGGGAAGTAAAGCTGTAAAAAATACTGCGTGAACAACACGCAGCAGCCCACCTCCCACGAGCACTAACAGTCCTTACCTCAATTCAAGCTGTAATGGTTATCAATGTGATTACTCTCAATCAGCGCTGTGCTGCCGCCCACCCGCCCATTAAAGCTGCGGCCCCGCAGGAACACAAAGTTATTTCATGTTGCAGACCTGAAACCAGGAACCAGGGCAACTGGCCACAATTAATATATGAAATGGGCTGAGTGAGCCATCTGGATGCACCCCCCCATCATGTTCTCTGAGCTGCCAAATGTTGTTGACTGTTTCCTGGTAAAATGGATAGTGAAGAGAAAATACACCTTTTTATAGTGAACCTAGCTCACCGCCATTATATACTGCTCTTAGAACATTTTATATACACAGTGGAAGTGTCCTTTTTTTAAAAACTTGTGAATTTGTTTAGATATCTTTCAGATTAAATGTAATATTATTGATTCAGCTTCAGCTGGAGCTTCCCTCCAAGTGTCACCTTTAATGAGCTGCTTAACCCAAACTCCCTGAAATAAGAATAAAAAATGAAGATTGCACCCACGCTGCACGTCACTGAGCGCTCCTTCTTCTTTGTCCTGGTGACAATGATGCATTTTATTCTGCCTGGAGCTGTGTCAAAATTAAACAGTGCATACTTCTGCTGGGATGAGACCCCAAGTCTTCTGTGTTCTGTCCACCAACCTTTCCCCGTCTCGTACGATCGTCATCAGTGATGAGGACAGGTTTTTATTTTTTCTCTGTGCACGTTGCAGAGCTGACGAGGCTTTGAAATGCATCTCTGCACAGAACTCGGTCTCCGAGCACGGATGCATTTGTGTTCAGGTTACATAACGTACAGTATGCGATGCAGCCACAGTTGGCTCAGTGCGATCGAACCAGAGCCACAGCGTTTGGACCACGTTCTGTTTGGAGGTGGCTCAGGAGGTCGAGCGTCTCGTGCAAGCAACATCCCTGACAGCTGTGAGGGTCTTTCCAGATGTGTGACGTTCAGGTGCTGTGAAGTTGTAGTGGAAATGAGAAAATCTGGATATAAACTACTTAAATTACTAACTTGATGTAGAGCACATGACATTTTTTACATTTGGTAAAGGACTGATTTAATCTGTTTTTTTAAATTATTATTATTTCAACCCATTCCACACATTTTCATCAATTTTGCTTTTATACCAAAATCCATTAAATTCAACTTTAATGGAATGAAAATGGAATTTTATTATATTCTGCTGAACGTGGAGGTGGAAAAAGAAAAGAGATGCTCATTCTTCCAACATAAAATATTTACTCTCATATCATTGTTTCAGAGCTCTGAGGTCAGAAGAGTGACACAAAAGATCGGCATTGAAAACTAAACCTGAACGGAGGAATAAAACCCTGAGAGTGAAGCTGTTTGGCCTTGGAAAAAAGTATTGGTACTAGATATGACAATAATCCTACAGTGTAATTATTTTATTCTGTAAAATGGGATTTTCAATGTCAAGCTGAAGGATTTTTTTCTTAGATAAGAAAAGTTGTTGGTGAAAAACTTCCGTCTGTGTTATGAGGTGTGCGGATGGAGGCGTGGAAACCGTCATGTCAGGAGACTGGGTTTCCAGCTCCTCCCTGCCTGACCCTGGGAAGTGGAGCTCTGGCCCCGTGGTGTGGAACCCCCCCTGCTGTCCCCCCATTCTTCTCTTTAATGAAGACCAGAGGAGAGGATATCAGGCCCTCAATCAGCCACAAACCCACTTCACATGTTTTGACGAAGCTCCGCTCAGAGTGCCGAGCCCCTGCGAGCTCAGGGGGATCTCGCTGCCGGGCCCTTATCAGCATTCCTCAGAGGACGCCGTCAACAAAACCACATGGGCTATCGCTGACAGGTGACGCCTCCGCACGGACGGCCAACACCTCTGAGTTAGAGCGAGTGACAGTCAGGGGAGCCGGGAGCCCGGTTGTTTGTGCGATGGCGATCACACGCTGTAATTTGTCATGAGGCCTGTTGAGCTGAGTTAGGGGAGGGTTGTTTCTTGTGACTGACACCTGGAGTTTTTACAGTAAGGAGTGCAAAGTGAGGCCAGAGGCTGTATTCCTGTCAACTCTGGATTCGGATGAAGGTTATTAGTGTTTTCATTTACGTGTCTGTGTCTCAGTGGAGCCACGTCTCTGGTTTCAGCCCCTCAGATGTGAGGTGTTACTCCTCACCGCCCCGTCGTCTGTCAGCATTGCCACGCAAAAACCGCAGAACAGAATTTCACAGCGCTTGGTGGAAGAGTCGGGCGTGAGTCAAAATAAGAAGCAGTTAAATTGTGGCATGGCTCACTTCCTACATCTGAGATTTCAAAGCAGTTTTCATTCATTTCCAGACGGAATGATTAATCATATTTATATGACTGGTATCTGTCAGCGTGTTTCCACCTGGTTCATGGAAAACGTATCGTGGGAACTCAGGTTTGAACATTTCTTGTCATTTGTTGTGGCCTTTCTTTTAAATGAGGTAATTGAATCTGCAGATAGCATCCCCTCTTAAGGTTGCTCAGACACAAACAGTTTTATTAAATGTCCTAGACAGGTTTTATTAAATGCTTCAGAGGAGGCTGTTCCCAGTTACACACTTTAACATCACAGTGCTCGTGGGTCTGTGCTGAAGTGTTTTATAGCTGCATCAAATAAAAGCATGAACTCTCCCCCTGCAGCTCAGAATGAAATGTTCAGGATGTTTTGAAAACCCCTAAAGAGAGACATGTGTTTGTAGTGATGTATAGACAAGGAGCAGTCCACTTTCAGGTGTGTGTGTCGGGGGGTGGCGGTATCATTTCCTGCAGACAGTGCTTACTCTTCAGGTGTTGCATCACAGGGGAGGGGGGGGGGGGATCTTAGAGCAGCAGAGGAATGTTTTAGTTCAGGGGGAAAACCTAAAGATAAGAAACCGTGTGGGTGCATCCTCAGGAAACCTGAGACAAATGTGTAAAGTGGCTGCTGGTGGCCCTGTTTCTTCTCCCTCCGCCACGACCTGAGCTAAACCCACAAGCTTTCACATTTCCTCCCTGATTTATTCATTTCATCAGCAGTGTAATGGAGGGGTAATGAATAGAAGAGGAGGCACTAAGAGAGCGACAGCGTGAGGCAAAAAGCTGCAGGATGAGGCTGCTTCCCAACTTTCCTGGAAACTGGGACTTTTCTTCCTTTCTGCTCAAATCCTCAATTTCCCTGTGAAGCTCTCAGAGGTGCAGTACGATGAAGTACCAGCACTGCTCCACCTTCACTCTCTCAGCCTTTTACAGGTAGAAATCACACCGATGCCGTGTTTCACCTCTCGTGGATGAACTGAGGACGGTGTGTAGAAAGACATGATAGCTTGATGAGCTCTCGTGGAAGCATTTTGTTCACGTGTCACCAGCGCAGGATATGCAGCTCGTTCACCGTATTCTCGAATCGAAGCGGGCACCTTGTGAGAAAACAGGAAGTTAGCCAGCTGAGAGGTTTGTGCCTTTTGTCTGCGCTGCACTTTCACCCACAGACGGAAATAGTGCGATGGAAAGTGTGACTTCTGCCACAGAAAAACAAAATGTTCAGAGAAGAGTAAAAATAGAGAAAATTGGCAACCTGGGTCTGGTTAGTGAGACAAAAGGCGTCTTCCCTTTAATTTGGCCCTCATGCGTGGAGGTGGAAATGACTGAGACGTGGGAACGGGAAATTAATATCCAGAAATGTTTGTCCTTACCGAGAAAGAAGTAAAGAGCTGAAGTCAGACCCAGCACTCCGTGTGACCGCGTGCTGTTGTGCAAGGGCCGTACATTATGGTTCCAACTTGTTGTTTTACACTTTCAACATCCTGCACGCGGGCTCGCCACGAGAGGCTGACGCTGCTGCTGCTGCTGCATCATTTACAGCGAAAAGCTCCTGATCAGGACAAAAAGGAGGAGGAGGAGAGGAAGTAAAACATGCCTCATAAACAGGCTTATTTATAGCAGCATGTTGTGGTTATTAGTGACCGTAAGGACACTGAGAAATAGCAATTTGAGTGCAGCAGCAATCACACACGCACACACACAGCGGAACAATAGGGAGAATAGAGAGTGACGGTCCAGAGAAAGGTCAGAGTCTCTGGTAAACAAATGAGTATTTAACCATAAACAAATCAAGGGGCCTCGTGGATGAAGCACTGAAGGATGTAACCTCAGGTGACATGACTCTTTAACCACGTAAACAGCACCTTATATTATCTGAAGTCCAATCTTTGAGGTTTTAATTATGTTAAAACGTCGTCTTTCTTTCAGTTCTTTTGCGTCTTTCATGCTCTCAGATTAACATGTCGCCACCGTGGGTCATTCAGGTTAATTTCAATCATTTTTTTCCGGCTCAAAAATGTTCAGACTCTTCTCAAAGTCACAGCGCATCCTGTGCAGTGTTCTGAAACATTTATGGACTCAAGTCACAGTGAGATCATCGACAGGATCCAAAAATAGATTCACAAATGTGCGTCTGCGGTTAGATTGTGTGTGTGTGTGTGTGTGAGGGTGGGAGTGCACGAGACAGTGCTGGTGGTTTTTCTGCAGTGAAAGGCTGACGCTCTTCAGCTGTGGTCATGGAGGGTGTTTGCTGTTGACTCTGTTCTGCTTCACTGGGCTGAGCTCGGAGACGAAGGGGTTCGGGGTCAGGAGGTCGCAACAGGAGAGAGACACCTAGAAATTATAGGTCAGTCCCCAGTTTTAGTTCAGTGCACAAAGGCTCAGGATTATTTAATATGCAATGGATTTTACAGCTTGTGACCGATCTGATTTAACCTCTTCAGTTGTCGTGTGCAAAGCTTTGACTTTACGCTGAAGACCAGACATTTCCTCTGCATCCAGTTGTTTCGTCTGTCTCTGTGAACTTGACACACTGAGCCCGTTATTTTATTTTGACCTCGCGCTCGAGGACCGCAGACGTCTGAGCGGAAGAAGTCAAGGACTGCAGGTGTGGACCAGGGTTAACATTTTGACCGTTGACGAAAGAAAACTTTCCGCCTAACTTTTATTTCAGGGCAAACAATGTGAACACACAATAGATTTTTAAATTCTATTTTGACTTTTGAGAAATAAACACCTCCCTTTCACCCGCCCGCAGGACTGTATTTGCATTTCATTGATTTTAACGCTTCCAGCCCAAATTTGTCCCCTTTAATTTTACATAATCATATAATATTTATAATCCAAAACAAAAACAACCAAAAAAACAAACTCTGGAGCCCCGTCCCTGGACTGTACAGTAAACAATGAAAACACAATCACCGACGCCCCGCGCTGCGTTTCCTCCAGGCAGCCGGCCGGGACGCGCTTGGCCCGGATCCTGATTTGACTGTGTCACAGGTTCTGGAATCGAACGGCGGCATCGAGAACAATGAACACTGAGCTTGTTGTCTAAGAATCCCACTGCAGTTTCCACACATGACTGGCGTTGTTCAAAAGTGTAGGAGAGGGGCATCAGTGCGGC
The DNA here is from genome assembly GCA_016785235.1 of Pseudorhombus dupliciocellatus. Classification (NCBI taxonomy): domain Eukaryota; kingdom Metazoa; phylum Chordata; class Actinopteri; order Pleuronectiformes; family Paralichthyidae; genus Pseudorhombus; species Pseudorhombus dupliciocellatus. The sequence continues at coordinate 632,582 of JAFBJW010000814.1, forward strand.
CACTGTGCAGACGCCTGGGGGCTGGAGGTTGTTGTTGTGGTGAAACTCTGCAGACGGTTTGATGAATTTATGACTTTCCAGAAACTGTGGTGGTTCCTTAAGAACAGTAATTAGCTGTCAGTGTACTTGTCACTTGAAACTAAGATGTCTGCGTCCACATAAGCTGCTGCAAACGATTTGAAAATAACTCTGAGCTGAAATCCCAGTGTCATGCATGCTTCAGCTGCTGTTGGATTCAGGTTCTTTGTGAATGAGTCAACGTGCCGTCTTGATTCTATAAAGTTCAAACGGGACTTTCCCTGCGTGTACGTCCAAACGGCGCCCTGATTATTGTGTGAGGCAACACTGCCACACGTCAGACTGAGTTTGAATCATTGAAACAGCAAAGAAAATGAATGGAGGTCAATCCAGCAGGTCACTGCCTCTAAATCATTCTCTCTCACAGAAAATCCTCTCTGGGTGAAAATAGACAGAGGACATTTTCTCAAACACCAGTTGGATTTTTTTCTCTTTTCCAGCCTCAAGCGGAATAACCTATTTAAAACGATTCATCTTTCACCATTCATATGGAGATACTGAGTCTAAATTCAGCTGCTTTTCTTTCTCTGTTTATTTCCTGGATTGTAGATGTCAGAACGATGTGGTACAAACCTCTGTACACAGAGTTTAAGATAAGTTGCAATTACATAACCAGAGGCCATTCGAAATCTGCTCGAATAACACTGCATATGAATGGTTGTTTTCACAGCGCGGGCCTCATTTCTGGAGGAAGTGAGCTTCACATGAAGGTAATAAATGGAGTTTCCTTTTTGAAATCCACTCTGCGCCGGCCAGAGTGGATGACAACTCCTGATAAGGTTAAACAAACAGCAGCGGCCGAGCCACAGGGCTACTGAAACTCACATACAGTACACACACACACACACACACACACACACACGGGCCCCGGCTGAGCTAAACCAGCGTGTACCCTCATATATGACTGGTTGTATTTAGTGCTGATATTCATCTCTGTAACTTTACACAGACAGGTGATTAGAATAAAGCCAACAGAGCTAAAGAGGAGCTAATGCTGCAGCACACTTTAGAAACAGTTAAGGGCTCATTATTAATAGAATGTCAGAATATAAAATAAGTGATCGTCAGACTAAGAAACATGAAATAAGAATGAATTTAAAAACATTTTTGTACTTCATATTGAAATGTTCTTTTTCTCGTACCAGAATATTAAGATGCTTTAATTAGGTTTCACTTAAATGTAAATGATGTGCAATAAATACATGTTATTTACATATTTTTCAATAAAATAAAATAAATAATAAAAAAATAACTGAATAGAATGAGGTGGAAATGTGAAAGAATAAAAATCGAGTTGCTTAGTAAAAATCAAATAATGGATATGTGATTTTTTTTTTAAAGTCAATGTCATGGTAAAGATATTAATATAAATCTTGGGGGCATAATGAGGAAGAATCTTGCTTTAAGCCTTCCATTTAAAAAGTCTTGTGGCTGCTGTGAAGCTAACCTGCTGACTGCAGGGTTAAAGAGCTGATGTCAGCAGATAAGGTTGGTGAATAGTGGATTAAAATCTGTAGTTCATCCCCTGAGGACCATGAATATTTTTTTTTGTGTGGAAGTGATAGCCGGTGTTCGGCCGTGGCCTCAGCCGGGATTCAAAGCCTGGAAAAGCGAGCCACTGCCGGTCTCCCTGCTCTCATGCAGAGCTGCATCATACCTTGGTGAGCGCGGCTCCGATCTGGCACAGAGAAAGTTAGAAAGAGGAAGGGAGTGGGGGGAGGATGGGGAAAGAGAGGAAGGGGGGAGGATGGGCAGAGGCTTCCTCACAGAGCCTGGAGCTGTGACTGTGAGAAAAGACTGTTACGCTATCTTCACAGAACCCCCTTAGACCGAGGAGGGATTTTATCTCTCGGTCCTCTGGGACTGGGAAAGGCAATAGGAGGTTATTTCCAGAGAAGTGAAGCACAGGAGGAGGAGGAGTGGATGGGGAGGGAAAAAAAACTAGAGAGAAACAGAGAGGAGGGATAAAGAGGTGAGTGAGGAGACTTTCGGAGTTTGCAACATCCAGGATGGGGAAAGGAAGAGGACAGGGAGGGAACCAACCAAAGCTGCAGAGACTCAAAGCGAAAACAAAACACAAACACAGCCCGTCGCTGTAACCCTGCGTCCCACCTCTCCGCTCGGAGATTTCCACAACAAAAACATCCACGACGCCTCTGAGCTGGGTCATAGGCAGCGACGCACTTTAATGTCCTGCCTCCTTCACACGCTGCACAGAACAAATAGTTATCAAAGACGAGTGGGGAGGCAGAGGAGCCTTCAAAGAGAGGGGACGCTGCTCTGGATCCTCCGAGTTCCTCTGTCCTCCACAATCTGCACCAAGTCAGGGCGCCGTTTCCCTCCCTGTTCACTGGAAAGAAGAATGGGCTGGGGGCTCGGACCAGGCCATCCGTCTCGGCCCGAATTATGCACAGAGCCGCTGACGGGTCCTGTTGTCTTGGCATTCCTACTGTGATTGGCTCAGGACGATTCACCTACTGTCACACACCTACCTCTAGGGCAGGGGTCTCAAACTCAATTTACCTGGGGGCCGCTGGAGGCAGAGGGTGAGGCTGGGCCGCCTCAGGTTTTCCACAAGAAAAGCTCTGATCAAATCTAAGGTTGTCGTTAGGGTTGTGTGACAATGAGGAGACGAATTTCACCAAGAACAAGAGCGGGCAAGTGGCTCAGTGGTAGAGCGCTCGGCATGTGGAGCCGAAGTTGGCCGGTTCGAATCCCGCTTGCGGCTTAGTGTCAGAATTTTTACTGCGAGATCTAAGGTTGTCGCTAGGGTTGTGTGACAATGAGGAGACGAATTTCACCAAGAACAAGAGCGGGCAAGTGGCTCAGTGGCAGAGCGCTCGGCATGTGGAGCTGAAGTTGGCCGGTTCGAATCCCGCTTGCGGCTGAGTGTCAGAATTTTTACTGCTCGATCTAAGGTTGTCGTTAGGGTTGTGTGACGATGAGGAGACAAATTTCACCAAGAACAAGAGCGGGCAAGTGGCTCAGTGGTAGAGCGCTCGGCATGTGGAGCCGAAGTTGGCCGGTTCGAATCCAGCTTGCGGCTTAGTGTC
>JAFBJW010000814.1:639153-706653 GCA_016785235.1 Pseudorhombus dupliciocellatus
GAAGGGCTTCTTCAGTTCTGGTTTAGGCTGGGGAAAAACCAGGAGATATATCTCTGGATGGAGGTGGAGCTGTGAGTATCGGTCATTTCCCTCGTTATGTGACTATAAGTCACATGAGTGGGCCATTAACACATGTGGTAGAGGTGTGGTGGGGTGTAGACCACTCCTCTCATCATGTGACAGATTGTCACATGACTCATTGTCACATGACTCAATTGACAAGTCACTTCAGTTGGTGGCCTGTCCTCTATCACAAGACCCCGAAACAGCTCCAGAGGAGCTGCAGCTCGAACTGATCGACCTTCAGTCCGACCCCGTCTTAAAGGAGAAGTTAAACTCTCTGAAACTGAATGACTTTAATGCTTCACTCAATGAAGCCGCGTTTCCAAATCTCCGGAGGACAGCGCAGAAGATGCTGGCGTTATTCGGCTCGACCTACGTGTGTGAACAGACCTTGAACATCAACAAAGCGTCATGAACATCAACAAAGCCAGGCACAGATTTAACAGACCAACAACTCAGATCCATCCTGAGAATCGCCACAACAAAACTAACTCCAGACTTTGATGCGCTGGCTGAAAAGAGAGTCAGTCTGAGACCCCTGCTCTAAACCTACAAACAACTTTAAACCCTGCACTGACTCTTTGAATTAAAGACTGGATAGCTCAGTGGTAGAGCTCTAGCCTTGTGATTTCAGGGTGGTGGATTCAAATCCAAGTTGTGGCTTGTCGGTTGGTTAGTGTTAGAATTTTTACCCTCGAGATCTAAGGTTGGCAGGGTTGTGTGAGGATGAGAAGACGAATTTCACCAAGCACAAGAGTCTGCAAGTAGCTCAGTGGTAGAGCACTAAGCCTGGGGACCCCAGGTTCGCCGGTTCGAATCCCGGTTGTGGCATGTCGGTTGGTTTGGATTTTTAGTGCTTGATCTAACGTTCGAGTTAGGGTTGTGTGAGGATGAGAAGACGAATTTCACCAAGCACGAGAGTCTGCAAGTAGCTCAGTGGTAGAGCGCTCGGCATGTGGAGCTGAAGTTGGCCGGTTCGAATCCCGCTTGCGGCTTAGTGTCAAAATTTTTACTGCGAGTTCTAAGGTTGGCGTTAGGGTTGTGTGACAATCAGGAGACGAATTTCACCAAGAACAAGAGCGGGCAAGTGGCTCAGTGGTAGAGCGCTCGGCATGTGGAGCCGAAGTTGGCCGGTTCGAAGCTCGGTTGCGGCGAGGTGCGTGATGCAAGAGGTGGGTGTGCGCTGCGGAGCGCCCCCTGGAGGCAGGTTCGTGAAGCAAGAGGTGGGTGTGCGCTACGAAGCACCCCCGTGGAGGCAGTTGCGTGACACAAGAGGAGGGTGTGCGCTGTGGAGCGCCCCCCTGGAGGCAGTTGCGTGACGCAAGAGGTGCGTGCATTAAACCTTTTTACTTCGAGGGTAACACAGGTTTAAAAAAAGGTTTAATGCATGTGCCACCAGGGGGCGCTCCACAGCGCACACCTCTTGCGTCACGCACCTGCCTCCAGGGGGGTGCTCCGCAGCGCACACCTCTTGCGTCACGCACCTGCCTCCAGGGGGGCGCTCCGCAGCGCACACCCACCTCTTGCGTCACGCACCTCGCCGCAACCGAGATTCGAACCGGCCAACTTCGGCTCCACATGCCGAGCGCTCTACCACTGAGCCACTTGCCCGCTCTTGTTCTTGGTGAAATTCGTCTCCTCATTGTCACACAACCCTAACGCCAACCTTAGATCTAGCAGTAAAAATCCAAACCAACCCACAAGCGAGATTCGAACCGGCCGACCTGGGATACCCAGGCCTAGTGCTCTGCCACTGAGCTATCCAGATACTCTCGTATCAGGTTCAATTCGTCTCCTCATCCTCACACAACCCACATCTTAGATCGAGCAGTAAAAACCCTAACCACCCGACAAGCCAAAACCAGGATTCGAACCGGCCAACCTGAGATCCCCATTCTGAGTGCTCTACCACTGGGCTATCCAGCCACTGTTGCTCTAGGTTCAATTCGTCTTGTCATTCTCACACAACTTCATGAAAACTTCACAAAAACGTCATGAAATACTTCACTGGAGCGTTATGAAATACTTCAAGGAAATGTCATGAAAACTTCATGAAATACTTAACGGAAAACGGTTTTAAAGGTTTGATTGAGGTTGTGACACTTGTTTGAACTGGATAATCCTTATTTTCTGTCATTTCAAATAAAAATCGAGCACATTAGAATTGGCACGGTACGACTTTACAGAAGATAAAGGTGAAACAGATCTGAATATTACATGAAAGAACATTAAGACAAAACCTTTTTAATTCAAACTGAAACGCTGAATCAAAGTTCTCAAGGTTGATCGATCCTTTGACCAAGTACTGATCTGAACCCATCATTAGCATGTTTGCTTGGCACGTTGGAACACAGCGTCGTTACAACCTTCTCTGTTCCGTGCAACTTCCACAGCGAAGAACTGCGCCCTGGTGACTGGAAGGAGAAGCACAGGAGGAGGTGAGACGACGGGGTGAACTCCTGGACGTGGACGCTCTCTGACTGGAACTCACCAAAGATGGTGTTCTCCTCGGTGTAATCCTTCTCGCAGTCCAGGCGCAGCAGAGTCCCGTAGTTGAAATCCTCGATGAGTCCATCGAACTGGTTACAGAAGGGACGCCACCGCTGCAGAGACACACAGCGGAGTGACTGATGGACACTGACACAGACACTGAGGTGAACAATGAGTTCAGGTTGGTCTGTTCCATCTGAAGGTTGCTGACCTCTTTGGCCTGGTCAGATTTCAGATCCTCTGTGTTCAGGAGTTTGATGTTCAGATCTGTGAACGTTTCTCTGAAGCACGAGTAGACTCTGTCGTCCAGTTTTGTCAGTTTCAGGAACTTTGGGTCCACTGATGAAATGAGCTGACGACAAAGGAGAGACAGAAGCTCTCATCAAGTCTTTCTGAATCTTTCTAAAAACAAAGATCTGCGAAGGTCTTACGTTGAAGTACACCTCGGCGTGGTTGTAGGCCTTCATCGCCCACATGGCCTCGAGCCGCGGCTGAACAAGCACAGTTTCATTTATTTAGAGAAAATACGAGATGTAAAATGTTGACATGATGTCTTAATTTATTCACGGAACATGTGAGGGGCATTCAGGGGAGGGGCGGAGCTTGTAGAGGGGGACATTAGTGAGGAACACCCCAGAGCTTCAGCTCAGGTCTATTGATCCATGACGTGTTGACCTCGTCATGTATGATGTTCACTGCTTCTCATGTGATTCACTGGTCGGGTCATAAATGTAAACTGCAGGTGCAAGAACGTAACTTACGTCATTCCCGTAAGCGTCCGCAGGAAGAGACAGAGCGTGAGCTGCAGCAGTGGCTCCCTCCACCCCCTATACACACACACACACACACACACACACACACACACACACACACACACACACACACACACATGTCACCTGATCAACATATGATAACCACATTACAACAGACATATTATCTCCACATGACGACAGGAGCATGTGTTATTCCACACACGTGCTCTCTGTTGTTATTCGCAGCCCTGTCTCCACACGTGTTTTCCTCTCGGCTAACTAGCATTAGCACCAGCGCGCTAATTCCCCGGCCTCGTTAAACGACTCGGTTCGGTTCGGCTCTTTGTTTTTCTCCCGGGTCAATTTCACAGACTCGGTTCGAACACGTGACTCGTTAGAAACGCGCAGACACCGCGTGAGAGCGGAACGGTTTGAGCTGGAGTCCTCACCAGAGAAGCCAGGACCTCATCAGACGCCATCTTCCTCACACAGAGATCAGCGAAGTCAAGATGGTTCACCGCCACCGCCAGGCGCATGCGCTCTGGCTACCTGCATGTTGAACGCCTCATGTCGCTTCATGGCAGCTGCTCAACGCACGCAGCTCTTTAAAAACATCAGTTTATACATTTCATTATTCTACATACACATTCGCTGCTCACATATTTTAGTTCACTTCCTTGACTTTTGATACAACTCGAAGAATCGAATCAGAGCCGATCCTTTATACAAAGTGAGTGACCATCTTGCTTCATTTGTGCTCTTTGGCAGTGCTTTGACGTCACGAAATTAAAGGGCCAGCCTCGAACTCGTAAAAAATGTTTTTTAATTTAACCAAATGAAGAAACAGTTGATTTATATCTGTGACCAACACTGAAGGAGTTCATGGTAAAAAAAAAAAAAATAATTCATATAAATAATAATAATTCACTGTTCGTTTGCACAGCTTGTTTTAATCTATTATTCTATCTAACTTTTAACTATCTTTTTTTATTAAAACATGATTCGCTTTAAAGTCTCAATAAGCAGCGTTCATGTTGAAAACTTGAAAACTTCATCAGTTAAAATGTACGATGTTTTGAACAGAGTCACGTGATGAAATGAATGAAACCCAGGAGGAGAAGAACAAGAGGAGGAGGAGGAGGACAGACATGTGGTCACTGTAAACAGAACATGTGTGTGGATATCAGTAAACAATGGACACGTCATTCTGTGTTGTTTTTGTTAAAAGTAAAACGAAATAAATTATATAAAATAACAGATTTTTTTCAGCTGCACACACTCGAATATGTTTCAAAGATATGACGTCACAATATCATAGGCGATCGTTGTAATGGAGGAGTGGTCACCGAGCAACAGGAAACCCTCCTCCTCCTCTTCAACATCATCATCCTGGAGGGGGGGGGGGTCACAGCAGCTCCATCACTAACACCTCCCATTCTTCGCCCTCCTCCTCCTCCTCCTCCTCCTCCTCTCTCCTCCAGCCTGATCACTGGTTCCTCCTGCGCTGCTCAGAGGTAAGAATCCTCCATTTTCCTTCTGATTGAGAGCAAACAGAGAGGCCGAGGGGCTCCCGTGTTTCACCGTGTTTCACCGTGTTTCACTCATTAACTCGGCATTAACCGGGGGCTGAAGGGCGGCAGACGCACTTGCCTCCTCAGCCTGAGGCCACAAGATCCTGCAGCTCCATCCCCACGTTTCCCGCTACATCACCTCCGCCGCCCGATTTATTGCGTCGAAACACGTTCATGTGATAATAGTGATTCATATGAACGCACGATGCTGCAGCGCTCTGGCCTCTGGAGACGAAAGAGGAAACATCCCCTGTTAATTGATGAGAAGCAGAGAGCAGCCGCAGCTCCATCCAAACAGGAAGCGGAGACTCTAACCTGATTCCTCAGCTGGTGATCGATGACAGAAAATATCCAACTGTTCCCCCCAGACTCACAGAAGCTGAACCGGGTTTCAAAGAAATATCATCAGTGACGACAAACAAGCGGTTTATAAGAATAATAATATTTCATGGATCCACCTGATTCCCACCTCCCTGAGATGATGCTCCTGGTTAAGCAGCATCACTGTGGAACCTTCCATCACAACACGTTACTGCACACTGTGTGTTGTGATGTCTGCATGTTAACATGTAAAACTCAGTTCAAAGATTTTTGAATCAAACCACCAGTGAATCGTAAAACTGGTTCTCAACAATAATGAAAATAACCAATGGATCCCTCAGTAATGTGTGTGTGTGTGTGTGTGTGTGTGTTCGAGGACTAATGGACACACACTCAGCTCATTGACGTCCTCCTGGCAGTTAAAAGCTCTCAGAGATAAGACGATGGGACACAGAGCTCCCACTCTGCTGCCGCTCAGATTATCTGTCGTCCTCAGAGACAGAGACGGGACAAAGTAACTGTGGACTTCAGTCCCGCACGGGAACGAGCTTCTTCTAACATCTGCTGCTCCATCACAGGTCAGAGGTGAATATACTGCTTTCCTTCATTCTGATGCAGATGAGTGTGATGTCCACATGTCCTGATAGCAGCATGTAGCATGTAGCTGAACCTGTGACTCACAGCAGCCGCTGGGTGCTGCTCAGTAGGAGGTGTTCACACCAACACGTGACCTTCAGGGAGAAAGACGAGACGGGGACTGAGCGACCGAGTCCTTTTAGTGTCCACCTGTCTCCAGAGGAAGACATCGGGTTCAGATCAGGTTCAGCTGAGGACACCGGATCACTCGCAACAGACGAACCAGGAGGTGAAGCTGACTCTCTGGAGGGAGGAGTGCAACCACAGCGCTGGGGACTGATGGGGCGTTGGCCTGGCTGGGCCAGCTGATAAACAGAGGGGAGGGAGGGGGACAGAGATGAAAGGGTCACAGGAAGTGGGGTCTCCTGGTGGAGGATTTCCTGATGTTGTTTAGGGACAAGGTGTGCAGGACACCCCCCTCCCCCCACTGCTGTCTCACTCTCTCCTCGTCCGTCCCGACATCCAGCTCGAATCCCTTCGAACCGTCAAACTGTCTCAGCTCTCTGGTTTCTGCTCCTCTGACCTCCTCTCTTTCCTCCTGCAGGAGACGGCCCTCTCCAGACATGCAGAAGGTAATCCATCCGTCCGTCCGTCATCAGTCCACTGAAATGAGTTGTAACACAGTCAAAGACACGTCACATGGTTTTGATTTGACCTCAGGTGGAGGGACGGGCCACCCCCGTCAACCTGCCCTCTTCCAGGGGTCCGAGCACGCCGGGCTCACCCGCCACAGGCATCATGGTAAACACTCACTCACTCACGCACCCTCCTCCTCCTCCTCCTCCTCCTCCTCCTCACACTGACCGACTGTGTCTGTGGGTTCAGACCCGAGTCAACGACCAGGTGGTGGGCTACCGGGACCTGGCCGCCCTGCCCAGGGATAAGACCATCCTGCAGGTGGAGAGGCCCGACCTCATGACCTACCAGCCGCACCTGAGCTTCTCGCCGCTGGACGCGCCGCGCAGAGAGGTTGGCCAGCCGGACTCAGGGTTAAAGACTGTAAAGAAAGATGGCGGACAGACGAGTTCTGATGGCTGTGATGTGTTGTGTGTCCCGCAGCGCTCCCTGTCCCCGCCCCCCTCGTCTCCGACCATGTCTCTTGAGGTGAGACTCATCAGCAGTTCTCCCACAGACACGTTTGTTCGCGTCATCTTGGCTTTGACACCTTGTAACCCCGGGGTCAAAGGTCACAGTGACCTCAGTGGTAGATTAGTTCTTGTTCACGATGTTCCCCGCAGTTTTCGAACGCGTGCTGACCCGTGAGTCACTCTGACAGGTCGCGACCCAGACTGACTGACGTCTTCGTGACCTCGTGTGGCTGCTGAGGGTCAATCACGGCTTTGTCCCAGAGAAATGTGACATTTACTGAGAACACAGCGTTTCTGTTGAGACGCATTGAGCTGAGCACGGCGTCCAGTTCCTGTTGAGTCGTGAACTCATCAGCCACTGAGCCAGAGTCTGTGCCTCACCTCACATACGTGTCACATGATCTCTGTATGACGTGTGCCAGGTGAGGGGCCGCAGAGCGGAGAGCGACAGCGGCTCTCCTGGAGGATCGTCGCTGCAGCTCCACGCCGGACGGAAGATCAGCACCAGCCTGCAGCATTTCCACAGACCAGGTGTGACATCACTGCGTGACATAATATGGGGATATTTAAACCTAACAATTCAAATTATTCTGACACTCCTGGACTCCCTGAACTCTCCGTTCAGATAACGGAACCAACATCTACAGGAAGCCCCCGATCTACAAACAGGGTCAGTTCTCCTCCGTGTGGATCCGTGTGATGATGCGTTCCTGCCATGTCCTTGCTGATGTCACTTCCTGATTTCTTCCATGTCTGTAGACGTGACCAAACCTCTGGACGGCAGCGGCGTCATCCGCTCCGCAATGTTCCCAGCGGCTCAGCCTCCAGATCCCAACCAGCCGTCCAAGATCGAGACAGAGTACTGGCCCTGCCCGCCGTCGCTGGCCGCCATGGGTAACACACACACACACACACACACACACACACACACACACACTCGCAGAGCTGAGGTCCGACTCTGAACTCTCGCAGAGATTGAGTGGAGGAAGAAGAAGCTGCAGGAGGAAGATGAGTTTGAGGATCTGACAGAAGAAGCCAAGACGCTGCAGGAGCAGGAGCTGGAGAAGGTTTGTGACCCTCAGGAAACTCTTCAGGTGCTTCCCACTGTCCAGAGCATCCTCAACCTGACCGTCTGTGTCTCCGTCCAGATCAAGTCCAACCTGGGTCGTCTGATCCTGAAGGAGGAGAAGGAAAAAGGCCTTAGCTTCCGGAGGAAGACACAATCGCTGCCGGACAGAACCCACATGCACACCAGTGAGTCCCTGCAGCCGGGCCACGGCTCACCCAGCTCGGCTCGGCTCGGCTCTGAACCAGCGTCTCTGTCTCCTCAGGTCTGTCAGCGAGCGCGTCCAAGTCTCCGTCTCACTCAGGGGCAGGTCTGGCCAGAGTAAGTCAAAGCGTCCACAGGTCCGTGTGAGGACGTCCGCAGGTCTGAGATCAGTGACACGGTTTGTTGTTGCAGATGCAGTCGGCAGAGTTCTCCACCGACGGAGACAAAGCACGGCCAGGTAAGACCCTTCCCATGATCCTCCAGCTGTTGTTGGGGTTAGCTTAGCACGAACACTGATACCAGAGGGAAACGTGAGCCTCACAAGTCCTGAACAGTAGAGGTTGAAGTTCAGACAGCAGCAGTTTAAATTGTTTCATTTCCTCTCAAACCTGTGTTTCTATTTCCTGCATCGACTCCACTTCCTTCCAGACGCTCAGGTAAGAATCTCCTCTGATCGATCCCGTCCTCTGTTGTCCTGGCGTTCTCGTCCACTCAGAGACACTGTGTGATGTTTGTGTGTGTGCAGAACGGAGACGCTCGCAGGGACAGGATGGACAGAGGGAGCTCTCTGCCCAGTATCCTGGAGCAGAAGGTGAAACAATCGTCCGATTTAGATTTTTTAAACAGAGGCTTCTCCTCTTCAACTGCAAATGAAGAACAACAAGTAATTACATCATGACATCTCCTGAATACTTCTAATAATACCCGTGTGTGTGTGTCCCTGCTGCTCAGATCTATCCCTATGAAGCTCTGATTGTGACCCACAGAGGGCGCCGTAAGCTGCCGCCAGGAGTCGACCGCACTCGCCTGGAGGTGAGTCAGGGGCTCCTAATAAACGGATCACTTTAAAAACTTCATCAGGAACCTTGTTCAAATGTTTTTGATTCTTCAAATTAAAAAAAAAAAAAAAACAAACTACTTGAATCATGAATTAAAGCAGCATCAAAGAGTTTGTAAATGACAGTGACGTCTCACTCTGTCCCAAAATCTCAGATCTGTTCACACTGAAGAAAAACTCACCCTGATTCTTCTCCTCCTCTCCTCCTCCCCCCAGAGGCACCTGTCCTCGGAGGACTTCCTGCGGGTGTTCGGGATGCCGATGGCTGTCTTCGACTGTCTCTCTTTGTGGAAACGAAATGAACTAAAGAAGAAAGCGTCACTTTTCTAACAGGAAGTGACCTCGTTCCAAAGTAATACTTGATGAAAGGTTAGAGGAGGAGGAACCACGTCCATCATCACGTCCGTCCATCTAACCAACCACCACCCTGGCGCATGGCGCCCCCCCGAGGACCAGACGGAGATGAACCCTTTACTCTGACTAACTGATGCACTGACACTCGTTACCTGTGCTGCACTTATACTCACCACTGCTTGCTAATCACGTCATCATCCTCATCATCATCATCATCATCAGTCTGGGTCGTCAGATTAGCACGTTAGCTCTGGTGTCACGGGGCTGGTCGCTGCTGACGGGTTCAAATACGAGTCGATGACTCGATCAGTTCTTCAATGATGATGTCACTTCCTGTCATGCCCTATCATGCTAAGAACGGCGTTCGTTCATTGGTCGCCCGTGCTCCTGCCGTCACACGAGGGTGACAATTTCTAACGTCCAGACTTTTATTCTGAAACTGAGATTTGAACCCAACGTCCTGTTTTTGAGGTTCACTCAAATACTCGGTTGTTTTTTTTGGAACAAAATGGCTGCTAACAGTGCGATACTGCCCATTCATCAGCAGCAAACCACGCCCAGCCCTGACCATGTTTGGGCATGAACAGCTCTCAGCAGCCACAGGAAACAGGAAGTCAGCGGCTCCTCTGAAACTGCGAATGAAACCAGCTCTGTGACACCAGAACCCGACCAGAACCGACAACAGCTGATAAATGTCCTGTCACACATTCTACATGTAACTTGACTATAAAATCTAATACTTGCGTGTAGCTTTATTTATTTGACGATTGTAATTCTTACTGCCACATGCGAACTGTTCGGTTGGAAATATTGTTTTTGGTGTACAGCTGTTTTTTTTTATTTGATGAACTCACCGCCTGCACCTCGCCACTAACCTCATGGAAACATCTTAAAGTACCTGGTACTAATCAGCGTGTCTGTGTTGACGTAGGAAACGTCTTTCTTCTGCCGGCGCCTTTGAAGCATTCAAACTGGAATTCCAATAAATCTGAAATATATCAAACCCCTGGCGCCCTTTGATCGCTAGCGTCTCTGCAGCTGCTGACGCTCCACAAACGTCTGTCCTGAAGCCGGTTAATGCCGCTCCTCTGTTGTTCTACACTTTCACAGCTTCCCTCCTTCACACCTGTGACCGTGACGTATTCTGCACTCTAACTCCCCCGCACGTGTTTTTCTCATCATTAACCTTTTCTTCCTCACACCGACGACCTCGAGCGTCAGGTAATAACACGGAGGGCTTCGTTGCTAGGTAACGTATGAATGGAAACATGAAAGCGAGGAGCCACTCGTCTCCTCGCAGGACGAAGCCAAACAAAGCCACACTTCCCACGCCAGCTTCTGATTGGCAGCCGCTCTGTGGCGCTGAAGCAGCAGAACGACACGGGCCCGGCTGCTTTTCAGTTTTTTTATTTGAATGGAGTGAAACATCTACATAAATGAGGCCTCGCGATACATGTACTCAACAAAACATTATCTGTAAAGAAAACAAATCTTGGTTATCTTTTTTTCCTGTACATTCTGTGAGATATGTTCAGAAAAGTTCCCGACAAAATCCCAACTAACTCCACCCACCTCCCCGAAACAAAACAAACAAACAAAAGAAAAAACAATAAAGCAAACCCACCTGGGTTCATCATCATCATCATCATCGCCATGGAAACCGTCTCCTCCTCCCAGACCCTGCTCTCCTTTTAAAGGATCATTCCGGTTCAGTGCAACTTAAGCAAGTCAAGTTCTACTTCCTGTGAGACAGAAGACAGAGGAGGACGAGCCCTGAACTTCCTGCTCAGGGGTCACAGACACAGAAAGGTTAGGAACAGGAAACTGACCGTCGGGTCGAGATTAGAGGCCTTTAGTTTACACACAGTAATACTAACGATCTGTGAGCGATCGCTTGTGTTTTCACGAGCAGGAAATGGCCAACCTGTCGTCCAGCAGGTCAAAGGTCACACTCAACTGACCAAAAAGAAAAGGTCCAACTCAAGGCTGTTACCATGACAACACGCTCATGTTCCAAAGAACTTCACGACTCACGACTTTAGTTGCAATAAAGCAGGATGACCCTTTAAATCCCCCTCCCCTCCTCCCCCTCCCTCCTCTGAATAATTAATCCTTAATCAATAGGTTGTAAAAAAAAAACATCACATTGAAAAGAGGGAACAATTAAAATGTACAGATATAATATAAATGTCAATACTCGCTCGTCAGAGCTCAGTCACTATCATTGGCATAAGAAAGGATGGACTGTGAGTGTGTGTGTGTGTGTGTGTACGTGCATGCGTGTGTGTGTGTGTGTACAAACACAGTGTTTGAATGAGCGTCACTTCCTCCACAAAATGAAAAATAATCAAGTTAAAAAAAAAGCAATCGCAGGCTCCAGATGGAGGGCAGCAGCGATTTGTCCGAGTGCAATGAGATTTTATCCCGTTCAGTCTGAAACTATGACGTTTGATGGATGCAATAAATTAAGCGCGGTGACGGTCGCTGGGACTGAACTGCCTTGACTCCTGCTCTGAGAGGAGAAGCGAGGGGAGGGGTGAGGAGGAGGAGGAGGAAGGAGAGGGGAGGTGAAGGAGGACCTAGGCCTTTGTGTTGGTGCCGTTCTTGTCTGGCGGCCCGGTGCTGGCCGGCAGGTTGTTGAGGGAGGGCGGGGCCTCCTGCTTGCTGTCGCGGCGGGGCGGCATCCTCTCGTTGATGCGGTCGAGGCCTCGCGCCTCCTCGAAGCTCTGGATCTTGTGCTGCGGGTTGAAGCCTTGAATCGCTGCGAGGAAACAAACCAGCGTTAAAACGTGAAAGCGGAGGAAAAGGGCATCAAATAGGAGGCGATCACAGCTCTGGTGCAGGAAGTGCTCAGTGGACTTACTTGGACAGGACATGGACAGCGTGAAGACAAACAGACAGACCGATTAAAGGGACATTTTGCACAACACAGCGCCACAGCTCCGTTAGCGGCAAACACTCGTTTAGTTGTTCAGACAGACGTGTGATGCATTCAAGGACGAAAACATGATGTGAACCGATCACAGGGAGACGTCGGCCAGACCTCAGGCAGACGCGGGACGAACGTCTTTTACCGTCGACTCATGTGGAGTCAGACAGCGAGGGAACATAAAGAGCACAACGTGCGCTGCCTGAGGTCCAGACTGAGACACAACATAAGCAGATGAAGTGGAACCAATCACACAGAGCTCAAGTCCAACCTCTTCACTGCAACTACTACAGAGCACGTTGGACCTGAAGCAGGACAGACACAGAATCAGTGACAGAGACGGAGACGGGTTCGTACCTCGTGCCTCTTCTGCCTCTACGGTGGCTGTGTAAGCGTGAGTAGAAGTGCCATGCCCAAAAACCAATGGAGAGAGAGTGAGAACGTTAAATATCATTCAGCATTCAGTCAGTCCTGTTACCATGGAGACAATCATCATACAACCCCCCCCCAACACTGTGGACACCACAGAGGTTAGAGCAGAAACACAAAACCATCAACATCATCATCCTTATCACTGAGTGTTAGAGTTGACGTCATGCTGCTGTTCTCTGAGCGTCCGAGGCCGAGTGGGTGCTCTGTCTGCAGGTGAGGATCTTTGGCGCAGGCTCGTTATCTGAACCTTTAACGAAGTCACGCAGCAGAGGCTTTCACCAGATGTGGTGTGTGTGTGTGTGTGTGTGTGTGTGTGTGGTTAGTCTCAGTGTGAGTGCAGGCAGGAAGTTAGAGTCCGTGTTTGCGTTCGGACGCCGGCACACTCACCGCTTTGAAGAGTTCTCCGACCTCCAGACAAAACTCCCACGGGCAGCGTTCCTGTCGGGGTCAGACCCTTGAGCTGTAACACACTCTCGTTCTCCTCTCTGATCACACACACACACACACACAGTCGTCAACACATCTGATACGTTTGAGTCTTTCAACACATTGAATTCTGACTTGTGCTTGAGTGTTTTTATTTCCCTCAGTTGAATGTAGAGCTCCATTAATACATTAATGGAGTCACTGACTCTTTTCTGGGTCTTCTGAGAACTCGTAGATTTGTTCTGAATGAGAGCGGCCGCCGTTTCAGGACAAATGATTGTGACACACTTCCACAGAATTAAAGGAGGACACGAGGAGAAAGTCATTAACCTGAAAGCAAAGTGGAGCAGAGGCTCCACATTTTACACCCAACTCAACGCTCTTCGTTATTTTGAACCCAAATTCAGAATGAAACAGACGCAGTCAGGTGTCGGTGAGCGGCGGAAACACACCTGAGCACGGAGAACACCCGAGCCATCTTTCCAATCGCCCGGATCTTATTTCTGATCACGTCCTTTCTGGCGGCCGCAGCTCCACCTGAAAAACAGCAGAGGACGCGATGAACGTCAAAACGTGTGGAGAAATAAACGAGTTGGCAGCGTGAACCAGGAGCCGCCGTCGGCCCGTCGTACCCTCGGAGGTGTCGTCCCCGTCCGACATCAGCTCGTCGTCGGAGCAGATGTTCAGCACGTTCACCAGCATCTCCGTCACTGCGGAAACATTTGACACGTCTGATGAAGCCCGAGCTAACGCCGGATTTCATATCGCTCAGTCGCTGTCGGGACGCGAACCTTTCTCTCCGACGAAGGGCAGAGACCAGGTGAAGACGTCCATGAAGTTGGGCAGCCAGTAGGGGTGGGGGGAGCAGTTAAACTGCCGGATGTTCATCACGTTATTCTCATATTTCAGCACCGCAGCTGAAACACACACACACACACACGTTAACGTCTCCCGGCAGTTGCCAAGGCTTCAAGGTTTTCCGACCCGTTGCCATGGTTTCCACCACTCGCGTCTCCCACCTTTGTTATTGTACACGTCCAGGTAGTTGGGAGCAGAGAAGATGGTGATTAAAGAGGGGAAGCCCGTCGTCTGACTTTTCCTGTACATTCGATACCTGATGGAGCAAAACAACCAGGAAGCGGAACCTGCTTCAAATCTGACGTTCAAACAGTAAAACATGTAAAACAACGAAGCCGGTGGACTCACCCGGCATCCTGGGCTTCATGTGCTCGTATTACAGACAACAGGTTATTGTTCATCAGGAAGTCACATACTGCTGGGTAACTGCAACACACACACACATCCATGAACACTGATTTCCTGTGACGAGCGCTCAGACCCTCCTCCTCCTCCTCCTCCTCGGTAGAATAAAGACGTGCTAAATATTAAGGCTGAAGAGATCTGATCCTCAGAAAACAAAACAAAGACGAACACGTGTTTGGATCTGAGGAGCGGGAGAAGGTTTTGCTTCCTCCAGAGGCCGAATGAAGATGGAGGACGCAGCGTCTCTGATAGCATCCTATCATCGGATCATTTGGCGTTCAGCAGCCCTGTCGGCCGCCACGCGGTGAATCAATTAAATCCCAACTTTGCCGCCACTGCAACAAAGCGCAGGCGAAAAGAGGATTTGAGCAGCGGCGCCGACAGAACAAATTCACTCGTGACACAAGACGGAGAACGCTAATATTTGTGGTCATCATCTGTCTGACAGCGGATTTACGCAGCGCCCACTTACCCGGAGATAAGCCATTGTTTGTGAGAGCTTTAACCAGCTTAGATTAACAGAGCAAGCTGCTCTCTGTCTTCATTATTATTTTATTTCCCCGGGAACGCCCGGCTGCAGCCCACCTGTAGAAGTAAGAGCAGCCCCGCACGCTGTTGTGGCAGAAGTGCTCCTGGGTCTTTTCCGAGCCGTAGTCCTCGCCTGGGTCCGACCACAGCAGGTCACACATGGGCCCGAACGCAGGAGGCTCCTTAAACCGGTCGAGCTGCACGGGGAGGAGGAGGAGGAGGTTAGTTTGTTCCTCTAAAATGAACGATCAGGTCTTTCAGGACCTGCTGGGCACCACTCACCTTCCGTATGTCGTCCAGGCAGGTGACCTCGGGGCTCAGGCCCCCGTGCACGCACAGGAACTGCTGGTTGAGGAGCGCGGCCAGAGGCAGACAGTCGAAGGCCTCCATGCAGGCGTCATACACGCGCTCCGAGTACTTTATTTTACCTGCAGGTACAAACACACGGGGCGTGGGTGTGCGGCCGGCGGGCTGAGAGCACGAGGGCAGCGGGACTTACACTCCTGTTTGAAGGTGAAGTATTCTGTGAGGTGTCGGCACTCGTGGTTTCCTCTGAGGAGGAACAGCGTGTTGGGATGGTTGATCTTCAGAGCCCAGAGATACAGAACACACTGAGGACACACACACACACGAGGAGGTCAGACATCGTCATCCACACTGACATGTTTTAGTTCACACAGTCTCCCTCAGGTTGTTCTAGAAATGGGACACGGACCAATCACGGAGACGGGGTGTGTGTGTGTGTGTGTGTGTGTGTGAGACTGAGGCAGCCAGGAGACAGACAGAGTGTCTTTCATTTCCTACGTCTATTTAAGGAAGCTGCCGCTGAGCGACACGGGAACAGCGTGGAGCCGCAGGACGCCGCTGATAAACGCCACCTACCTCGATGCTGAAGTAGCCTCGGTCCACGTAGTCCCCGAGGAACAGGTAGCGGGTGCTGCTGGGGGACCCGCCCACCTCGAAAAGCTTCATCAGGTCAAAGAACTGTCCGTGCACGTCCCCACACACTGGACACACGCAGGAAATGCTGGTTAGCACGTGTTCATCCAGGTTCATTAGCAACCGTCCACCATCTTGAACCTTCACCTGTGATGGGGGCTTCCACCTCCAGCATGCACTTCTCCTGGCGGAGAATGCCCGCTCCCTCATTCAAGATCCGGAGCGCCGCCTCCTCCTCCAGACGCCCCTCCTTCACCAGATGAGCCTTCAGCAGCTCCACGCTGGGCCTCCCGTCCACGTACAGGTCTTTGACCGTCAGGCGGGTGCCAGGAGGATACGGCACCGCTGAGAACGCCAGGACAAACACGGGTGAGGAACGGCTTTACGTTAACATCTGCTCCACTGGTCTGAGTCACAAGGACAACATGAAAACACCAAGCCTCTGGCCACTAGGTGTCGCCGGCGCGGAGAAACGTTTTTTTGTATTGGAGCAAAAGTGAGCTTTGTTATCTCCCACAATCGAAAAAAACAGAAGCTGTTTGAAGTGTGTGTGTGACAGCAGTCACTGTTTTAAACATGATCTATTCACAGAATGGATCTGCACGCAGTCAGAGACAGGGAGGGTTTTGCCGCGTTCCCCCAGGGTCAGCGTGTCGGGACCTGAAGACAAACAAACGTTTGGCAGCGCTCGCCGGCCCCTGGAGGAAATACCAGGCTGCTTAATCCCAGGAACACACCTTGATTCATGAAGGAGGCCGAGTTGCTTTCATTCAGAACCTCTCATTCTGACGGCTCAGGATGGGTTCTGCTCTTAATTCTGTGAGATGGACAAATAACTGGAGACTTCCTCCAGAGACCGTCACCACGGACCCAAAAATTCTGACGCAAGCAACGGATGTCTGAAGAGAGCAAAACAAAAACCGCAGTTGTAAAAATGAGACATTGCAGACCACCACAGGAAGTGGTATTAAAATAATGGCAGGCAGAGACGCAGCAGTCCTCGCAGAGCCCTCACACTCCCGTCTGTCCCACACGTCTTCAACAACTCACAAACCTCTGTCCATCTGCTCTGACAACATACACTGACACACGTCCTGTTATAAAAGTAAGGAGTAATATCATGTCTGACCCTAACCTCCATGTGGTCGGGCTCTACGCTGCAGGGGCCCACGGCAGAGCTCCGTGGTGGGGCCCATGACAGGACACTGTACCCACTCCGTCATCAGCTCCATCAATCATGGATGAGGACAGAATCATTACACATGACGGGCCACGCGCCGGTTCGATTACCATCAGTAACTAAGCCATCAGTGTGTGTACACACACACACACACGCAGGATGCAATGTGACAAAAGGAAGCTGATGTCATCACCACAACGGCGTCTTCAGCTAAGATGAATAACTCCATCTGTAAAGTCAGAGGATGTTTGACATCGCAGCTAGACTGAGAAGAAAGACGCGACCTCTTTCATGACCATCTGTGGGAAACACTGCACATGTGATTTCATCATCTCTGAATGACAGAGGCTTCACACACACACACACACACACACACACACGTTAAACCACAACCTTCACTGGTTCTACAAAACAGCCTGTTAATGAACTGGCTTCTTTATTTGTGATAAACATTTAATGTCACGACACCTGGTCCCTGAGGTGAGGTCAGCGGTGTGTGTGCGTGTGTGTGTGTGTGTGTGTGCAGTCTCAAGGCGGCAGGTTTAACGATGCCAGTTTCTCTTGCAGCTTTACACAGCTAAGCCTTCCCAACCCACTAAGCCAATCATTCCCCCCCTCAGACGTCCAGCCTCACTCACCTGGTGTCTGACTCACACCTGACACAGGTGACCTGCTCTGGGGGTGAATGTTCAGACCCTCAGAGGAGCACACAGAACACGTGTGACCCACTGTCTAACTGGGTCAGACAGAATCTGGTGCAACACGGCTGAGACACACACACACACACACACACACACACTGTGCTGGTCAGAGGAGGACTGAACATTCACTTGTGACCCTGAGGTCACAGGGTCAGAAAGGGCAAGGTGGTGGCTGATGGAGGAGTGAAGCCACATAGCGCATCATCATTCACCCCCCCCCACCGTCCCGCATGTCTCGGCCCAACACCTGCACGTCCCTGCGGACAGCCGAGCTCCAGAGCGGGGCGGTTTGTCTCCCGTGGCCTGGCTCCTGTCCCCCCGCGACGGCCCGCCAGGACCAGCGGGCTCCCCGCTAAAATAACCCCGAGAGAGCGAGCTGACACCCGGGCTGGCTCGCGGGTGACTCCGGCGGGTGTTAAGCTGCCCGCCTTTAGCAAACTAGCTCCGTGAACTTCCTGCCCCGGGGCGGACACAGATGGAGAAACGGACGGCACGTACCTTTGACGGGTCGCTCGGTGGTGGACAGTTTGTTCTGCTCTTTCGCCGACATCCTCCCCCGATGAGCCGCGGGATGTTCACTCTGTTCCGGACTAAACTTGACAAATTCCTCGCCCGCTAGGAGCTAGCTGGAGCGAGCTAGCCGCGCTAGCTAGCAGAGAGCGAGCCGCAGCGGCGCTTCGGTCCGAGGACAGGACACCCGAGCCGAGCCGAGCCAGGCTGGAGCTAGCCGTGCCGAGGGAGCAGCCGGAGCCGTGTTCGGAGTCGCAGCTGGTCCGGGTCCCCTCTGAGCCCCGAGGTGCGGTGACACCGAGCCGCTGTCAGAGGACGGATGGCTCCAGGAAGCGGCCCGAGCAGCGCGGATCAGTGGCCGCGGCAGCGCCGAGCAGAGCCGCGGATCATCCCAACTTGAGCCCGGCAGTGAGGGACCAGCTGCCTCTGTCACAGGCCGCGGGATCGAGCCTCTTTTTTCCCGTCGTGATCCGATGTGTCGTCCCGAGCCGTCGGATTAGAATAATCCAGCGCAGCGGATTTCCTACCGCACGGCTCCGCGCGGGGGCGTCTGGGTAGTGTAGTTGTGGTGCGTTCACGGACCGCATGGCGCCGGACATCTGAACTGCTCCGACCGACCTGAACTTTACCCGGGTTGTTTACCCAGTCCCGGCCCGGATTTGAACCTCCGCCACACCCGGCTCACATCCGGGTGGAGGGATGGGAGGAACATGTCTGATCCTGTGTTTCAGATCTGAAACACGTTCTTCAGAGATCCGTTTGGAGACCTTCAGATTTAAAGTCACGAATGATTCGTCTTTAATACAGTGAACTCTCAGGAGTACTCACGTGTCTATCTGAGGTACAAGTACATCATCAAGCACACAGTCAAGGTTAAAATAACATACATGTTGAATAAAGCTAACAGACGGCATCTGTCCCGTCACAGGGAGGGGTCATCTCCTGAGCTCCTTGATGAGACGTGACAGGACTGGACATGTTTCTCCACAACCAGCTCGACTGTGAAATGTCTCGTTAAAACATCCACGTCACCGCCTCCTCTTTGAGGACGTGCTGCTGAAGGTCTCCTGGAAATAGAATCCCTTTAAAAGGTTCGGATCAGCGGCAGCAGTTGCTGCGCCTCAGGAGAACCAGGGTTTTACAGAACCTGGTGCCCATGTAAGGAAGAGTGTGAGGCCGGGGGGGGGGGCCCTGAGGACCCCTCCTCATCCAGACCATCATCACCGTCCCTGTGACCCCCGACAGCTGCTCTATTTAAATCTCCGCCCGCTGCACGAGCAGCATCGCAGAGAGGAAGAGGAGCGGCGATGGTACGCACGCATCAGATCCTGGATCTGTTTATTTGAAATTGACTTTGACCAACTGATTCAAAAAGCTCTACAATTCAAACTGAATGTTGCTCTATTCTGTCTCATCAGGCGAGCAGAAAGACGAAGAAGAAGGAGGGAGGAGCCAAACGGGCTCAGAGGGCCTCGTCCAACGTTTTCTCCATGTTCGAACAGACTCAGATCCAAGAGTTCAAAGAGGTAGCGCCCCGCCCCTGAGGTTCAACTTGTCGTCTGGATCAGGTTTTTATGTTTTTCGGTTTGTGTTTGAGGCGTTCACGCTGATCGATCAGAACCGAGACGGCTTCATCGATAAAGAGGATCTGAAGGACACGTACGCCTCCCTGGGTTCGTAGCTCTGACGCTGAACGACACCCGCTCGGCTTCTTCCTGCACGTCACACACAGTCATCTGTCAGCTGTGTGTGTGTGTGTGTGTGTGTTTCAGGGAAACTCAACGTGAAGGACAGCGAGCTGGAGGACATGTTGAGAGAAGCCTCTGGACCCATCAACTTCACCATGTTCCTCAGCCTGTTCGGAGAAAAGCTGCACGGTGAGAAAACCCTGTTTCCTCCCAATGTCAGGACCAGAGCCCACCAGGGGTCAGAGGTCGTGAGCTGACTGAAGGGCTTCTGCGTTTCAGGCACTGACCCCGAGGACGTCATCTTGAACGCTTTCAAACTGTTTGACCCTGACGCCACGGGCTTCGTCCACACAGACGAGTGAGTCCACCTCTGGTTCTCAGACGTCTCGGTCTGAACAGTCCCAACCCCCTGTTTCCTCTCCCACAGGCTCCAGAACCTGCTGACGACTCAGGCCGACAGGTTTTCACCCGAGGAGGTAAAGAAGGGTCGCGATGACATCACGAGTCCAGCGAGCGACTTTGTCAGGTTCACGTGTCACGCGTGTCGTTTCAGGTGGAGCAGATGTTTCAGTCGTCAAATATCGACACAGCAGGAAACCTGGATTACAAATCTCTGTGTTACATCATCACCCATGGGGAGGAGCAGGAAGAGTGACGCCTTCCTGCCGCTGTCGTTGTGATGCAGCTGTTAATAAAGAACCTGAAGGAAACCGCGGCGTCTCAGAGTCCGTCTTTATTTCCACATTTGTAAAAAAACCCCAACACTTTATTAGAAACTTTGTGTGACTAGTGGTTCGTTTCATCGTCATCAGCTGCGTGTCAGTCTGTTCGGCGCCGCGTGGACGGCGTCACCGCGCGGTGTCCCGACAGGTGACGGCCCGAGCCTCAGCGAACACGAAGAACGCCAGAGAGAAGGCAGGAAGCTGCAGGTGGTCGGCTG
Source organism: Pseudorhombus dupliciocellatus (assembly GCA_016785235.1). Lineage (NCBI taxonomy): Eukaryota > Metazoa > Chordata > Actinopteri > Pleuronectiformes > Paralichthyidae > Pseudorhombus > Pseudorhombus dupliciocellatus. The sequence goes on from JAFBJW010000814.1 coordinate 660,073, forward strand.
CAGGAAGACGTCTTCCTTTGAGCTCGGGGAGCGTTTCATCGTCCACCATCTTCAGCACGTCCCCGTTCAGCTTCACAGACCTTCGCACACAGAAAGACGTTTTCATTGTTCAGCGCTTCGTCTCAGAATGCGTCCCGGCGCCACAACAACAGACACATTCAGTGAAACGCTCTTTTAGTAAAGGAGGTGACACACGGCCTCCTCGTGACTCGAGGAGTCTTGAGGGATCAATGGGGACATTGACTGAGGCACCTGGAGCGGAGCCCCTCCTCCCCCGGCCGGTCAGCCTGCAGCACAAAAGCCTCCACTGTCCCCGAGGACACGAGCTGAGGGGCCCGGATCCGGGCCGGCCTGCTGCTCAGGTTCATGGATATGACGGTGAGCGCTCCACGGCCGTAGCTGCAGACAGACAGGGGGGGCGGGGTTACTACAGGACGTCCCAGCAGGTGGACCCAGGTGGCGTGAGACAGAACCTCTTTGCGTTGGAGCAGTGCAGATACACTCTCACTGCTTTGCTGCGGCCGACAGCAGAGGACGCCTCCACCTTCAGGACCTCTGGTCCCACCAGCCTCTTGTAGAGAAGAGACAGCCAGTAATCCTGAGGGGCGACAGGTGAGGTCAGAGGTCGGGCTCACAGGAAGCAGAAGGATCAGATGAGCAGTGAGGAAGACGTCTTACAGGAAGCGGGTCCAGGTCGTCGTCGACCAGGTGGTAACTCCCAGAACCGACGAGCACCTGCCTCATCACCACGTCCAGGCCCAGCGTGGCCGCCAGGCCCAGTTTGTCCAGCCACCTGCAGGGGACACGCTCTCACTGTCATGTTTGTCATGAGACCAGGGGCTGCTGGGTAATCAGGAAATGTTCTACGAGACTAGAACCCATCAGTTGGTTTCTCACATGAATCCTGCGGCGAAGGTGTCGGACAGACCCAAGGCTCCTCCCCCGTACGCCGAGCTGGTCTCTCCCAGCCAAACCGCCTTCCCCGGGGACGCCGTCTTCACTCTCTGGACAGAGGACACGCGTCACCGTCTGCATACGCGTGTTAAAGTGTCTCTGCGACGTGTCTTTACCCTCAGAACCTCCTCGGTCTTCAGCTTCAGCGAGTCCAGGATCTCAGGGTCCAGAAAGTCCTCCAGCGACGTGTCCCTGCCGTTCACGTAGTAACTGAGGGACGGGACAGACCAGTGTCAGAGTCTTACCTCCATGTTTGAGTCCAGACGTTAGAACTTTGTGGTCATTGTGCAGAGGTCACAGGGTCAGACGGCTGAACTCACTGGTGCCAGGTGCAGGCGTCGATGGCGTCCGCCCCGCTCTGCAGGAAGCTGCAGGACAGAGGGACAGAGTCAGAGTGTCTCTGGGACAACAGCAGCGTCCCAGAGTTCAACTGTTCCGCTCCAAACGAGGTGAAGCGTGTCGCTCACATGACGCTAATCTAATCCCAGACGCAGCTGCTGCTCACGGAGCCTGCGTGTGTTCGTGTCGTTGTGTTTGTGTACAAGTACACACGTGTGTGGTTATGGTTTCATGTCAGCGTGACCTCTCACCCCTCCAGTATGTCGATCCTGTGGTCACGCGGTTGGCCCACGTCCGGCCCGTACAGCCCGGCGCCGCGGTAAAACTCAGACTCCGACATCATCTCTCGGAGCCGGGCGAAGTCCTGTCCGAGCTGGAACCTGTCCACCCGGATCCCGGCCTTCTTCTCGAAGCTGTTGGGTTCTGCAGAGAAACCCAGGACAGACGTCAGACTCTGAGCGGAGACGGGACGCCGCGGCTCGGCCGCCGTGTCCTCGCACCGTTTCCCAGCTCCCAGGACATGGCGTAGCGTCGGGACTCGCAGTAGCGCAGCAGCGAGCGGGCGTTGCTGCTGTTCCAGCTGTTGTCGGCCGTTCTGAGGAGAGCGTTCAGCCCGAAGATCAGGTCCATCCCGGAGCAGCTGGAGAACGAGTTGAGCTGGTCCACGGTGAGCTCTGTCGACGAGAGCGAGTCAGCGCGTCACGCACCCACACGTTCACGCCTTGGCGTGCTCCAGCGCTCCCACCTGTGAACTGGACCCTCCGGTACTTCCTCTGAGCGTCCTCCCTCATCAGGACCAGCTGCTGCTCCGCCCACTTCTTCTTCAGCTTGTCCTCCAGCCATGGCGGCAACGCGTCTTCGTCACAGGACGGACCTGAGAGCAGACGGGACCCGCTGTGACCTCTGACCTTCGACCCCCCCAACTCTGACCACAAACATCTGACGTCACCTGCAGCCGCGCCTGATGTTCCCAGATGTTCCGTCTGAGGAGCGAAGGTCATGAAGTCTTGTCTCGTTCCCCCGAACCTGAGGAAGGACGGGGACAAGGCGCCGGCCAGCGTCCTCAACTTCTGAGAGCTGCACACAGAACACACACAGAGGAACAATGACACCCCCCCCCAGCGCGCACACACGCACACACGCACACAAAGAGAAACGCGCGCGCACAGATCGAGTCAGTGCGAATGCGGGCGGCCGGACCTCAGCAGGTCCATGAAGCCCTCCTCGGAGCCCAGGCTGGAGTCGATGGTGACGGACAGAAATCTCGGGTCCACTCGGTGGATGATGGAGATCAGATCCGCGACGACGGTGATGAGCTGAGCCCCGGAGAAGGTTGAGTTCCAGCCCGGGTCTTCGGCCGCGCGGAGTCCGCCGGACACACCGAGGGAGGAGAGGAGCAGGAGCAGGAGCAGGAGCAGGAGCAGGAGCAGGAGCGGACCCATGACTGAGACGCTCCGAGACGCTGCACTTCCTTGAACTGTGCGCTCCTCCTCCTAATGTGGAGGCGCACGGGCGGCCCTGACACCGGCTGGGGCCCCTGGGGGCTCCAGCGCCCCCTGGTGGCCAGCAGCCCCTCCCACACTGGGCTTCTGTTTCGTGACCTCAGCCACGTCAATAAATAAACCACCCGTGACACCGTGTTCATTATTTTAATCATAAAAATGTGTTTTTCAAATGAAAGAATAAAAGTCATGCATCAGTGTAAATAGGATAGATCCATTCACTGTGTGGATGAGGCCGTGGGCAGGTCTGCCGGCGCCATCAGCAGGTCGTCCACCTCCTCCTGAAGAGCCGCCGCCTTTTCATTCAGCAGCATCTGGAACACACACACACACACTCTGAACACGTGTTGGAGAACACGCTGAAAGCTGCACGTGGCGTCCACTCACTCTGGCCGAGGCCACGATCTGATTGGCCTGTCTCTTGTTGAGGTTTCCTATCGCCTTGGACAGCGCGGGGGGGTCGGCGTTCGCCAGGTGAGTCAGCGTCTTGTAGCCGGCGTTGTACAGCTGCTTCGCTCGTGACTGGAGGAGAGGGACGTGCACGTGAACAGCCTGAACGCGACCATATATGTTGCCGCGCCGCGTTCACTGACCTCCATGACTCCAGCCACCTCCATCAGAGGGATAAGCTCCGCCTTCACGCAGTAACTCAGCCTGCGCGTCAGCTCCGTCAGCAGCGCTTTGAACGGCCAAAACTCCTCCAGCTCCTGTTGTCACGCAGAACACGCACACTTACTAACGATGAGCGGCCGGTGGCGGCGGCGGCTGCGGCCGATGGTGGCGGTACCTCGGTGAAGTGCAGGACGCAGGAGCAGAACGCCGACGAGGAGCTGAGCAGATTCTGAACGAAGCCTCGGCTCAGCTGGAAGCGCTCGGCCACGCTCCACAGGTTGGTTTCCCTCAGCAAAGAGAACAGCACCAGCGCCAGGTACATGCGTCTCGCCGCCGCCACGTCCGCGTCCTGACCACAGGCAGAGGGCGTGAGCTCATCTCGACACCTCAATCACCACCCTTTTCTCTCACGTACGTTTTTCACCGTCTGTCCGGCAGCTTTCCTCGCCAGAAAACTCTCGGGCACGCCGACGGCTGCGGCCATCTTCTGCTCGGCCGCTGACAGCCGCGTGAACTGACAGGTCAAAAACAGAGTTTTACAAAGACGAGCAGAACGCGGCGACATCACGGTGACCCGCCTGCAACACGCACCTGTCTGAGGTAGACCATCCAGTCGGGCTTGCACTGGGCGATCATGTCGTACGGCGTCACCAGGTAGAGCAGGTGCAGGTAGCTGTTGAGCAGCAGCCCCTCCAGGCCGCGGGACAGATCCTGGTACAGGACGCCGCTGCAGCTCAGGTCCACGGAGCCTGAGGACGAGAGGACGAGCGTTGAGGGTTCGACCAGGATCCAGAGGAAGGAGTCTGGGCAGAGGAGGCTCGGCGGACGCAGGCCTCACCTTTGTAAGTGGCTTTTCCCAGCCTGGTGACCTGCAGCGTCTCCGTGTGAGACATCACGGCGATGAGGTCTTTCTCCTTCAGCACGTCGATGCAGCGCTGCACCACCTCCCACAGACTGCGCTCCACACACAGCCGCTCCTGCTGCACGTACAGCAGCGTCCCCCGCAGGAAGTCCCTGACCTGCTGCAGCGAGGCGGCGATCTGAAACCAACAGAGCCGCTGAGCCTCCCGCTCCCACCCCCTCGCAGGAGGAGGAGGAGCCAGAGGGACTTACGCCGAGTCCGATGAGCGACAGGATGAGGCTCAGGATGCCTTTTTCGTCATCGTGCATCAGGTGACTGTAGCAGTTCTCCATCGGAGCGCACACCAGCGTCTTGGCCTGGAAACACACACCAGCCAATCAGTGACGTCACCAGAGACGGGTCAGTGTGAGCGTGTCCACGCACCATGTCCCTGTCTCTGTCCTGCAGGACGAGGACGCTCTCCCCCTCCGTGTCGATCCCGGCTCGCCCGGCTCGCCCCACCATCTGTTTGTACTGGCTCCTCTTCAGGAAGTCTGCGGCCACGTATGGCGAGCGGAGAACGACCCTGCGTCAGGACGGTCGGAACATTAAGAACCTGCACGCGTTCACCTCCTGACGCGCAACCTCTGAGGAGTCCCACCTGCGGGCCGGGAGGTTGATCCCTGCGGCGAGGGTGGAGGTGCAGGCCAGGAGGCAGAGCACGCCGTGGGAGTAGGCCTCCTCCACCAGCTTCCTCTCCTCCGTGGTCAGGCCGCTGTGGTGGTAGGCGACGCCGTAGGGCACCGTCCTCCTGAGCACGGGACACACGGAGCCGTCCCCGCTGTCCTTCAGCTCCCTGAGGAGGACGAGCTTCTCCTCCTGCCTGTGCTGCAGGAACTCCCTGCTCACAGTCAGACGGGCGACAGCGTCAGTGGCGGCCGGCGACGGCACAGAGACGCCAGGCGAGCGTGGACTCACTCTCTCAGATATTTACAGATCATCCCGGCCACGTTCTCGCAGTTCTTCTTGGTGGGACAGAAGACGAGACAGGAGTGCGTGGGAATGACCTCGGTCACCAGAGCGATGATGTGATCAGGGTCGACCTTCTGCATCGAGCTGGAATACTGAGAGCAGAAGGCGTTAGAGGAGGAGTCGCCCCCTGCTGGTCAGGACACAGCGGGTTCAAACTGTACCTTGTAGTTGAGAAGACGAGAGAACCTGAAGCAGTCCTCCTCCTTCGGGTCCACTTCATAGATGCTGTCCTTCAGTTTGACGTATTCTCTCAGTTGCACCTGAACGGAGACGTTTCACGACATCGAACCTCAAACATTTCCTCTCCAGAGGTTTGATGCTGTGATAAATTCACTCACAGGTCTGAAGTCATTGGTGTAATTTTCAGCTTTTAAAAACACCTGCAGGTCCCTGATGTTCCCCAAGGTGGCGCTCATTCCAATAATCTGAGTCTCACCTGCAAAATCAGGCAGGAGCATGAATCACTGGACGCTGACTGACGAAGGCAGAGAGGACCGGGGACACTTACTGCTCATGTACAGAACTTTAGCCAGAGTCATTTCAATGATGGCTCCTCTGCTTCCGTCGCCCAACATGTGAAGCTACACACGCATGACAAACAGCGTCCGTCAGGCCTCAGAAAACACGGAACACGTCAAACACCTTCAGACCGAGGACTGACCTCGTCGACCACCACCAGCCCCAGGTGGTCCAGCCGGCCGCACTCGATCAGGGAGTTCACCAGGCTGTGGCCTTTCTCGATGGTGGAGATGTAGAGAGACGTCTGGCTCCTCCGCTTCACCGGGGGAAACTTGCCCTTGCTGCCAGCGTACTCCTCCACCATGAAGTCCAGCTCCAGGCCGAAGCTCGCTAACCCACGGACCTGAGAGGCCCCAGAGTGAGCGAGGACAGAGACGCAGGGATGATGAGCGTGTCTGTGGTGTCCTACCTTCTCCTGCACCAGTGAGATGTACGGCAAGATGAACAGGCAGTCTTTCCTCCGGCACAGCAGCTCTCTGAGGATGAGGATCTCTGCCACCAGGGTTTTCCCTCCGCTGGTCGGAAGAGAGTAGATCAGATTCCTCCGCTGCTGAACGGAGTCCAGGTTCAGACACGTCTCCTGCCAGGCTGAGACAGAGGAGGACAAAACACCGGGAGTGAATGGAACAGAGGTGAATGAGACGTTCACAAGACAAGACTCTGACAGACAGTCCATCACCATATAAGCTCTTGATTCCTCTCAGTTTGTACATCAGATCTTTTACTTTGGAGGGGAGTCCAAAGAAAGGCCCGAGGTCGGTCGTCTCCGTGGACACCGTCCCCATGGCCTGCAGAGCGACGCTGATCTCCTCGGAGACCACCGCCTCCTTTAACCCCACAGAACGAGAGACGCTGGACGGAGCCACGGCGTTACCGAGCATCGTCCTCTTCAGCTGATCGGTCACACTCCTCCTCACTCCGCTTCCTTTCTGGATCTTACTGTCCGTGTGTCTGTCTGTGTCAGACGTCCTGCGTCCATCTTCTCCTGACCTTCTCGCAGGTGTTGACGTTTTATCCCCGTCCTGCAGACGGGTCGTCTTCGCACCTTCACCGACCCGTTCTGCAAAATGCATCTGGCTGGCAGGTATGTCCTCGAAGGGTTCGTCTCCAAAGATGTCCATGATGGAGTCTGTGAGGACATGTTGATTCTGGATGCAGTCCTGCTGCTCGTCCGCCACGGTCTGGAGCTCACGCCGCCTCTCGTCTTGCTCTGCATCGTCCAGCTTTGCCAGGAGCGAACTGTCGTCCAGGAAACTGTCGTAGCCGCCGAAGAGATCCTCAGGGTCGCTGGAGACCTGCAACACACACACACACACACACACACACACACACACACACACGTCACTGGGTCACGTTGCATCATGGGATCAGCCTCAGCTCCATGAAGCCGACTCACCTCCAGGGGCTGAGCCATGATGCTGCTGACCAAACATGTCTGAGAACATGTGTCGCCTCCTCCTCCTCCTCCTCCTCCTCCTCCTCCTCTCTTCCTGGCAGGGGTCAGGCGACTCCGAGCTCCATCTCTCGACCTCTTCCTCCCCGAAACACGTTTTATTTGGACGTCTCTGTCTCCACAGTTCATCACTGTTCATGTCCCATGGCCCACACGCGCACGCACAGAGAATCTCTGAACACTTGAAGCCTCTGGAGCGAATGATGCTAACAGGCGTTAGCAGGTGTTAGCTCCTGGACTCGGGTCTTTTCAAATGTTCGACGATCATTTCTACACTTGTTCTCGGAAAAGTACCGAGAACAAAAAGCTGGAGAAGTTTCTTCTTCGGTGAAACTGGAGGAAACACACGCACATTTCAAACTGTCAACAACAGATGAAAAACCCCTCCGTCATTTCCGTATCCGTTTCAAGGGTGGGCTCACGAACAGGTTCACTTCCTGTCGCGACTAGAACAACAATAATAATAATAATAATTAGTCACAATAAAACTAATAAAACCGTTTACACGTGTTTTAGTTTCTGTCACTTTGTATTTTTATCTCGCTTTTTTCGGAAGAAAAAAAAAAAAACAGAGGTGGGAACAATAGTTCCCCCTCACGGACTCGCCGGAGCCGCCCAGAGGTCGGACGCTCCACCTCCGGTGTCAGGTCAACATGTTCGCTCTGAGATCGTCGCTGCGGTTCAACTCGATTTTATCTCAACGTGGAAACACGCGTAAGAGCAAATGTCATGTTTTATCCGCTGTGTGCTCGTGACGTAGGCTGTGACGTGTGAAAACGGAACCCCTATTAACCTGCTGCTCATGCTAAAGCTAATGCTACCGACTCCAGTGAACAGACTGAATGGGACATTTCTCTCTGTAGGTCTGAGGAGTGTGACGTCACAAGTGGTCCAAAAGAAGGATGACGCGGTGAGTAACGGTTCCACGACAGGAACCTCGGGTACTACGTCATTGATCAGTTCAACCGCGTGATGATTGTGCACGTTTTCAGCTCGTGAAGATGGAAAATCCTTACAAAGTGGCTCAGCCCGGATGTCTCCTGTGCAACGTGCATGTGGATTTTAAGAACATCCAGGTGAGTGACACCTGTGTGTGTGTGTGCGCACCAGCTCCTGACGTCACTAACGTGTCTCCCTGTCCGACAGCTGCTGTCTCAGTTCATCTCCCCCCACACAGGACGGATCTACGGCCGACACATCACAGGTGAGTGTGTGTGACGTCAGCTGATCCCCATGACATCAGCTGATCAGTCTGACACCTGTCGTCTCGCTCCTCAGGTCTGTGTGGGAGGAAACAGAAAGAGATCTCCAAGGCCATAAAGAAAGCTCACTCCTTGGGTAAGACTGTTAACATGTGACTGCAGATGTTCTCCTGCAGCCTCCAGTAAAACATCTGGAACCGTGTGTCAGTGAGCCATACACGTAGAGGAGGTCCCAGATGTTTTGGTGTGGGCGAGCTTTGTGTCTGAAAACATCTGTCCTCTGTGTGCAGCTGTCTGTAATGTGTCATTTGACCACAAGATGTCGCTAACCCTACAACCTCCTCCCTCCAGGGTTCATGTCGGTGACCCACAAACACCCTCAGCTCATGAGGGATCCCAACATCTGCGACCTCAAACATTAGCGTTAGCTGACCCCTGTGTGTGTGTGTGTGTGTGTCAGAGAGAGAGAATTAAAACCTGTTAATTATGACTCATGTGTTGTCTGTTTGTTTTCCTTCTTTGTCTCAACCTGTTTTACTGAAAGTATAAAGACCGTGTAAAAATATTTACTGCACTACATCAGACACATTATTATTCAAACTAATGTAATTTTAAAAAGTTTTACAGAACACCCTGAATATTTTCAGGTTATATTATAAACAATATCTTTTGAACAATTTCCCTTCTTGATGAACTGTCCATGGTCAGGATCATGTGACACTGAAACCAGGCGTGTGCTCCAGTCAGGACGCGCTATTCCTGCGTTTCGTCCCCTCCCACTGACGCCGCTCTCGGCCTCTTCCGACACCTTGTCCCGTTGGAGACGGGAGCGTTGTGCTGTGACGGCGTGGAAACGCGCTCGTCGTGTTCAGGAACAGGAAACGCCTCCAGAGTAAGAGTCTGTGTGTGGAAGAGAGGCGAGCTGGTGAACAGAGCGGCGAGCGCCTCCCGCAGCTGCAGGTTGTTCCTGAGTTCAAGCGTCAGATCATCGACGGTTTCTGCGAAAAGCCAAACACACACAAACATGAGTTTCTGAGGATCCTACGAGTGTGTCACGAGTTCAACCGGGAACCAACCTTCCCTCGCTCCGCTCTGCCGCTTCTCTCGGACCCGCCGCCTCAGCGCCTCCACTTCAGCCCGCAGCGTCTTCACCAGACTCTCGCTCTCCTCCACGTCGCTGCACGCTTTCTGTCCGACACACGAGAAGACAGCGACTGTGACATCACCAAGGCTGTCACCATGGAGACGCCTCTAACACGTGTCCCCCCCTCACCTGCAGCTCCACCTGCAGAGACTCGTTCATCTTGTTCACGTCGTTGACTTCTCTGAGGAGCCCGTTCGACGAGAAGAACCTCGACCTGAACCACAGGGAGGAAAACGGCAAGACGTAAGCGTGCCGTAGACGGGACGTCGACATCACGTGTGTGTCCCTCGTACCCGTGTCTCTTCATGGTGAGGTTATAACCCGCTGCTGAACACGTAGTTGCCACCTTCCAGTACGCCGGCTGCTCCATCAAACCCAGGTTAGTGACGAGGACGGGAATGTTGAGGAACGTCCTTCAGAGACAGAGACACCGAACATTAGTTTTCTATCAGAAGAAGAAGACAGGCGGGGGGGGCGGGGCTCACCTGCTGCGGGAGATGAAGGCGGCGTACTCCGTCCTGTGAGTGGACCCCGGAGACGTCACTTTGCTGGGCGTCAGCAGCACAAACACCATGTGAGGGTTGGACAGAGACGTCTTTAGGTTCTCGTGGACGAGCTTCTCTCTGAACGTCATCCTTTGATCCGTGTTCCGCCGCTGCCTGTACCAGCCAATCACGCTCTCCTGGAGGTGCATGACGTCATCAGAGCTGAGGGCCGCTGGTTCTGATCCGACACCTGGGCTTTTCTTACCTGCTTGTTGTCTGCGAGGACTTTGAGCAACGCCTCCGTGTCCACGTCTCCGACACTGTTGTAAAAGCTTCACACAGACGGTTTGGTGTTAAAACGAGTGGACGAGCTCAGCTGAGAGACGCTGGCCGGACTCACCTGTTCAGGTGGAGGCAGCTGACGTGCTTCTGAACATCTGGGGACAAAGTATTCAGGTGCTTCATGAAGTACTCATGTCAAAGTAATACTCCATCACTGTCCAAACTCACTGTAGATTTCCTCGATGTGGATGTGGTCGACCTGAGAGTCGCTGATCGTCACCTGCTCCTCGAAGCTGCTCTGACCCAGGACCAGACCCTCCTGCAACACAACACATCTGTATAGGAACATCTGCATCTAAAACGATATTTTCTGGTATTAGAATACTTAAACTAGTTACACATATGCCGAATTATTCAACCAGACATCAATAACTTTAGAATATCTCCAGAGATATTGTGACAGGAAAGACAACTTCCCCTGAACCAGTGGAAGCTTAAATGAGAATAATTTCAAATGAAGTCTGGTTTGATGGAGGAGCTCATTCAGGGAACAAGATGCTAACAGAATCAATCGGTCACGTGTTTGTTTGTTTGTTTTAAACTTCATTCGTCGACTCACCGAGTCTGAGTCACTGTTCACGTGCTGGAACATCAGAGACGACAGGACGATCCCGGACACTCGCACTGTGGGCTCCGCCATGTTGCTCCTGATGCTAACCTGCTAGCATGCGCGTCACCGCGGCGCAGACAAGCGCGTCACTGCTTGAGCGTGACGCGTCGGCGGCGGGGGGCGGGGCCTGAGCAGCGGAGCAGTGGTTGTTTTCGTCTTCGTCTCGTCTATTAAAAGGTAAATAAGGAAAATCACGTGATGAATATTTGAGATGTTCCGAATCGGCTTCACCTGTTGAGTCTTTCAGACGGAACAAGTACTCTGGTACTTCTACTCGAGTACAGTCAGAGCTGGGGGGGGGGGGGGGGCCTCCCCCCGGGGGGGGGGGGGGGGGGGGGGGGGGGTACTCCTCACGTACCGTTACTCACTGCTGGTCTGTACAGTATTATATATATATATATATTACCACAAGAACTGTGTATATTCTTTACTCAACATAGTATTTAGCTCATGTACTACTTCATCCTTCTTGTGATATTCATGTGTGAGAAATAGTATAATATATATATTTTTTGGTTCTTCTTCAGATTTAAAGTGTAAATCAAGTTTCAGGGGTTTAACAGCTGATTGAAGTCTGACCTGATGGTGGCGCTGCATCGCTGCAGGGTTCACCCTCTGGAGAGCCTGCTCAGTCTGCCTCTGTTCGCCTCAGACAATGACGTGACCTCGGAGCTGCAGAGCCGTGACCTCACCAGCTTTGCGATGGACGACCTCTGGGGCGTGGCCGTGGGCCTTTTCCAGGTGTGGATGTTCGTGGTGCTTTTCCTCATCATGCTGCCCGCCATGTTCGGCCTCTCACTGGGCGTCACCAGCGTCTACATCCAGATCCTGGTCGAAATCCTGGAGGTAACGTCCAGCATTTCCCGTCTGTCGGCGTGTTTTAAGCAGACTGACTGTCAGAGGTCACGTGTCTTCTCAGTGGGCGACGTTACGGATCCAGAGGGGACGCCAGGCGCAGGCCAGCGTTCCCGTGCCTCTGCCCAATGGTGAGTCACCTGTAAGATTCACACACGACATGATCGGGCCACTGCAGCTCAGACCAAACTATTACAGGTATTAGATTTGAACTGGCCCTTTAAGAGCTGACACAGTAACTTGATGTATAAGTACAAAGATGATGTAATGGGATTGTTTGAGAAGTATCTAAAGACTGTGCAATGGTGGGGGGGGGGGGGTTAGGCAGCGTGAGAAACCCACACGCTCGCTTCAGGGTGATGATGCAATATCAGCAGATTATATAAACACACACGTGTGTTGGTGAAGGGTTAAATGTTGGCGGTCGTCGACCTCGTGGTCTCAGTTCCACACGCGATCACATGACTGAGAGCTCAGCTGCTTCAGGGTTCAAACAGAAACAAGTGGAACATGGAATCAGAAACGTTCAAAATCGTTGTTTTCTCCAGGGATCATCGAGCGGGGGGGCACCTCCATGGAGGAGGAGGTGGCGCCTGCAGCAGGGGCGGAGTTCTCCCTGACCGACGCCCTCTTCTTCTACAAAAAGGGCGTGGAGAGCATCGTGGACGACGAGGTGACGCAGCGCTTCTCCTCCGAGGAGCTCGCCTCCTGGAACCTCCTCACGCGCACCAACCAGAACTTCCGCTACATCAGCCTCCGCCTCACCGTCATCTGGGGCCTCGGCGTCTTCGTACGCTATGGCGTCCTCTTCCCACTCAGGTCACTGACCAGTACTGATAATAACATCTCATATATTTATATATATTTTATATATATATATATATACACACACACAAGCATCTTCATCGTGTCCCTGCAGAATCACTCTGGCCGCCATCGGACTGTCGTGGCTCGTCATGGGAACCACTCTGGTGGGATTTCTGCCTGAGAGCAGGTACGACGGCGCCCGCGTCGTTCTCAGTGTGTCGACCGACGTGTTGTTCATACGTGTTGTCTGCGTGTCAGCGTGAAGACGTGGCTCAGTGAACTGGTTCACCTCACCTGCTACAGAATCTGTGCCAGAGGACTGTCAGCGACCGTCCGCTACCACAACCGGTCAGTGAGTACATGCACTGCGTGGAGGTACTCGTACCTGAGCAGAGTATCTGATTACTTCTCACGTCCACAGAGAGAACCGACCTCAGAAAGGAGGGATCTGCGTTTCCAACCACACGACGCCCATCGACGTGGTCATTCTGGCCAACGACGGCTGCTACGCCATGGTGAGCGCCGTCCCTACGGCGGCTCGGCGCGTTGAGGACGTGATGTCACGGCTGTGTGGTTCCTGTCGTCCCCAGGTGGGTCAGGTCCATGGAGGTCTGATGGGGGTCATTCAGAGGTCGATGGTCAGGTCGTGTCCCCACGTTTGGTTCGAGCGGTCGGAGATGAGAGATCGTCACGCGGTGACCAGCAGGTCCAAGATTTTTTTTATCTTGAAATATGTTGAATTTTAAAAGTGTTGGTTTTTCCTGTGTCATCCTCGTTGTCGTGGCGACGGACGATGACTCATGAAAGTGTGTCTCTGCAGGCTGAGGGCTCACGTCGCAGCGAGGAACAAACTTCCCATCCTGATATTTCCTGAAGGTCAGCGAGCACCACATGAGTCATGAGAAGGGGAGGGGCTGGCGGTCAGATAGCCACTTCCTGTTTCTTTGTGTTTAACAGGAACCTGTATCAACAACACGTCCGTCATGATGTTTAAGAAAGGAAGCTTCGAAATCGGGGGAACCATCCACCCCGTCGCCATCAAGGTAGAACCCACGCCGTCTGCAGCCGTGACAGGGACCTGGCGCACGCCAGCGTCAGAGCAGCTCAGGGAATTCTCTCACGCTCTCTGTTCCAGTACGACCCGCGGTTCGGCGACGCCTTCTGGAACAGCAGCAAATACAACATGGTCAGTTACCTGCTCCGCACGATGACCAGCTGGGCCATCGTGGTCAACGTGTGGTACCTCCCCCCCATGACCATACAGGTGACTCTTGAAATAGAAAAACTCTTCAGGACTCACTGGTTCAGAACAAACGTTCCTCTGCTTAACACTGAGAATGTCTGTGTTTCCATGGCGACGGGAGCAGGGCGGGGAGGACGCGGCCCAGTTCGCCAACAGAGTGAAATCTGCCATCGCTCTTCAGGGCGGACTCCTGGACCTCGACTGGTGAGGAGCGCGAGGAGCACGAGGAGCACGAGGAGCAGGTCAGCCTCAGTTCACTGTGAAGCTGCAGAGTTGACGCGCGTGTCCTCCTCAGGGACGGAGGACTGAAGCGAGGGAAGGTGAAGGACTCCCTGAAGGAGGAGCAGCAGAGGAAATACAGCAGCCTCCTCACCGGGCAGGGCACGGCCGAGAGGAGGCGCTCCGGCCCGCAGTGTGTAATGACGTGTTCCCACCAGCAGGAGGCAGCATGACATCACAGTTGGCTCAGTCAGCATCACGTGACGCCTTGAAACGAACCGGATCAAATGTTATGTTTGAATTTGTATTATCTGTTTATAAACGTGTTTTAAACTGGACCCGGGTCTGTGTTCACACACGCACACGCACACACACTTGACAATAAAAGACGACTGAATAAAGATCGTCAACAAGATGAATCAGATCAGAGAGAAACTAAAAAAAGAGGAAAAAAAAAAAACAACTTTAATATTAAATTTTAAAAATCGGATCAAGGCAGATAAATGAGAAAAAAACAAATTTAGATTCAGATGAATTTAGAAACATAATAAAATGAGATGAAGTTTTCTTCTCTGGTGTTTTTCTCTACTTTCCATGTTTTGTTGTTGACCGCAGATAAAAGTGGTTCTGTCTTCCAAGCCGTGGGTCGAGACCCTGCCCGGGGTCACGAGAGGAGGAGGAAAACTTTTGAGTTTATTTCTTCACGCCTCAGAGACAAAAGAAAATCAAACCGACATGAACAGCGTCAGAAACAAGACGTCAGGGCTTCAGAGATATTTAAACAAATGTGGCTAATAAATTATATTGTCAAATATGACAAATATGTTTTAATTTGTCCGTGTTTCCACTCCTGAAACAAACGCTTCTGTTTCATGTGAGTCCACTGAATGGAAATGGAAAAGATTGTGAGATTAAATAAGGAAAAGAAAACAAGCAGATTTTATCCAAGACACAACAGGCTAATTATTATACATCATTTTTAAAATAAATATTACTCATGTGTGTTTAAACATCCCTCAGGTCTGAGTTTAATTTGAAATTTCTCTCCAAATTTAAATGAAATCAAATCCTCAGATTTATTCTGATCAAATGAAAATATCTTTCATATTTTAGAATCACCTTAATTTCTCTTCTATTTTATTTCATCTTATTTTATAAATTATTGTTTCTCTTTTCAGGTTCAAATGAATATTAAATGTTTTAAATGAAAATATCAGTCTATCATATCGATAACAAACTGATTCCATGTTTAAGCACAAAGTCTAAAAATACATTTAATGATTTCATAAAATTAAAGAATCTGTTTCAGCTTCGAGGTGATTAATATTTTATAATAATCCATAAAATGTTTTGAATCAATTTGAAAAAACAATCTTCCTTTTTTTTTCTTGATAAAATATTTTTTAAAATTCAAACTCATTTATTATTTTCCAGACATCTTTCACAGAATGTCTGTTCCATTTTTCAATGTGAATCCTGAGACAATATTTTTCACGTTTGTTAAAATTCTCAAAAGAGTCAAAACCCAAACTGCATTTCTGATTTTCAGGCGTCTTCCAGCCACGTGATGATCGATAAGGAAACGCTGCGACGTGAGTTTGTGGTGAAATGATGATGTGATTCCTGCGTCTCTGCTCAGAACAAAGTGTGCTGCACACACACACACACACACACACACACACACTGTCATGTTTCCTGTGACGCTGCTTTAATAAAGAAGCCAGACACTGTGAAATAGCTCCGAGTGATTCCTCCGCACACCGCCGGGCTTACGTGTGTTGGCGCGGCCGCGGCTGCAGCACACGCCTCTCAGAACAATCCCCAGACTCAAATTGCTTGAACAGAAATGTTTGTTCTCCCCTAACAAGATTGTGAATTATTAATAGGATCTAAAGCCGATTCTCTAACCCGATTGTTGAGGTGGGATTCTTGGCGAGCGATGCTCCACCACACCATTTACTGTGATGTATGTGTCTGCACATCTTTATATCCAATTTAATGCGATTCAGATAGATTTCAGAGGGACATCATCAAAGGCACGGCCCGACCCGGCTGCAGGCTGCACACGACCTCTGCACGGCCTCATTCAATTTGCTGCGTTTTACTTCTACCCGCCGCTGATCTATACAAATGCAATGCAGGTACACTAAGTAAATATGAATACATTTCCAAATTGAATCCCGGCGAGCGGAGTCCACAGAGGACATCATTCTAAATGACGCGCTGCTGGGAACCCGGCGCTCTGACCACTCACGGGCTAAATGACTGAGGCTCGCTCCGGCGCTCGCCATTAGTCGCAGCGTAATGTCTTTAAATACGTTGCTGTGCGTCTGTTTGCTGCTGCCGCTGTGATGTATGTGAGGCCGGGCGGCTCAGAGACCACGATCGATACGGGCGCAGCGGATCCCCCAGAATGCTCGGCTCCCTCCGCGTGCGAAACGTTTCCTCGTCTGTGACTCAGGATTCATTTCATCAGAGCTTTGCGTTTCCTTCCTGTCAGTCATGTGACGACCCTTCAGATTTATCGGCCGACCCCCAGGAGGCCCCCGACCCTCATGCTGGGAACCAGCTCAATTATGTTCACTAGTTTTAATAAAGAGTCGTCAAACGTGAATCAATAAATAAATCAAGTCATTTGAGTTTGAAACAGATTCAATATTAGTTAAACTGTGTAATAATCAGATTAAATCAAATATTTAAAAATGAGATCAGAGCAGCTTCAATGATCCCAACGAACAATCGTAGAAAACTGACAATAAACTTGTTTCCCTGCACAACTTTAATATGAAGGTTATTCTCATTTTTATTCTCGTGAATTAAATGAAGCCGGAACTAAACTGTGTGTGTGTGTGTGTTTCTCCATGCCACACACATACATGTAAAAGAAGCTGCAGAGGGGGCAGGGCTGACCGGGGGGGGGGGGGGGCTTCCCCACGCTGGGGGGGGGGGGGGGGGGGGGGGGGGGGGCTTCCACACGCTAATGAAAGCTGCTATAATTGGTCAGAATTGATTTTTTTTTCCCGGCTTTGATTGAGCTGCGATTGAGTCTGAACTTCTTCAAGAGGAGATCTGATTGATTTGTGGTTGAATTCCAGTTTATTTAGTTTGGAAAATAATTATGTCCCCTCCCTGCGATTGGACGGACGAGGACGAGCGTCCCTCCCTGCGTTTGTGATGAGAGGAATCATTTCTGGCGTCCCAAACAATCGCTCGAGGAGGTGGAGTCACATGACAAATGTCCTGCGTCCAGGTACATGAAGGTGTGAAATTGCAGACTCCTCTTTGCCCTCGGCCCCGAGCCTCACAAGGTATTTCTTCTTTTATTGACACAGCGGCTGGATTCCAGCCTGATGGCCGCCGCCGCCGCCGCTCCCTCGTCCTCCTCCAGCCCTGATTGCTTTTGTTTCCAGGTCACCTCCGATCTATTGCAGCAACTTTTCCAATTTCTCGCGGCTCGTTGTATGAAGACAGAAGGCGTCGGCTCCAGTGGAACTCTGGGAAACCAACATAAACCCCCACAGAGGCGTCCGTGGACGTCCTCTCCTGACGCTCTCGTCAAATCCCTCAGCTGATCAAAGTTTCGTTCCTCTCAGATCAGTGGCGCTAATGTTAGCGTGTGCTGTTCGGCCTCCGAGGTTTGATCCTGTTCGATTCCCCTTCGTTCAGAAACGTCCTCAGTTTTTTCTTCGGCCGCTCTTTCGTTATCTCTGAGGCTGTATCTCATCATTTGGTTTAATCGTCTCCACGGTGATAGATAACTTTAATTATTTTTCTAAATAACCAGCGGAAACATCTATGAGGATTGATTGCCAGGACCCTTTTTTTTTTTTTTTTTTAACTTTTCCTCGTTTAAAAACCAAAACAACTGACACGCAGCCAAAGTTACAGATGATCAAACTCCTATTAAGATGGCGTGTGGCGCCGCTCCAGCTGACAGCCTCCATTGTAAATGATGTCACCATCTGTGAGCTCACAGCAGCCGAAGACGAGGATCTCCATCAATCTGCCCTCGGCCCATTCATGGATTTCTACTGCACAGCAACTTTACTTTACTGTCTACCTTTCACGTCTTTCTGCTGAAGACACGCGTCACGTGACCGGTGCACGCCGTGGTGCTCGGGCCCTGCTGGACATGGGTTCGCTTTCATGACCGGGCCCAGTAGTGACGGTGCTCGTATGATTAAGTAGGAGCTGATTCTCCCTCCAGCTGCGTCGTCACCAAACCTCGACGCATCTCACAAACTACTTTCAAAGAAAATTACGCCGCTTTGATTTCGTTCCAACTTCATATTTGGCAGCGGCGTGCCGACTGTCATCCATCACGGCGCGCACTGTCTGATCAGGTTCATCTCTCCTCTTCCACCAACCGCAGCGCAGAGCGGCGCTGGCAGCGGCGAGCCGGCGTCTCCAATCGGATCCTCAGCAGCGGTGCAGCCGCAGCTCAGTGGAGCAGCACGTTCTGCAACTTCGCTGCGAAATGAATACTTTTTAATTTCTGTGCCTGGGACGGCCGGGGCCCCAGGACAATGTTGATGGATGATGTTTTAATGCTGCTGAATGTTATTTTTACCGAACAGGGAAAACTATAAATTTTTACTTCATTGGCAATGATCGCGCCCTATGCATAAAAGCGCGGCGGCTGAGCGTCGCCCATGAATAATCGCCCCTCGCAGCAGATGTTACTTCGCAGAAACCAATTCCTCGGATAAGATTTGCAGAAGATTAATTGTCTACAGCTGTTTCATGGCCCGCTGCAATCTTAATACATTTATGATAAGTTTAAAAGCTCAGCAGAGGCAGCGGAGCCTCCCGAGTGAGGCTGCCGACAGAAAGGGACGCTTTATTCTGACGGCCGGATTCATATCCTCCGTCAGATTCATCATTAGCCTTTATGCACGACGACGGAGGGGCCGGCCGCTGTCCCTCCTCTTCCTTTATCCTCTCCTCAGGCCCATATTTTCATCTCTCCGTGTTTGAGTGACTGAATTATTCAGATTTGTGCAAATGAGTTGTTTTCATTTTTCTCCGCTGGAAGTGGAAATTGAAAGTGACCCAGCGTGACCCCCATCTATTACTCAAGCTAAATTGCAGTGAGTGTGCAGTCGGGATCATTTTAACCGCGCGGGGCTTTGTTAACCGCCGAGCTGTGACCCTGCCCACACGCAGCATCTGTACCAGTTTGGAAGAATCGGCGTGTTACGACCTGCACTCCACGCCTTTTATCCCGGCCCATTTAAATATTCTTGACAGAACAAAAGCAATCATGTTCAGAGAGCGGCGGCGGGTCAGGGGCCGCCGCTCGGCAGGCCAGTGCTTTGGGTGAGTTTTTGAAGAGCCGCGCGGCGTTTAAAAGTTCCTGACACCGACAGGCAGGACATGAATGCTGCGAGCGTTTCATTTGCTGAGCATTTAACCCTCCTCCCCGCTCATTGTGTGCTTCTCATCCCGGCTCAGATCATTTAACGCCGCAGAGCTTTCTCTCAGATCGACCACATCTATTATTTATCACGTGAATCACGGCGGTGATGGAAAGAATCAGAGCAAACCTGCAGCCTGGTCGCGGATTCCACAGCGTTGTGAAAAATTCATCACAGCGAAGCAGCCGTTCCATCTTAAAGAGGCTTCAATGGATAAATCAACAGCCATTAGATTCCACCGCTCAATCATTTAGCACGTTTACACAGGAAAATAAAACAGTTACTGTGTATTTATACGAGTCAATACCACCGTGGTTAAATATATCAAATTAGACACGCTCACTGCAGCAGACCAGGGCCAAGCTAACGTGCCATTTATTTTATTCACGTTTCAAATGAAATAAGAGGATTCAATCTGTCCTCACGTCACAGTGAAGGTGACATGATCATGTGACTTCAGACGATGTCTCAACACGTGTACAAGCTGCACAGGTGGACGTTTCATCATTAATATCTCCACACACACACAGGAAGTGGCCATAAATAATCCAGCCTCACCTCGTTCCTGCGACGGCTCAGACATTGAACACGACATGATACGCTGTAATAAAACAAAAGCTTCACTTCATAAATTTGCATGATTTATAAGGAGGTATGGAACGAGTTCAGCGTCATAAATATGCAACAACATGGAAGCGTTGCAGCGGCGTAATTTTAATTTATTCTCATGTGATGGCGGCACTTAATTACTAATCGGTTTCTCTCCTCGCTCATTAACAGGTTGGTGTTCATGAAGTGGTGCTGTGCGTTTACCTCAGCCTACAGACTGTCCTCTGTCTTCTCTCCGTCACATCACGGCTCAGCCCCGCCCCCTCCTCCTCCTCCTCCTCCTCCTCCTCCTCCTCCTCACCGTCCCAGCTTCGAACAAACAGATACCTGTCACCTGTGAAGAATGGCAGTGCTCCTTAACGAATGCCTCATTCTCTGTGGATTATTTACTTTTAATGGGCGGGGAGGGGACGAGGGAGGCACTTAATATGTGTTCACACGAGGCGTGATGTATGGGGTCATGGTCACTCCGGTGGCACCGCCCCGGGTGCTCGCTGGAAATAAATCTGCCCGCTTTTACTGCAGCGCGCGTTCACGCAGAAATGTGCTGAGTTCAGGTCCCCCAGGACTTTACAGTTCTTGTCCTTCATCGTTACAGGGACCTGGAGGCAGAGCAGGGCGCCAGGCGTTACCATGGCGACAGTGATGAGCTCTCAAACTAACAGGGGTCGGAGTGGACAGCAAGTCGTGTTCATCTCAAACTGGAGCCCAGTTTACCCAGCTCAGAGACCAGAGGACAGAGGGCGTGACCCTGCTGTCAGTCTCCACCACAGGAGGTCAGGCAGTGACCTTGGTCCCTGACCTCCTCGTGTCGGGCCTCTGCGTCTCCAGGTGAGCGTAGACGCTCCGACACCGTCCTGAAGCGGTAAGAGCCGGCGGGACGTGGCGTCCCCTGCGCCGGTGGAGGAAATGCGCGGCCTGTTGTGGCGCAGCAGCTCCCCAGTTATTAATATTAATGATCAATCATCAGCAGAGGGTTTGACGATGGTTATTAATGACGACCTGAGCGCTTACCTCTCCCACTCATACAGCTCTGAACCCCTAATGATCAAAAGTATTAATTCCCCCAGTATTCCATTATTAATATCCTGGATGGAGATAAAAAGTAATATTAATGTAAGGCCGACATAAAGACAGAGTCATTATTTAAGTCCTGTCATCGTTTGTCTTATTTAAATACCTCGGTGATAAGCTTTTATTTTAATTTAAATACAGGCATTAATTTCTCCAGTGCTGAGTAATCAAACCAATATTTAGCAGTTTAACTGGAAACCTTGTTAAATCCATCATAAATCTTTCCCCGGTTTGTGGATCAGCGCTGATCTCCGCCGCGTTATCAGGCGCCGCCGAGCGAGCACAGAACCGCCGCGACCATTTCCTGGAGAGTCGTTAAAACACAAAGAGACCAGGTCAGATTTTAATTAAAGCTCCCGAAGCTTTTCATCAAAACCCGAAGAGCAACGGGACAAATCCTCTGAATGTGGAAGATCGAGAGCCGAGGATCAGCGCCTCTGTTTTCGAAAAGACATTCCACCAGAACTGAACCAGGAGCAGAGAAGAAAGACGATTTATATTGTTAAACGCTGATATAAAAATATTAGATTGTCAACGTTTCTCTTTAACCACGCCCCCTCCCTTTTTATATTTATATTTTCCATTCATCTCATTTGATCTAAACATTCAACAGATTCTGCTTCTGAAACTCTATGTATGAATGTATTAATATAGAGCTGTTTCATAGACTGACAGCAGCAACATACAAACTGCATGCGGGTCATTTTTGTTTTTTAATAAATATAAACAAGGTCATTTCCTGATTTGTCTACAAATGAAATGAGGATGAAAATGTTCTGAGAGAACCTTTGATGTTTCTTCATTTCCTGGATACACCGTGTCTTCACACGCACGCCAACATGTGACCCACGTGTTAGCGGCTGCGTTTCATCATCATGCAGGAGGCCGGGGCGCGGCACTTGTTGATGGAGGGGGGGGGCGAGGCCTCAGCCGACACACACCTGCCCGCCTCCTGATGGGCCCTTTAATAACGTGTAATATCGCGGCGGCGGCGGCGGCGGCGCCTGATGGATGGGCCCGGCGATGAGACGCTGTGAGCGAGGCGCAGATTGACCAAACAAGCAAACATACAAATTATTAAAAAAGGAGGGGTCAGCCCCTGCACCCCGGGAGGAAAGTGAATAACCTTTAGTGGAGATGAAACCGTCCTCCAAGTGCAATTTATGGTCTATTGACTGGAGAAAGTGTCTTTTCACATCTGCGGAAATTGTCTCACATTGTAGATGAGATCTGTCGCTTGACACCGGAACCCGAGGCCAGAGAGACGGCAAATATCACATTAGCTGCTCAGGAGACGGAGAGATGATATCAGGGCTGCGGCTCCGGACAAACACACACACACACACACACACACACACACAAGATGGATGGATTTACGTGTTTACGGATAAAAACATTTTAAAACAACACATATTTGGGGGATTTGTGATGCTCAGCGTCTCATTTCGTGTTGACAGGACGGATCCGTCTCTCAGGTCTATCACCGTCTCACACACACAGACACATATCTGGATTAAACAGTCAGAGTCATTACAGCCGACGTTATTGACCTTTTAAGATACAACTTTAATAGCTTTGCTCTGTCTGCCGTGCTGATGAAGTCCCCCTCAGGGTTTGACTGGAATTGGAATCAAATACTTTAGATCCTCCTCTTCCTCGCAGGTAAAGCCGCGGCTTTGTGCACAGAAAGGAGAAATTAGAGGAAAAGCACACAATGAGAATGAGGAGCAGGTGACGGGGATTACGGGACAGGACACGGAGGCCGGCCAAGCTCGACGGCGCCGGGGGGCGGGGCCGGGGCCAGAGGGCGGGTGGAGTCACACTTGAGGAAGAATTAACATGTGACGAGCCGCAGGGTCAGTGGAATAAAGAGTCATGTCGCTGTGTCGCCGCCACAACGGAGGCGGGGTTAAGAACGGCCGGGGCGGTTTAAAGTTTACGAGTGGCTGGAAAGACGAAGCCGATAATGTGTGTGAGGTTAATATCCTGCCTGCTCCGGCTCTTATCGACGCTGTTGTGCTGAAACAGGAAGTGATGGACGATGACTCGTGTGCTTGGTAAATGGCAGGTCGCAGCATCATCGCCTTTCACTTTATATACGACCCAGATAATGACACAGAACTTTTCTGAACTCGTGACCTTTCATCACCCGCGGCCTCGTCCTCGCTCTCTCACCTGTCCGCATCACTCTTATTGTTTTCTGTGGCCGTACCTGCACCCCCGCCGCCACCGCCACCGCCACCGCCATGTCCTATTATTCACTGTCTGCAGCCATCAGCCTTTTCCAATCTCACCATCAGGGAAGTCACAGCTCTTTGTACAAGTGCCTTCAGTAATTGAATTTGCTGCAGAAATAGCGGCCTGGAAAATTTCATTTTCGCTCCCGGTGGATGTGAGAGTGTGTGTGTGTGTGTGTGTGTGTGTGTGTGTGTGTGTGTGTGTGTGTGTGTGTGTGGGATGCACAAGCAAGTGAAGCTCATCCCCTCCTTCTCCTTCCTAACTGATCTATTCTCTCTCCCCACAGACGCCCGTCTCACTCCATTTTGGACTGCGCTGCCCCTCGCCCTCCCTCCTCCGCTGCCTCGACCCGCCCAGCCGCACCGGCAAACACAAACACCGCTTTAAAGCCGCCATTGTCTCACCGTCAAGCCGAGTTTAAAACACAGAAAGTTTCAGAGGCATGAAGATGAGAGGAGAGGTGACGTCATCAGGGTCAGACGAGCTCCAGCTGTTCACATGCACATCTATCGTGCAGCATATTTACTGACACACACACACACACACACACACACACACACACACACACAGGCTAGAGGAGGAGATCCAGAGTGATCCCACTGAACGTGAGGAGCACGTGAGGAACTTCAGACTCGAATAAAAACGCTGCTCAGACCAGGGCCCCTCTGCAGCTGCTCCGACCAAATCCTCCATCTGCCTCGCCCCTCTCCCCCTCTCCTCCTCCTCCTCCTCCTCCTCCTCACTGCCTCCTCTTCAGACCCTGACCACGGTGATCTCTATCACAGTGGAGTGTGTGTGTGTGTGTGTGTGTGCCTCCATTTTCTCCTAAATACCTTCCACAAATAATGGTTTTCAGAATGAGCATTAACAGGGTTGATTACACGAAATGGCCCTTTTAATTTACAGCGGGCTCCTATTGATCACAGCAGCGCAGATTAAAGCGTTCAATGAAGCCAGTGATGAGGTATTAACCAGCTGGAGCCCGCAGGGCCCCCAGGGGCCCGCTGGGGGCCGGCCGGGGCTCAGCCTGTGTACAGTTATTCCCCTGTAATGAAGTGCCTCTATGCAGCGGCATGGAGCCCCGGCAGGAAAAATAGATTGAAGATGATGAGCTCTTCAAAGTCATTTCTCGCTCTCTCATTCCACCTCATGGCCGCCGCCTCTCGTCCCGCCGTCGCTCGCCGGCCCCACTCCCCAAAATGCCTCGGATTTACTTAGCCGGCTGGACCGATGCAATTTTTATGACCTTATTGCTTTTTTACCATGGTAATAGTTTTGAATCAATTTATCAATCTGCAGGAGCCATCAGCCATGTTGCCCTCAAAGATCAAGTCCAGGTCATTCCATCATTGCACCGCGGAGCAGTGAGATGGAAAGGCCCCCGCCGCCGCCGCCGCCGCCGCCATCCCTCCCCACGCCCCCCACCACTGCCAGCGGCCATATGAGAGCGCTCCTCACACAGCTTAGCAAACATGCTCTCGCCAGTTTAACCCCTCATCCAGAACCCCCCCCCCTTACAGCAGAGAGCAGGGATTTCTTATTATCTATCACTGAGACCAGGCGCCCCGCCACAATAAGAGCCTCTCCACTCTCACAAGTGTGTGGGCCGCATCCCCCATGTTGTGGGGACCTGCTGTTGACACAGGTTTCAGCCCAGCCTGGGGCTTAGACGAGCCTGGCCCTATGCTGCTGTGTTCTTAGGGTTGCTAGGGCTAGCTTATCTTCAGGTTAAGTAGGGTTGAATTATGGCAGCGTTATGCCAAGGTCAGCTAAGTTAGCTTGAGGTTAGGTTAGTACAGTGGGTGTGTGATCAAATCCTGCTGCTTTAAATAAACTGGCATTAATGTGAAGAAACGTTTCCTTTTATTTCTCCTCCATTGATTCGACTCATTTTCTGATCAATATCAGATCGAGGAGAACGATTCATTCGGGTTATTAATACGTTTAAACGAGCGTCTCAGCTCCACTGTCCTTTGTTTGGCTTCAGCAAATGTCAATTAATGCTCCATCAGGCTGAATCATCTGAGGCTGTCCGCTGCACACGCCCCCGCTCCCCCGCCCTCCCCTCCCACGTGATAATGGCGGCGAAGCGGCAGAGCTCGCCCCACGACACGCTGAGGATCTTTAAGTTACGAGAGGAAACAGACCCTCAGTTATAGGTGGAGATAAAGCAAACGCTCTTTATATTCCTGTGGGTTGACTCATTCCCACATGATGTGTCCTGGTTCGCTAACGGATGGCGGGGGGGCGGGGTTAGCAGACGGGACTCCAGGGCCCGGTTATTAAATTAGTTTCCAGCTTTATGTTGTGATCAATAGCAATGTGTTTATTCTGCAGCTCAGTGTTATTCATTAGGAGCCAGAGAGCCTTAAAGAAGCTCGTTACGGTGACATGTGACCGCCTTTAACTCCGCCTCCCTAACATGGAGGCCAGCAGCTTGTAGCTCATTTATTGTATACAGTATATACACAATATATTACATGCTGTATACAGGGTATTGGGCCTGTCACAGAGTATTAGTCCTGCGGTGTAGGGAGGTATTTATGTATTTATGTATTTTCCCGGTCTGGTCTGGACGTGTCGTCAGTGTCAGAGGTCATGACCTCACCCAGCAGAAGGACTCTACTTCCTGTTACAGACGCCCGATACGTCGTCACTTTGAATTCACTTTAATTTATTAAAATACGAAACAACACACCACAGGTGTGTGTGAGTGTGTGTGTGAGTGTGTGTGAGTGTGTGTGTGAGTGTGTGTGAGTGTGTGTGTGTGTGTGTGTGTGTGTGTGAGTGTGTGTGAGTGTGTGTGTGTGTGTGTGTGTGTGTGTGAGTGTGTGTGAGTGTGTGAGTGTGTGTGTGTGTGTGTGTGAGTGTGTGAGTGTGCTTCAGGAGCTCCATCTGATGAATATCTAAAATGTGTCAAGGACAAAGACTAAATGATGAGTTCAGTCTATAAACAAATTCATTTTCTCTTTTACTCAGTGATTTGTAAAGTGTCTTCTCCCCTGGTTGCTGGCAGCGGTATAAACCCCTCCCCCTCCTCCGCGTTAACAGATGGGGCCTGAACCAAACGAAGGGATCAAAGCAGATGTTGACTAAACGTTGAAAGATGTTTCTGTGATTTCAGCTCGTTCTTCTCTCTGATCAGACTCGTTTACTTCATCATCGCGTTGTGACGACGGATGAAAACGTTTCAAACCGCAGAGCGATGAAGAGTCTGATGAAACGCTCTCACTCCCGGAGGACTGAACAACGACAGGCTGAGGTCTCAGCGTCCGCAGGTCTCCGGCCGCTCTGACCTACACATTTCCCAGAAACAGGCTCTGTCCTCTGGCCAATATTGGACTAATCCCCCCCGATCTGCCGGCTCCTGGAGGTCAGCCCTAACAAAAGCATTAAGCAAACAGCTAATGGAATTAAGGCTATAATAATATAGGGATATAGTGAGACAATTCTATTAACAAGATATAAATCATGTTGAGTGTGAGGTAAGTGTTTTTTAATTGATTGATGGAAACAGCGATCCATAGGTTTTCTGGAGACTAACAGCCATTTACCGTCTCCTGCAGAGTAAAAGAGGCAAAAAGGGAGAGATAAGAAAATTACGTCGGGCGGAGGAATAAATTATTCAGAAAAGATAATCACTCTGTGCTGACGTTACTAATGTGAAGAAGCATTTAATCTCCCTCCTGTGGGACCTGGAGCCGGCTGAAGGTTTTATAAAGATTAAAACTGCAGCCAGAACGAGGAGCGCTCATATTACTGCTCCCTGCTGCTCTCTAATCTCACACACACACACACACACACACGTATAGACGTACTGGACATAGATATCATATTGATTGGTTATATTTTATACAGATCTGATTTTTAAGACGAGGCCCCTCGTTGAGTTCGTTCGTCTTCAGATGGACAGATGAAGGAAGACGATGAAGAGCGGCGGCGAGCGGCGCTCTGACACGTTATGAGAGTTACAAACTGCCGTGACAAACGGCGGTTGAGCAGGAAGTTAACCGGAGCGCGATGGCCGGCGGCGGCCGGCGTTATCTCCCCCTCGTGTTTATTACAGCCTGTTGTTGGGCCCCGGGGCCGGGCTGACAGTGACGGACAGCTCCTATTAGGAGCCCCGGTGGCCGGCAGCTGGCAGCGGCAGATACATTAAACCAGATCTGATGGCTTCTCATTGGCTCGCTCATAAAACACGCTCACTAACCAGCGGCTGATACGAGGTTTTAATTTGAGAGACGGCTCCATCAGCGGCGCCATCGACACGGGGCTTTGTTTGGGGACAGTAATGGCGGTGTACATGCTCAGTATTGATGCTCTGTCTCCTCGGGGCTTTGTCTGACTGTTATATATGTCCCTGCTTGTCAGGGGCCCCTGAGGGCCACCTTATCAGACCTGCCTCTCCTTTATCCTCCTCCCTCCTCTCCTCCCACCCACAGGTCAGGCCTGCTTATCACAGCCTGTGGCAGGACACACACACACACAGATTAAGAACGACCTGAAGGTGGCGCTGTTTGAAAGTCGGAGGATCAGAGTTCATCCTGAGGACTGGAAATGAAGATGGACGACATGACAGCTAGAGACAGCCAAAGGTTCTCTATCGCCCCCTGGTGGCTGTGATACGCCCACCTCCTCCATGTGTGCAGATGGGACATGGAACAAACCAAAACAAACGCAGATCGATGTCGTTAAAAATGTACACTGGACTTTTATGTCTTGATTTGTCTCACATCAAACTGAGATGCTGCTGGGAAGATAAACTTGTTCTGTGTTACAAGATAAGAGCGTGTGTGTGTGTGTGTGTGTGTGTGTGTGTGTGTGTGTGTGTGTGTGGGCCCTAAACACTCATCATATAATGATGCATTGCAAACAGGGGCAGTCCAATAACAGGCCGGCCTGTGTCTCCGTGGTGACGGCGGGACATCTGCATGTTGGCTGGTGGCGAGGGTCCGTGTCACGCCCCCCAGCCTCCCCCTCCCCCTCCCCCCTGCAGCTCTGTGCGCTGCATATTAAAAGCTTTATCCGAGCAATTAAATGTGGGCGTAATGGCCAGGAGTTGGCAGAATGATTGTGCGATTGAATTAGCAGTTATGATGGGGACACATTACAAGATGAAGTAAATGCAATTAGCTCGGGCGTGTCCCGCCCCGCCCGCCAGCTCCAGCCGCATGATGTGACTTAATTAGCTCTTGCTCTTGTCACATACACTTTCCTCCTGATCTAATTCTCCGACAGCTCAGAGTGGATCTGAGCCCCCCCCCCCCCCCCCCCCCCCCGCTGTACACTCGGATGGTTCCCCGTCTGTCTGACCGCTGTACACTCGGATGGTTCGGAGCTGACTCATCCCATAATAACCGTCAGAGTAAAGACACGATTCCTGGAGCGGCCAAACTAATCTGCTAAAGACGAGAGCGTCCTCCTCCAGAAACTGAACAAATCTAAACGTTTCAGAGGAAACTTCCTCCACAACAGAACCAGCTGCTGCTCCCCTGGTTTCAGATGGTCAGACTGGACCTGGACCCCAGCCCGGTCCCTGGCCACCACCATCACGAGGATCCAGAGCAGCTCAGGCCGCCTCGCTCCCTCCTCTCTCGGACATTGATTAGCGCCGAGCTCTTAGCCGTGGTCATTTGCCAGTGATGGAGGCTGAGCCCGTGTGAATGTGGTGTCCTTGCAGATTTAGTGGTCACTTCTCTCAACTTTGCCCATTAACCTGAGTGCAGCAGGCAGTTTGCCCCCCCGTCCCAGCCCCCCCGCGCCCCTCGCTGGGAGCGCCGCGGGAACATTTATTACCCGGGGACGCTCTAATGGATCCCAGTTAAGGTGTGTTAACAATTTTTCTATTGATTAATTGGAAGAGAATCATCGGCAGACTAACTCAGCCCGGGAGATTTAGTGGCTTTTAAGGTAGTAGCGATGAATATAATGCTTTACAAAGAGCTTCTGTACATTATATATATGACACCTGCTACATCAAGGTTTCATTCGTCTTCATTACTGGCGCTGGGCCCAACCCCTTCAAGGTTGAAATAGAGATCCACCTTTCATTACGGCCGCCATGACGGCTCTGCAGAGAGAGATCAAATAATAATGGCCCTGTTGAAACTGTTCCGCCTCACTTGTTAATGTTAATCGATGTATTAAATATTAAAGATTTCCATAACAGGACTTTGAACCGCTGCCACGCTTCTCCCATCACCGCCGCGCAAACTGCCAAGCTCCCGTCCGCCTGTAATTAGGTAAAGTAGAGGATGATGACGACCTGCTGACCTCCGACCCCCCCGACCCCGGCGCTGCTGAAACAAGGAGAACTGAAAGACGCTTCAGAGGCTGTCAATCAATCAAACTGTGACTTCATGAAACTGAATTTAACTTCGGAGACGTGTTTGTTCTGTGAATTCCTCTGTGGTTCACTTCTCCCGACCTGATAAATTCACCATCGCATCAAATGTCCAGTTGATCCGCGTCAGCAGATTTTGGTCCTTGTGTTTTTGAACGTGTGAGTTCTGCTCTGACTCAACACTCGGCGGTTTGATCCGTCTCCAGACCTCGGCCCGGGACGGACAACACTCTGGATGAAAGAGAGAAATTCTGGCTGCCGCACACGACGCAGCACAAATAAACGTCTCGCAGCGAGCTAACGTCAGACGGGCGAGGAACGGAGGCGTGCTCGGTGCCCAGTGTGTGGAGAGAAAACAGCTTCCTCTGCAGGACGCCCCCGCCGCCCACACTCAGCCCCGGGCCCTCTGTTTCTTTTTCCCTCGGAGCATCCAAAGCCTTACTCATGTTTGCTTTGCAGATCGTTTGATGACAGCGAGCGTTGCGGCGTTCCAGAGTCAGCAAATGATTCTTTCATAATGTCTCATCATCCCGGGTTTGATTTCATATTCAACGTTTTCTCATCACACGGACAAACAGTTACATTCACTCGCTCTCAGGCGCCTCGGCACAACATTTCTTAAACATCACGTAAAGAAGGAAACGGGTCTGTGTGAGCCGAGGATCAGAGACGCCTGATTTCCCAAGATACACTGCTCCTGACGGACGCAGAATCATTTCACTCTCCTGATTTACACGGGAACGAGCGATCGCCTTTATTCACCCGTCTGAGCAGGAAGTCACGACAGAGAAAAACAGGTCGACTTTATTTTGGTGGGACAGGAAGCGGAGAAGCTTTAAAGCGAAGCCCTCGGAGCGAACGTGTGATAAACGCGTCAGTAACGACCTCCTCGCCGGGTCCGACGTGCAGTTTGTGCTTTATAGATTTAAAAAACGAGCGGAACCAGGAGCGTGCAGCTGCTGACTCTGACGGCTTGAAGAAATTACCGAAGGAACAGCGTTTTCCTCCATTTATTGTTTAATGCCACATTAGCAATCTGCAGCGTTTCGGAGTGGCTGCCAGTGGCGGCGGCTCCGGGCAGATGGGCCGCTCTGTAAGACAGATCCACTGCCACATAAATTCCCAGCTTCCATCAAAAGCCAAAGGAGAAACGGCACTAACGGCGTGTTATGGTGGCTCGGACGCCGCTGCCAAGAGCAACAGTTCACGCTTTTTCCCTATTCAGACATTTGAGGGATAGATTCAGATGTTACCTCTCATTAGTGTCACTGCACAGCAGCAACAAACAGAGGCCGCTGCAGATGTGCTGACGTTTCCTTTCTAAATAATAATAAAGTTTAATCGGCCTCATTACCTGTCGTCCACTGAAGTCTGTGATGGTTCAGGTTAATAAACAATAAAGTGAACACAGAGCCAGGCGTCACAGTTTCACAGAAATCACTGTTATTGATTCGTTAAGAAAATCATTAAAGAGACAGAAAAAGAAAGAGGAGCTGCAGATTCTGCTAATGCTGACGTACCATCATCATCTCATTTTATAAAGCACTTCCCAAAATGTTTTGCTCCAGAAATTCATTAAAACAAATAGAATCATCAGAATTAAAGACACAGTCATTAAGACAATTTAATTTAAGTAAAATCTTAAACTTGGTTCAAAGGCAGGAGAGAGGAAGGGGAGGGGCTCAGGGAGCTGAAGGTGAATATTCGGTTAATATTTTAGAATAAAAAATTCAAAGTTTCTCGTCGGTTCATCGTCACAAGACAAAAACAAGCGGGATTTATTTTCTTGAGATCAGTGAATCTGATCCTGGGTCTGTGTGGAATCATCAAAGTGCTGACTGATTTCCAGCGGGCAAACGCTATCTGGCGGCGCGGCGGCCCCGCGGGCAGCGGGACAAGTGTATCTGTGGCGAGCAGACGTTTGTCGGAGCTGTCGTTTCATTCTCTCTCCTCGGGCGCCACAATTGACTTGTCATGTATTTTCCAGCTAATTAGCTCTTTTAAATCGGAGGTTACGAGCGGCGCCCGTTGATAAGAACACGGCGGTAAATTGACCGTGTGATGCTGCCATTCACTCGGGGACAATGACCTCCTGCAGCCATGATCAGGATTAATTAAACACTGTTAAGGAAGAGTGATGGTGGGACAGCAGGCATGCTGGGTAGATAGCAGGCCTCAGTCTTTATACTGCGCTCTGATTGGTCGGTTGCTGTGAATGTGCCGGGGTTAAACAGCGGGGGGGGGGGGGGGGGGGGCACTTCAACAAAAGGTCGTAACAAAGTCTCAGTTTCTCCTTTCAGCCCAAACATTTACACACAGCGAGGGAGGAGGTTCTGAGGAGATTTACTGGATCTGACATCACTGAAAATAACACAACGTGTGGCATCATCAACCAGCTCTGATTCACACTTTGATAAAGATCAGCTGACGATTCGTTACTGAGGAGTACAGAGGAGTACTGTAGTACTGCGAAGGTACTGATGCTGCTAGCGATACATCATCATGTTACCATGCCAACAGACACTCCACTGTTTCCTATCATCAGTTATTGGGCTCGATGTTATTCCAGATTCAGATTCTTGTCTCTGCTCTTCATAAACGTGAGCTCCCTGCTCAGGTGACGGCCTCCTCTGCCTCTCTGTCCCTCTGACGGCGATGGGACACGAAGCGTGGCGTCCTCTGGGGAGCGGAGCGCTCGGCTCTGCTGTGAGCACAGAAAGGACTTGTCTGTGCTGATTGTGAGGGGGCTGACAGGTGATAGGTGTGTGTGTTTGTGCGGGGGGGGGGGGGGGGGGGGGGGGGCACTTCAACAAGGGGGGGGGGGGGGGGGGGGGGGGGGGGGGGGCACGTCTCCAAAGGCTGGCGTCTTAATTCACTGACCATTAGCCGGGAGATCTGTTAGCGGTGACAGAAGGTGTTCCAGCCGGCTCCTCCGCAGGGAATCACAGCTTCAAACATCATCTTCACTTCTGCTGCTCGCGGCGTGCCGCGCCCCCGGGGGCCGGGCTGGAAATTGGCTGAAGGGATTCCCAGTCATGGAGCGCCCGATTTGTCAATCACTTTTCAATTAGCAAATGAGCTCCGCCGCCAAGGTAGCTCATGGTCAATCAGAGGCGGGAAGAGCTGAGGCGGCAGGAACGACCCCCCCCCCCGACACACACACGCTGATGACATTAACCCCACACAATATAATTACCATCATGCAACTGATCAGAGGGGCTGCGTCTTAAAGCAGGGGCCACGGGGGGGGCCACAGGGGGGCCATTCACTGACTTCATCTGAGAACAGCAGCGCTGCAGTGCATGATGGGTGATATTGCTCAATAGACGTGATAAAAACTTGAAGAACAACTTCAAATGTTTTTCCACGAAGTCGAGGAGACGCTGAGTGGGACACAGTGGACAGAGACACGTGAGGTCAAAGGTCACGTGTCCGCAGGATGAAGACGGAGGAGCAGCAGATCGTCCGTTCTTTTTGTTTCCAGCTGAAACCAGGGAGGATTGATTACCGATGATCTGGTTGATGTAGCGGCGTGATGTGATCGAAGGTGGCGACGCCGCTCCTCCATCACGCAGACACATGTTTGATCTCCTCCTCAGGTGGAAATGAAGTGATCTGTTTTTCCTCCTTCCTCCTCTGTCAGCAGTTCTGACCTTCTCCCTCTCTCTCTCTCCCTGCTGAAGGACGTCTCGATCAGCTGACACTGCACTTCCTGTCCGCCGTCAGCACGCTGGCCGCTGCCAAGGTGCGAGAGGTCCGGCTGCAGCGCGGGCACTTGATGAAGCAGAGGAATCGATGGAGCGAGGAATGATGAAGAAATGAGCCGCAGAGACGGACAGGCGGCACAAACGAGCGTGTCACATTTTCTGTGTGTGTTGATTAATAATGAGATGAAAGACGTCCACGCTCTGCTCTCAGACATCAGATGTGAGCTTCATCTGAGAGAGGGAACCGCACGCAGCAGACGGACACGTGATTGATGAAGCAGTGGAATCCCAAACGTCTCGCTGGTCTGTTTCCATCCCGGAGGTTTATTTGTCTTGGTGTTGGGGCGAGTGGGTGTTTATGTTGCGTCTCCTGAGGAGCCACATGTCCTGAGAAAGCAGCCGCGGCCCCGCAGAGGGCCCACTGAAAACAAGACCCTCCCAACAACACTGACTTTTGGTTTCCAGATCCAGGTTCTGATCAGCTGACCTGAGCCGATTGATTCATTTCACATTATTAATGAACTTTGCTGCAGCTCCACTTGTCAGACTTTGGCCCCCGAGGGTCAATAACCAGAGGAAACCTGATGTTAGTGGATCCAGCTTAAGTGATTCTGTCGCGCTAACGATTCGGTGTATCAGGACAAACGTCCGCCGCCGCTGACACGTTCCCCCGACCTCATCTGCATAAGCTCTGCCTCCACCTGGGAGGACGACCACTTCCCGGAGCCTTCAATAAATATTTCATGCAGACGAATCCATCAGAGCAACAGGAAGCAGAAAGAGAGTGTTAACGTCGGGGGGGGGGGGGGGGGGGGGTTTCTGGGGGGGGGGGGGGGGGGGGGGGGGGCGTGTTCTGCAGTGTGTGTGTGTGTGTGTGTGTGTAAACTGCTGGCTCGTGGTTTCTGCAGGAATCAGTGCGATGGATCGGACGGGAGAGATTTAGTTGCAGGTGGCAGAGGTCGCTGGATTGTGTATTCTGTGCAGTCAATAATAAAGTTAGGACTTATGCCCACAGAAAGTTAATGAGCAATCACAAGGACCTTGGAAAGTCATTTGCATCCGGGCACGGGCTCCTCACTTTGGCTGGGAGGGGGTGGGGGGGGCCCCGGGGACACGGACAGAGCAGCAGAGTCACAGAGGAGGAGCTGAACAGTGCCGCTGAGGTCCAGACATTACAGGCGCTAAATACTAAAGACAACAGAAACAAACTCAGAGTCCACCAGCAGGGACACTGACACATGGACTCAACACGTATGTGGACACATCTGGACATTTACTGGCTCTTCTCCTTCAGGCCCCTCGACGTTGATGATGTCACCAAATCCTCCGCGCTGTAACTTATATATTTATAATTCGATCGCGAGCATCTGGCCACGCCCCTTGTGACAGCATAATTCCACCCCCCCACCCCCCCGAAGCAGTTCTGTTTTTGATCATGAAACATGAACCTCTTTCCGCTCTCGGCTCCCAACATGCACTTCTGCTCTGAGGACACGGCGCACATGCAAGGAGGATTTACCTTCATCATAAGGTCACACCCGGGCGCACCACGCCAGCCGTGTAATCACCTCATCTGCTTTCACCGCCACAGCCTCGGGGCTGTAATCTGTCCTGCACACTGATGCAAGAGGCTGCTGCCCCCCCTGGGGCCCCGCCGGCCCCCTGGTGCCCCCCCCCACCCGTGGCCCCTCTCAGCCTCCCGACCGTCGCACCTGTGTGTGCTGACGATTTGTCATGAAGTGTGGGGGCATGTGACGTCAGAGCTCCATCGTCGCTCAAAACCCTTTCCCACAATGCATCTTGAACTTTAGTGTACAGCTGATGGTCACTGACATAGCCCATGATGCATTGCTCTCACACTAAATGAGAGTGAAATTAAATATATAAACACAAGTTAAAAAATATTCGCATGAGGTCTCAGAGAAGAAGAATTTAAATGTATTTTAAAAAAGCTTCAGATGAAATAATCAAATCTATTTTCTTTTTTTCCCTCTGGTAAAATATGTTTAATAAAACATATATTTATCACTAAAACTCTGTTTTTATTTATTGAGTTTAGAATTTGATCTGTGACGTGAAACAATATAAATATCCCATCGATGATAATACTCAGAATATCTGGAGTAACAGGGAAAAGAAAACATAAAAATAAAACATGTGATGGAACGTGTCGGACACGTCGAGGACAGCGCCTCCTGCTGCCTCCTCAAACACACATTTCATTACTTTGCTTTGTGGCATTTTTTTCCACGTCATTACGGAGCGGTAATGTGCGAGCGCCGGCGGAAACAGATTGTTCTGCTGCTCACATCCAACAGGCCTCATTTTAATGTGCCACCATTACACGACTCGCTGCTTTGTTACAGTGGCGCCCTCCTCCCCGCTGCTCCGTTCTGACACCAGACAAATGTTTCATTCAAATGTTGCTTTCGCATATTGTGGAGGAAGTAATGAATTCTTGTGCGGCGCTGGCGGCGGCGGCGGCGGCGGGCCCGGTTCACCGTGTCACGTCTGAGCGCGGTGCAGGCGCGGCTCCACAGCAGCAAAATTAAATTTAATGTTCCATCCTCCGCGGGAAAGGTGCATAAATCAAAGCTTTTGATTTGCATGGACTGTGGCGAGCGACCTCATCCCATGCAAAAATAAAGCGGGGCACAATATGATGTCACGGGGAAAACAATGTAATCTCACACTTCCTAATAAAAACAAGCAACAGGCAGGAAGGTTTAATTCAGAGCGCTGCTCCCGTGTCAGGTGTATTATTAAAACCAGGCCCGGCTCCACTTTCATTTACAGAAATGTGACGCTGCCTCCGCAGGGAAATGAAAGTTTCAGGATTTACAAACAGGAAGCTGCTCAGTGCGTCCGACCAATCAGAGCTCTGGACCCATTTAAACGTTCCCCTCGCTGGTCCTGAGGCTGATCAGACAAACGATGTCACATGATTCAGGCACCAACAGGCCCTCCACTTCATTTCAGTGTTTTAACCACAATGATGGAAATAATGAAAAATCATTATCTGTCCCATCAGGGATGTCTCCATTCCTGTAAGCTAACGCTAAATCGCACACGCACACACACCCACACCCACACACCCAGGCCCATTAGGAATCGGGCCTGATCAATAGCCAGTGAATTAGAGTGCCACTGATCTGATTAACTCCCCATTATTTTCTACAGGCTCTTATTTACGATGCAGAAGGAGAAAATACCTCACGTCGTTTTCTCTTTACGCGTAACGTCGGCGGATACGACGGCGACTTCTGACGTCACGGTTCAGATGTTTCAGGAGAGGAAAGAGAAGAACAGCCCTGAAAAACATTGTGAGCGCCTGTCGCTTTAAGACACCCCCCCCCCGAGAAAGCTGGTCTGCTGTGATTGGTCAGCACGTGTAGGAACTGTCGACCTCCGCTCTCACTGTTAGGGGGCGTGTCCAAGCACGACCACAGCTTTGTCATTTGTGCTCTGTCGTAACATCATCGTTTCCTTCAAAGTTCGGCACAAAATAAAAGATCCTATTTTCACTAAAAACAAATGACCGAAAATCAGCATCTCCGTCCGCTAACGGCACGCAGCCGTCGCAGTCGGGCCTGTGGCCTCTGCTCCGCGGAGGCCTCGGGGCGGATGCAGGTTATTGAAATGAAATGGATCTGCTCTAAATGTGCCTTGCTTTAATATGGCAGAGGAGGAGAAGCCGAGTCCTCCTGAGGCATGATGGGATTAGTGCTGCGGCCCTGGAAGGAGAGGTTCAGGTGTAGCGGCGCACCCCCGCAGTTAAAGAGATTATCAACAATGAAGATAATCTCAAGAAAAGTTCCTGCGTCCGCACTCCACACACAAACTCTCTGCATCTTTCTAACAAATTCCCAGAAAAGGCTTTTTATTGTATAAGTGTTGCGGAGGCGGGCGGAGGTACAGGTGGCGGCGAGCTCACCCTGTGATCCCAGCAGCTCCGCCCGCCTCCGCAAACCTAATAACACACAGCAGGACCACAGGCTTTTATATTAAAAGCCATATATTCTGATTAATTCTGCTCTGAGGGAAACGGACGATGGACTCGGAGGAAGACACGAAGAAATCCAAACCTCCGCAGGAAACAGGAAATCACCAGTTCTCCTTTCAGCTTAAATCAACACAAACAATGTGAACCGCTTTCTCTGAAAATATTCGTCTTCCACACAATCTAATCTAATCTAAATTTAAATGTTTGTCTTTAAATATGTATTCAAAACTATGTGATACAATCCTCAGTTTTTATTTGACTATTTTACCTGCAGATAACCTGCCATCAGTCAGTTCCTCGTCCTGATCCGTTTCATCTGTTAAAATCAGACTGCTCCTTTAACTGTGAGTTAATATTCACGTCACTGACCCGTTTCACTCGGAGCTGATGTGAAAAATCAGAAACCCTCGTAAAGCGTGCAGCTGCAGCTCGATCAAAGTGGCTCATTTAGGTTTTTATGAAGCAGACGAGAACTGTGCTTTCAGATTATGAGGGAGCCTGTGAAGGCGTCATGAAACATCTGTGATGATCCCTGTGCTGCGGAAAATAATTCTTTATGTCCATATGTCTGTGTGTGTGTGTGTGATGAGAGGAAATGACTTGTCATCATCAGAAATATTAAAGTGTCAGTTTCACATTAACTCCCCTCCTGACCCCTATTGTAAATAACCCCCCCCCCCCCCCCCCCCCCCCACACACACACACACACACACACACACACACTGACATCCTCGGTCTATTGACAGAAAGTCGATAATTGAATCATCGTCAGTTTAAATGATTTCATCACAAACGTTGACTGGATGTTTTTTGGATGTTTGAGTAACAGACCTGCTGCTGGTCCCAGGCGTCAACATGGAGGAGCAGATTACATCAACTCTTCCATCAAACCTTTTCTTTTGTTATTCCAGCAGTAAAAACCTTTTACAAGACACGCGTGTTGTTTTTTTATCTTGTCGTTATAAATAAAATGTGTGAATTTAGACGTTATATTTCTGACCAGTGAAAACAGTTAACGTCCGTCTGTCTGGAGATGTAAGTTTTAATAAGCAGGAACAAGCTGCTGCTCTGCATAAACGCAAAAACTGTTTAAAAAGTCATTTGTAAGTTTGCTGGAAGTTTCAGTGTGTGGTGGTGGTGGTGGTGGGGGGGGGGGGGCTGTGGGAAAAACACACAAGCTCATACAACAGCGATTCAAATCAATTTCAAAGCAGAGCTGGAAGAAATTTGTGTACGAGCGAGTGCAGGCTCCCAGGTTCAACGAAGAACGAGTTCACAGAGGAATGGAAGGGGGGGGGGGGCACACCCCCCCTCCAAAAAAAAAAAACTTGTCCAGATCCGACTCGCAAATAAAAAAAGCAAAGCAATCAATCATGTGGGAGAGCCCTCATTCCTCGCTGCTCCTTCCAGGCAGCGGCAGAATGAAATGGGACAAGACCAGAATATGCAAACTTCTCCTCCCTGGACGGAGGGGGGGGGCACCACAAAGATAAATGGGCATTCCAGGGGACGACACAGGGGCCCGTTAAAAGTTTACTGTCACAAACACTAATTAATCACCACGGCAGCGGTGGCTATTAATCATATATTAATGAGATGGTCTCTTTACTTTGGCCCGCCCAGGCCTCCTCTCGGCCCTGTGGCCCCTGGAAGCCTCGCTGAGCAGAAAGCATCCTGGACTCAATTAATCTTCTCACACCTCCGCCGCCGCCGCCGCCGCCACCGCCACCGCCGCCACACAGCCCCAGCGAGAGCAGGCAAACAGAGAGGACATTTAAACTGTCCACGGTTCCGACTGGGGGGGGGTTCAGGATGGTTAATCACCTGAGGTGGGGACTGGGGGGGGGGTCACCATGGAAACAGTGATGTCACATGAACGCTCAAGTTGTGGTAAATCTCCAAGTATTTGCAGTGCATTGTGGGTATCAGGCCGTCGGCTGTTAACAAAGTTCACAGATGAGCGTTGGTCTGATCCGTCAGATCTTTATTGTCTTAAATATTTTAAATATTCCCGACGCTCTGTCAGCTGCAGGTTGACGTCAGGTCAGCGTGTCGTGATGTTAAGGCTGACGTGGTCGCCGCTCGCCGCCGCAGACGCCGCCTCATTAAGGAGAACGGAGCTAAATGAAGCGCAGCGTCACTTTCCACCTGCGGCGCTCAGGAGAATGAACCAAATGGAGCGTGAAGTTAGAGCGCGGCGTCCGCACAGGTTTAACACACCGGCTGACAGACTGCGGCGCGGCCTCGAGCAGCGAGCCCTGACAGAGCTCAATGATTCTACATCCACAGTTTAAACACGGCCACATCATACACCTCCGGCCGCCACACGCCGGGGCCCCTCCCGCCTCGCTTCATCTTGAGCTTACGTGCACACGAGACCAGCAGGTCGCTTCTCACACACCAACTGGATCAGGACCAGCTGACAGTCGTCATGTAACTGGAGATGCATTATGGGAACTGCCTCAAAAACATCCTCCTCATGTTGTCCAGTGTGACTCTGTGCTGACCTCACCTTGAGGCCCCCCCCCACACAGTTTGTTAATACCCTTTTAAACAGATCGGTAATGGTTGTGGAACCAACGTGCGATCGGAGGCCGATGATCTTAATGACGCACTCAGGCGACCGTCAGGAGCCGCCACACAGAGCGCTTCCATCAGCGACCTCCACTCGGTGACACTGATCGCTAATAACGGGCCCCAGTGCAGCCATGACATAATAAACATGCGACCCTTTGTCACAGAGACGTCCTTTAACTGCAGAGACGCGCTCTAATTGGTTTGCCCCCCCCCCCGTAATTACCCACCAAAGAACGGCGTGCAGCGTGTGGCGTGCAGGTCCGAGCTGATGGCTGCACTCGCTGTCCCTCAGTACATTACCCAGAGATCACCTGGGGGGGGTGACACAGATAGATCTCCCTCATGCTCCCCATGGGGGAGAGAGACGGCTTAAAAGCAGGAACGCCACGAGAGAGCCGTTGACCTGAAGCAGGGGATGATGGGTAATCTGTGCTCTGTCTCTGCTGCTTTAATGAAGGACACAGCTGCAGGACGACTGTGTACAATGATATCAAGTCAAATAATGTGGACTCTTATTCACATGTGTAAATCAATATGACCCATCTGCTAACATGGAGAAGGAGGGTTTACACTCTTTGGTTTAGTTTGGTGACCATGAATGTTCACCTCTAGTGTTTCCTGTTTCCTGTTGTCGTTGTGGTCATGTGACTCAGAACAGGAACAATAATGTTGGGATTGGTCGGCTCCAGGCTCTTTGATGACACGCTTAATGAGACGCCTGGGGGAGCAGCTCAGCGGGGGAGGGGGTGAGACCTCCCACATCAAACAGAGCCCCCCCCCCTCCACTGTGTGAAGACGACAGAACAGAAAACAGACGATAAAAGTTTGACCTTCTGTAACTTCACTGAATGAAACGCTTATGTTCGATTGTTGTTGACTGTGAGGAGTTCATCGCAGGACGAGAGGAAGACACGAGCTGATGAAACAAATCGCTGCTGACAGGAAGTGACTTCATCATCTCTTAACTGATTGTGTCTCAGCGGCAGATGAAATAAATTCCACATTTTCTCTACGTTCACAGTGGAGATCTGAAGGAAGCTGAATGATGGATGTTCATACGAGTCAAATAAACTGTCAGCACGGCACGTTACTGCGAGCACAAACACAGCGCAGAGCGTGTGTGTGTGTGTCAGTTTACTCAGCTTGGGAACTCCATGTTACAGATGTCTGCCTCTCAAGGGGGGGGGCTCATGTCACAGGAGGAAAATATTATTTCAGGACTGACCTCTGTTTGAAAACGCTCTGACATCGTCAGCCTCATCAAAGACGCCTCCGCCATCGCACATCACTCCCACAGAACACACACACACACACACACACACACACACACACACACACACACACACACACGCACGCGCACACACACACACACGCACACACACGCACACACACACACGCACACACGCACACACACCTGAGTCCTTCCCTGTTTCTACTTGTTCTCTTCTATTTACTCTGACGTCTGAACGTCTCTCCACACACTCACATCAAAGCAGGAAGTATATTTTAAAACTCAGTGTGACATCACTCTCCTGCCATCAGCTGCAGGAGGCGGAGCTTCTCACCAAACCACGTCCTCGCACGCAGCCCTGTGACATCACTCCCAGTGAGGAGTTTTACACAAACCGGTCAGCACAACAACGACAGCAGGGCCTCATCTATAAACCACGTGGGCCTCAGACCGTGTTAGTGGGGGGGTGACGAAGACGACCAGGGACAGGAAGCGGAATCTGATCTGCTAATGTGAAGAGGATCAATACACCTCACGTCTGTCTGAAGGGTCAACATGTCTTCACCATGTCTTGGTCACATGTCGTCGTCCCATGACTCTATGGACACGAGTGTTAGAGCCATGGAGACCTGTGCGTGACCTGCGGCCTCCAAACAGCCGAGAGGAGAAGTGGCGAGCAACTCATTCGCCGTGAACGAGTTGAACAGAGGCCGAGTTGTTAGAGAGACGAGTCACACACGACTGGACGTGACAGGAGCGCTGCCATCTGGCGGTGAGGACGTTGTCCAGGCCCCGCCCACATACACACATTTATTCAACGTCGACTTTGTGTGTTAGTTTGGTCCATGTCCCGTCTGCAAACATGGAGGAGGAGGGGGGAATACTGCAGCCAGACACCAGGGGGCGATAGAGGCAACAGCAGCTTTATGTCATCATCATCCACTGAATCAACGATCAGCAGCTGCTCCGCCATTGGTTCACTTCACCTGTCGCTCTGACAGCTGTCTCTCTCTCTCTCTCACACACACACACACACACACACACACACACACAGTCTGACAGAGAAGTTTTTAATTTCTCTCTGGAGTTGATCCAGTCGTATTTTGGCTCTGGACGTTGTTTGCTTCTTTTGTCCCGCTGTCCTCGGGGGACAGTGATTCGTCCTCTGTTCTCTCACATGGTGGCTCAGTGTCTCATCATCAGCCCTTCATTCAGGCACAGACAAAAGCTCCGTGTTTCCATTCACAGACTCCAAACACTCCCTGGACCTCAGGTCTCAGACTCTGGACTTCAACAGGAATCAACTCAAGCTCTAACTGTGTTCTGTTGTTTCCATCGGAGTCTTTCTTTCTCTCGACACTGAGGGTTTTAACTTTTAACTTTTAATCGCTGCACATTAATTTTGTTGTGAATGTTTGATGTTTTTAAATGTGGATGTATTTCTTCAGTTTGAGGAGAGCCAAAGAAAATATCCTCAGATGTTGACGATAAAGATTAACGAACCAGAACAAGAAAATAAAATCAGTTTCTCTCATTCCTGGATTAATTAACTCTACTACTGCTAATTTAACAGATTCGTGTTTCCGATTTTATTCTGAAAAATCGACACTGTGGCGTGGTGTGATGTCACAGATCCCAGCTGTATGAACTTCCTGTGAACTCAGGGTGGGTGTACCTGCTGATGACTCATCCTCTGGGTGGGTGGTCCCTGACGGTGTGGAGGGGGAGGGGCCTCTGACACCTGAGGACACACATCACAAGACCGGTCAGCAGAACCGCGCCCGAACCAGGACTGAATCAGAACAAAACCAGGCCCGAAGCGGGACTCCAGCAGCCTGGCGGCGTCCTGTGAGACAGGCTGTTTCCTCGTCTGCAGCTGTGCAGGGAGACGCAGTAAAGCTCCTGATGAATTCACTGCCGTGTTACTGCGTCATATAAAAGCCAACTATGAAAACATGGTGTAAAAGCGCCGGCTTTATTGCAGCGAGCGTGAACATGATGCTGACGCTCTTCATCACACACTGAGCCGTTTGATGAAGAGCACGACATGTGGAATGCTTCCACCTCTTTGTGATGAAACAGTGACACTCTTTTCTTCCCTCAGATGAAGTCGGCTCAGTCGTGTCCGGCTGCTCCTCTGTTTTTATTTCCCTCTCCTTTACTGATAAACACAAGAATTCCAAACCTCCTCAGTTTGAGTCGTTTGCTGCTTTTCAGTCTCAGGCTCATCCCCGGGGTTAGCTCCATCCCTCTCTGATCAGCCACACGTCCGTCCTCAGTAAAAACACCGCGGTGTCACATGCAGATATGAGGCCGAGCTGGACGTGAGCGTCCGGCGGCACCTCGTTAAAATACCAGCTGAAGCCGCGGCGGTAAACCTCGGCTTGGGTCAGATGATAAGAATCAATGGAGCCGAGCGTCGGATTCACCCACACACACAAATATTATTGTTAGACATCAGATTGTGATGTGACGAGACGCTCCTGTCAGAGAGCGACTGACGACGTCCTCATCCAGAGAAGCTGCTCAGCTGCTTCCATGATGTCAGATAACACGGACCGAAGACACGGGAGAGGAAGAGGAAGAGGAACAAGAGCAACAAGCAAAGGAAGAAGAGAGGCACAGGAATCAGCCCATGGGTTTT
The DNA here is from genome assembly GCA_016785235.1 of Pseudorhombus dupliciocellatus. Lineage (NCBI taxonomy): Eukaryota > Metazoa > Chordata > Actinopteri > Pleuronectiformes > Paralichthyidae > Pseudorhombus > Pseudorhombus dupliciocellatus. The sequence continues at coordinate 704,075 of JAFBJW010000814.1, forward strand.
TCAAGTTGTTCATTATTCTGTTGCACAAAAAAACGTGTGTGTGTGTGTGTGTGTGTGTGCGTGTGCCTGACCTGTTGAAAATGAGCCTGTTTAATTAAGTCACTAACAAAATACAAATCTCAGTAGCTCGGGAAATAATTGTGCGACGCTCATTAAACATTTTCCATCTGGAGCCAATTAGCTTCTCTTTAGCCTGTGGGGGGGCGGAGGGGGGCGGAGGGGGGGCGGGGGTGTTATAAATGAGTGGCGGTTAATTGAAGCTAACAGTCCGAGCCTGGGATGAAGTGAATTACACCACGTCATTAAAATAAATACATCAAATCATTATCTGACGGAAAATAAATGGAGTGGACGAGCGTCATTGTTCTTCTGAATTAGTTCCTGCACTCCGAGGACGCCGCTCAGCGGCGCCCCCTGCAGCAGGTGCACCCGCTCCGGACTCAACTGCGGAGTAAAATCTCATTTGTGCTGGCAGCAGTCACGTGACGGCCCGGAGACGCGTCCCCGTCCTCTCTGACAGATTACCTCCCTGATTCGGTGAAAAGGGGGAATCCTTCCTGTTTTTACCTTGAACTCTGCAGACGAGCGCGAGCGTGAAACATTTCCAGCTGAATTGATAGTGACCTGATTTATGGGCCTTATTGCGCCGTATAATTAATTTTATGCATATGACTTCCTTTACAATTACCATGCGGGCCGATTGGAGAAGTTCACTGCTTATATGAAGACATCAATAATTGCAAATTCATCAGCGGCAGATTGAACATCTGCATGAGGGAGAGCTTCAGTAAAAGGGCAAAGGCATCGAGTTGCCTGAACGCAGCGAAGACGTGAGCGGAACAACCGGGGAGGACGTTTACAGAGTCAGCGTTTTTGTCCTCGGCTCCAAATAACTACGTCCTCCATCTTCGATTCAGTGAAACAAGGGTTTCTTTAAACAGATTAGAAGCACACAGTCTTCAGTCAGGTCAATGATTTTATAAGTTAAGGATGAATTTCTACAAACACCAGTGAGACAGAATAAAGGACATGAGACTGTCTCCCCTCGAGCAGCTCGGCCTGCGATTGGGCGTGAAGGCTGGGTCGTGTCCAGCGCCGCCACCACAGAGAGGTCAGAGATAATGAAGCGCGGAGGACAGATGCCTGATGGGAATCTGAAATCTATTTCTGTGCATTCAGAAACGGATCCATTACAGAAACTTTTACATCGACTCGACTCAAATATTCGACACAGACGTGACCGTCACGTCATCGTCCTTTAACCCGCCAGCTGTTCCCGACCGGACCTCACGTCCGGCTGATTCACTTTGTGGGAGGAGTTAAAGTTGGACCGCTCTGTGACTTCCTGCCTGAGGCCCGAAGGACGCCACAGTCTACCGTGGAATAAACACGTATGATGCCGCCGCAGCCCGTGCCCCGCCCCTCCTCTCTGTGACCTGACATCATCATGTTTAGTTCACATAATTGAAAACCTTTAGCGGCGTATACGTCCAGGAAACAATGAGTGGCAGCGTAAACCAACACGTTAGCGTTAAACACCTCTTTATTAAATCATGATGGAAAAACCCTGCGGCGGGGAACCACGGCGCCACAGAACCGATCTGGATGACATGAATAATTTAGCTGACACTAAAGGAGGTAATATAAATGCACACATATATTCTAATCTTTTGCCGGCGGTGCGTGGATGCTGTGTTTCCCGCCGCCTCCGTCTCTCTCATGTGGAAACGCAGCAGATGCCCTCGGAGCTGAATTAATCCAGAAATGTATCTCCGCCTCAGAATTATTCACATACCGACGTGTGATAATGATTCCCAGATTAATCCGTGACGAGAGCCGCCGCCTGCCTGCCGTCTTTTTTTGTGGAAGACCGAGGGAAACTTTTTTTTCCCAGCTGACCTTTAGCTCGACAGCGGTCTCACGTCGCCGCTAATACCCTGATGGACGCTGACACCGCAGCGGGGCTCGCTCCTGCAGCCTGTCACACAGGACTCCCAGTGTCCCTGGAAGACAGCTCTCAGGGAACTGGTGTCCTCTGTTTGTCCTCATCTCAACCAAAGTGAAAACTTCAGAGTTTCAGAGTCTGTGCTGCACATACATGGCGTTAAATTCTCTAAGGTCAGGGGTCATTCTCATTCGTTTTGATTGTGATTTAAATCTGTTTCAATCATTCCTTGTTGTTGTCTCTTCATCTGCTGACTCATTTCTCATGTTATATTATGTTATAAGTGTAGACTGATTAAAGAAACTAAAGCATCTGTCATACAGGTGGTGTCCAAGCCCCGCCCATAGACGCTCAGTCTCAGCTGTCAATCACGACGTCTCAGCCTGTTTCTATAAAAAATCAAAACTGATCTTTGAGAAACATTTATTTTTACGTTCTGTTTTGTTCCATCTGCTAACATGGAGGAGGTTTCAGACCTTTACCGCAGCCAGCCACAAGGGGGCGATCAAAAGTGCTGGTGTGGACTCTGGGGACCATGCAGGTCCAGGTGTGAGCGCCGCGGTGCCGTGTGAATCTCTGAGGCGGCGGCGCCACCAGATGCTCATTTGGACGCGAACAAAGAGCCAGCGGTGAT